>CAVNZL010000014.1:600000-935000 GCA_963693355.1 Pontia daplidice
ACTAATCCGGTTTTATCTGTGCTCGATCTGTTTGAATTTGGAATGGCAAAGTGTTGTACACTGAGTGAATGTATATGAATGAGTGTACTGTGACGATATGAATAGTGTTGAGGCTGGTTCTAGTCCGGTGGGCGGCGAATAGTTGACAATGCGCAGTCATTAGAGTGGAAAGGTGAGTGTAATGAGTATGATACTTGTTGGGGCAACAGTAAATGTAGGTACATGCCTTGTTGATTTTGCTAAAGTTTATAGTCGCCTACATGCGACCTACGTTTCCCTTCGTTTATTGATACTCTAACATTTATTTTATGAGCCTTATTAGAGAATTAGTTGTTATTGCAGCACGTAACTCGTAAAATCTTGGAAGAATTACAGGAGCTACACCAGTAGTTGCAAAGTTAGTATCTCCTACCAACCTATTAAGATTACATCATAGTCTTAGGCATTCGTTTTATCCACATGTTCACACCTACTGATAAATAGAATTAGCAAGCAGATATTCTATATTATATTATATATTTCATTATAGTGAAAAATTATAGGAGCTGTCTATTATTATTGTATGTCAAAAATATACCTATTTTGAATTGGGTAATAATAATTGGACGCTTCCTGGTCATATAATATTTTAAAGCACATTTCTTCATGGGCCACCAATTTTATTAATATGTATATAATATTGTAGCTATTGACACAAATAGAAAATTCAAGACACACACTTGAAATTAATAATAATATTGTTACATAAATTTATTTATGTTACTTGACCAAAACGAAACCGCTGTACAGTTTGCGATGCTGCTGCTTTAAAGACCTGCAAGCTTACTACGTTCAGTAAGTTCAGTAACGATTCATACATCAATATTCTGTTTTCGTACCTCGTTGTACCGTAAAAATATTGTATGTTATTTTTTAGACGGAATGGATAAGATGGTAAAGAGTTCAAATCCCGGCGAAATTGATATACGTATTATTTCTTTGGTAAAACATTTTTGTAGCGTCACCAAATTTGTATTCAGTGTAATGAGACGTGACATCATAATTGGAATATGTTAAAGCCACGACCACTAAAAAAATAAATATAACTAATAACTAACTTACTTATCAATAATATAACTAATAATTTCGAAACTAATGCTTTCGGAATAAATAAAGCTTTATTATTATTATTAAAACCACTTAGCACTGTTGTTGCTTCTCAACGACTAAGCTAAGCTAAGTTGTTTTGATTAAAAAGTTAAATTTCCTACAGTCTAGAACAAACATTAAGCCATCCGAATGATACACCACATTCATAGTAATCATTCTAGTTTACCACACACATACGAATATTTGAATGGACGCGTGGGTGAGTAGACGTAATGTCGCGACATTTTGAAATAGTGGCCCTCAGACGAAATAATTTAAACTCTATTAGTAGATAATAAGGTTCAAATTAATGTGGTTGCTATTTGAAAATTTCCATATTACACTTTAATTTTACTGTGTCGGTTGACAAAAAGCTTTGGCTTATAATTATCTGAGCGAACATTGTATGAATAAACGGCCTTAAGCGTTTTAGTAACAGCTAAAATGCACGTGGTTTTTAAATAATTGAGTAACACAAACATGCATTTCTTGATAAGACAATTAAATAGCGGTTTCTTCTCTTTTACAATATTTTAAGATTAACGAATTAAGTTAAACTATTCGTACCGAACTCGAACCAGATGATCCCTTCCGCTTCACCCGTACAAACATTTTATTAGGTATAACTACGTCAAATATATATCTGGCAGAGCAAACCAGAAAACCTCTCAGACTCAGGCAGATATCTTTAAAAATTGTAGCTTATGTGTTATTCTGATGTATAAACCATATTATTGTAAATATTCATTAAATTCCATTCAGTAGCTTTTACGTGAAAGAGTGACAAATATCCATCCATTGTTACAAACTTGTGCGTTATAATATTAGAAGGCTGTGCTATGGCAATACACTATATTGCAGTGGCACAAATTGGCCTTTTGTGGTAGATAAAATAGCCAGAGACAAGCGATATAAGTTAATTTTAAAAACTAAGTCGGTCGTATAGGAGATGAGTGCGGTTAATTTGCAGAAGTATTTTGGATTGTTGAAACAAACCCATGTTGGATTGCATATGAAATAATCAAATCAGATAAATTTGAAACTCTTAAATTATCACATTATTCGAATAAAATCCCTACAAGTATCCGAATAAATATTAGCGATTCCCATGTTGAGTGCAACTAAGTGCATCCTTGCAAAAGGATACTGGCATTAAAGCAATACCTCTCTTGTTTGAATAGCCCTTAGCTCCATTGTCGGCTAAAACGCTTTTCATACTTTTTCATTTAACCCTTACATCGGCCGTCTATGCAGGTCACCTAGAGTTACCCTATTGTACCAAGAATAGGCCAGCGGTCAAAAGGCAAACTGCACATTGTCTACGAATGTTTTTTTTTAAAGAACGCTGGTATTTATAGTTACTATTGCCCACAATAGGCTGTGATGCATATTTTAGTAGTCAAAATAGAAGTGATTAAATTTAGATTGAAACGTCAAATTAGTGACCGATAACTGGATTGAACAGTAAACGTATGCGGAATAGCTATCAAGACGAACGTGTGAAGTAACGTACTTATGAAGGGTGCACCTGCGAATTCATAAATATGTCTGTAAAGATATTTCGCTTTACATTTAAACTATTTCTTAAAAAGGTTTTGCTTGTTTTTCGTAAAGTTAGTAGTTTTGGAAGTTTAGCAAGATGCGAAAGAGAAAGGTATAATTTTCTTCTATAAAAAATATTATAAACATTTCTCTCTCTTCTCAAAAAACTCGAATAAGTGAAATGGTGTGAAAGAACTCTTATTTTATGCTATCGTGAATATTTTTAAAAAATAATGAAAATACCATATCGTTCGTGTAGATTTTATATTTCTTTTACAGTTTTGGCAGTGTTCTCAGTTTTCCGAGCTGCGTTATATAGATAAACCCACGATAGTATTTTATAAACTCTTTTATTTCTGTACACATTTTGTTCAAAACCAAAGTACATTGTTTTTGTGAAACCGATTTTATGTTTGTGTTCGAAAGCGATACATTGATTAAACCGCCGTAGTTCGAGAAATCTCTCATTAGTTTCTTTGCTAGACAGGAATTTTGTATTAAAATCCCGCACTGAAAAAGATTCAAGAACGACAAGATAACAGACAACATCACAAGATGACTCGGCAGAAGGAACAGTTTCTTTTACTTATAACTAAATAATAAATTTAACGTTCTTAAATATTTTCATACTAACTTTACTTACTAAAATTTCCCTACTATATAGTGATACATAAATGTTTTCTTTGAGAATTACAAAGTATATAATGCCATGCACATAGACAGAGTCGTGGGAATCAGATAGTACCTATATGTAGGCGTCAAGCTAATTTGAACAAACTTTACGGTTGGATTAGAAAGTAACTTTCCACTAAGGGCTATAAAATGCAGGTCGATATATGCATATGTCGGAAAAGTAATAAATTTGGGAATTCTTTTTGAATTTCATATTACGAGACGTATTGGCACCTGTCATCGTTTTAATTATACTGCATTTTTTTCCCGTCGTATTCTGTTGGTACTATAAAATGAATTTGTAAATAATAGCACTAACGATTTGATTGTGTGTTGTTTTTCCGGATTAAATCCAGATTAAGATTTTTTTATTATTGTGATAAAACATCAATTTAGTCCAGAAATAATATTAAAAAAACAAAACACTACTTTCAACCTTTGTTCTTAAGGCTAACCTAAGTCTTTAGGCTAAATAATTTATGATATTTTGATAAAAATTCCCTATTATCTATAACGTTATGTACTTACGCTATGCACTTTACGAGTATGTTAACGTGTTTAGCATCCAGTGGGCTTATAAACCTACGTGGTTACATCATGATTGATTACAGGTGTCGAACTCGCATACGTGATGTCTTATTACCAGGTTTTATTATTATATTTTATTTTTGAACATCTTCTAAGCTAAGTTGATAAATTGTAACATTTGGTGGCACTAAAGGTTGATTTTTAAACTACTTTAGATAATTCCTCTTAGCCTTCCTTAAAGCTCTAAGTTAAGCTATCACTAGGTATGGAAACGATATGGTCAGCGTGAATAGCAAGAAAATGCCATTATATTTTTATCGTTACTTAAGTTAAAACTTTAAACTAACCCAAAATAAAAACATTAAAGTCGTTTCTTTACGAAAACACTTATTACATAAGCGTTGCTAGTCTATTATAATATCGCTCCTATCTTGATTAGTACTTAAAACTTTATGTGGAAAATGTTTCGATAAAAATCGAATAAAATTTTACGACACTTGGGCTTCGAATTATTTAAATGTTCACCAAAAAAGCTTTAATTAACCAATTATACTAGTTAACAATTTAATCAGTTGATAAACGAAAAGCTTATCTAGTTAACGGTTAAATGTTTACGCTTATTGAAATGTGTAGTCGGCTTTTGTAAAGCGTAAGCCATACGGTCTTTAGATTTGAGGAGAAACAAGCTTTATATGAATACATATACAATATACATATTTACTTCATTTGTGAATTCTTATTGTAATAATAATTTATGCTTTAGTGTGCAGGAAGTTTGGTATTTCTTTCAGAGTCTGTTCAATTATCGAATGTAAATGTAGATTTTAGGTGGCAATTCACGAGTTGCTTCACAGCAATGATTAATGTAGTGAAGTATAATAATAGTATATTAATTTGTTAATCTGTTCCGAAATACCAACAGTGTGTAGGCGTCTGACGAAACTTGAAGGTAACTGTAGGCTTCTAACTACATTTTATAATTATGACACTTTTAATTTTAATCTTTGACACTTGTAATCACGGTTAATCAAATTACAGTTCATATTATAGGTCATAGAATTTGAATAGTCTCATTAAACTAAAGATTAAATCATTTTCATGCCTTAATATTTAATCGCTATTATATCTTTTCCTTCTAGTCTTAGGCCAACTTATATTAGTAGTCCTGACTAATAGTTTTATCTATTACCATTGTGACTATTGGATTATCGTCCTCTACATTATTTTATTTTAATATTATATCGTCAACCAGATTGACTGAAACTAAAACAAAGATCACACTTTCGTCTAACTAAACACGCATCAGCGTTTTGAACTACATTTATTTTATAAAAAATACATTTTTAGATTTTGTATTGCAGTTTGGACAATATTGTTTTATAGAAACAAATATATTCCAAGTCTACAATACTAATATTTTATTATGGGGCCTTTAACACGTGCCTAAAAACCGGCCCTACACAGCCTTAAGGTTTTGGTGCCACGCAACGCATTATATACCTCCCACACATGCGACGACAATGCCTAAGCCTACGCTGTGAATGGAAACCTATCAATGAATATTTACTTCACCTTATTCATCTGGATGATGTTATTATTATTAAATAACTTTTTGCATGACATCCCGTTAGCCACGCATAATCACACGTAACGTCTTCTGTAGCACTTAAAACATTGCGGTATAGGCAGTCAGGCTTCGATGTCTTCCAATCAAAAACATTTCGCATCCAGTTTAACTCCATCGGTAAATCAATAAGAACGTAAAATGGATTAAGACACTAAACGCTTAAAGTCTATTGTTAGATAAAATTAATATTACTAATAGTATTCGCAACTTTATTACATATTATTTAAACGTAAAAACCTGTTTTCTTAAAGCCGATTTGATACTTAAATGGTCATTGGTTTTAAAATTACAATAGGTCCTCACTAAAACTTAAATTTTATTTCGTTGCATATAGAACTTGTCATATATTTAATAATCTGCGATAAATTATAATGGCTAAAGGTGTTTCATGTGTATAAGCGGGAGCGAGAGAGCTACAAAACCTTTTATTACCTTTTTATATAACGGTATAACTCTTTTAGCCCTGACTAGAAGCTATCGGGATTAGCTTTTCAATGAATACATGTATTATATTTTCGAATAACATATGTATACTGCTTTGATTATTACAAAATATTATATTATATAAATACAAAAAATATTAACATTTTGAAATAGATCATTATGGTTAAGTTTTTTAATCAATCCGTTAGGTGCTGGAATAAATTGTGTTTAAAAATGAAATAGTGACCGATGCTTTCTTTATATGAACGTTATTATTATAAATTATGTTTACTTATTTGATAATACTGAGTCAGAATTGTAATAATTCCTTAGGTTTTATTCAATTTTATTATTTTAGGTGTAGTTCGTGTTTATAATTCGGTTGAAAAATCGCTTCTCCTATCAAAAATGTTCACCCGCTATCATCACGAGGTTCGATGGCACCCACGCGTCTGTAGGCGGTACACCTCTTATATGTATACAAACTATTACGCAAATTTCAGCTTTACAGTAATATAATAAGACCGATAATTCCATAATTAATTTTCATTCACCGCAGTTCTTACTTTCCAATTTTGTTTACGTATTTATTTAACGGCTAATATCTGGAGTATTAGGCTATCGTGTAGGTGGGATAATGAATTATCATCTTTAGTAGTATAAGCATGCTAACCTTAAAACTTAAGTTATCTGATAAACTGGCTGTGCGGTTACTATAAATCCAAAAATAATAAGTACGATAAAATTATCAAATTGCGGGAAAAAATATTCACGGAATATTTTATTAATGCAATGGATGTATGTACGAGTATTTTCAAGATAAATACACATAAAACACTGTTCTGCAAAATACTTTATTTAATTACATTAAAAAACTTTCAGTTGGAAAAAATACATTTATAACTTTTTTCAACCACTTTAAACTTCATCCCCATTCACTAACTACCATAAAACCTATCGCCATAAATGATCATCGTTTTGTCCTTTAGAATGTGGCCACTCCTGAGATGGGACAATGTGAATATCCTTATTTATCATCGCCATAAAAGACGCATTTATAATCCAAATATGGCATAATTCTTGTGCAGAAGATTAAATAACGGACATTTGCCAGGATCATGTGTTATGCATGAAAAAAAAATTAAGGATACAGAAAATGTAAGATAGAAATTAAAGGGTGCAGATTGGTGGAGCTGAGGAGACATGGAGTTGTTGGAAAGCTCTAGAAGTATTCAAATTCTGTTTTGTGAAGACATAGCGTTGGCTACAAAACCTTTTTTTCTAATATTTTTTGTTTGCCATTAGGTATGTTAAAAATTATCCGTAAACGTATGTGTTGAAGGTTGTATTATATAAAAAAGACTACATATATTAAAACATCTGAAGCCATCAGTGACAAAACCTAGTTCAATATTAAGATGACGCAGCGGGCGACATTTTGTGTGGCATGAATGCCAGATTAGGCACGGCTTTCCGAGAAGAATTTCTATGTCCTTCAACAAGGACGTCCGTTTCTTTTATTGTTCTGTATTTGTAAATCAATAGCTATGTTAATTGATTGATCTTATCTAAGGCCGTTAAATTGAATAGCGCTTAAACAAAGCCGGTGCCTAATTGTGAATTAGTTGGAAGTAGTGTGGTATTTATAGCGTAAAAAATTAAATGCAAAGTTGGTTCTACTTGTTGAATTCTTAATTAAAGCAGTTTATCTTTTTATAATAGCTTCTTGAAGTATATATACAAGCATGCCACAGATAGGAGGCGTTTGTTCGTCGGTTCCGGGTTTCCCCACAGTGGGAACTTCTACCTTTGCATATTAGTTTCATAATCTCGTCATGAAGTCCGTCATTATTAAAAATGTTGATGCTACAAGAATCCTTAATTAATTTTCTATTTTTTTAATATTTTTCTAATTTAGTGTAAATAATTTCTGTTCGTAAATTTTTAGTAGTATGCTACAATACAAAAAAGTAACAAGAAGCCGCTACATCGTTCCATATTATTTACTCAAAATTAAAATTGTTGTCAAATGGATTAAACCATCTAATCATAGGTTGCAATTATAGATAAGTTATACTTTACAATATGGTCTCTGGTACCTCTTTTTATATCTACTTAATTAATTCGACGTCCTGTAGTTAAAACTTCGATTTTAGCTTAAGCGAAGTCCTGTCATACCATAAAACAAAACAAATGACATTGGGCGAATCAAGTACTTTTTCCGCATCCGACCTTCAAGGCATCCAATGCTCGTTAGGGATGGAATTTAACCAGTTCGCAATCGATAGCAAAAAGCTACAGAACCTATCGATACAGTGTCAATGACCGGCTCAATGTGGGAATCCGGCCGAGATGACATCGTATTGTACACTTTTTGTTGCCAAATTCTGGAACCCTAGAGTTTTAACGAGGATTCGTAAGGTAATTTCATCATGTATCCGCTAGGGGCGCTCGTTAAAACTGACAGACTTGATTGATTAATAGCATGGACTTGTACGAAACGGGATAGATACTCATGCCACATTGTGAAGCACGAATTGTACAAGTAAAACGTATTTCAGGAAGGAGGTGGTTTAAATTGCAAAAAAACCATTTTCTTATATTTTTCAATAAATATTATAAGAATAAAAATAATCAATGAGGTCCTAAGTAAATAAAATAATAATATTAATAAATACAATATTTAATGCTATATAAATACATGTATTGATTTATACTCACTAGATAGAAATTAATCAACAAAGTCGCTTTCTCTGCTTTTTATGTTGACATCTATTGATATACGCAAGGGATTTTGATGCAGTTTTAAATAATAGAGTGACAAGAGGAAGTATATTTGTATAATAACATCCATTAATATAAAACATTTATTTTTTTACTATCTACACACTTACCCTCTAACGCAGGCTAAAGACCAAACGATTTCACTATTTATGTACTAATATTTTCCTTTTTGCACTTTAATTTAAACGATGGACGCGTTCTATATTTCTAATGTAGTAATTTGAAACGTCATTACACCCGTGCGAAGCCGGGGCGGGTCCCCCCTGGGAATTGATTTTGCTCCAATTGAAATGGGATCGACAAAGTCTATTCCAGTTGACATATTACAATTCAATTATAAATATTTTGGCTACATAAATATTTATCACCTTTTAATATAAAAAAGGCCGACGGGTTTTGACTACTGACAATTTAACTAAAAAACTTATTTACTATTCTACTGACTAATATTTTTGTAAGCGTAATAAACGTATACTTCTTGCTTCCTGCTGGTATTTTAAACATCATTACACAATTGTGAGTATGGGCAAGAGCTTGCAAATTCCTGGCAAATAATTTATTAAAATTTTGATAATATAATTCGTAAAGTCTCAAATATAAGCTTTTAGTAGAAAAAAAATCAAAAACTACTATTTCAATATAAAAGCTAATGAAGACGCAATGAAGAAAGTTTATCTCCATTGAGGCACTTAAATTATTATCTTAAATGCTTTACAATTCTAATACGATGCTTAACCTCACCTTCGCCCTAAGCATTAAGTGATAATTATGTTAATTTTAATCGACACCACTGACATAAACTGTTATTGAAATTATAACGCAAAATATTTTAGTGTGCTATCTCTCATCACTATTAAAATAATAAAGTTAGTAAGAATAAACTTAAATAATATTATCAACAGCGAAAGCTTTAAACTCTCAGAATAAGAAAATTAAAATATAGGGTATAAATATTAAACAACTGGCTTTTCATCTTACTGATACATTGTACAAGAAATATGAAGAATAGAGCTATGAAATGAATGAAAGTCAACAAAATTGCGGTATTTAGGTAACCATAGGCCTTATCAGTTTATTGAGGAGTTAATAAATTAAACAGTGTAAACGCCGCCAATTTTACGACTTTAAAGGCGCTTACTGATTTTATTGCTTCTGATACGCTTTTAAACGAAAAGGTTTATGTTTTGGGCCATAAGGTCTGTTCGAAATATGTAAATTATCTAGAAGAAGAATGTGATAATATCTAAAGCTACATCACATAATATCCATTATTAATGAAAGGTTTTTTCATAATTTCATTTTTGTGATTACTTCTATTTTGTCATTAGAAATGGTGTAATATATTTTCATTATTAGAAAAAAAATACTTATTTAGTTTTATTATAAAGATTAGCTAAACGGTTGCTTGCAATGTTGATGGAATGTGTTCCAATATTTTTTACAACTATCGACAGTGGTAAAGAGTTGAAAACAAATCGATCACAGAGTTCGTGATCGTCAATCAGTGTTATACCTCATCGCAAACATGAGAACAATATTCTACAGATACCAAGTAGGGGTAAAGTAGAATAAAATAAATTAAATGACATCATGTGTGGCATCGAATCGGAAATTGATTCGATCGATTAAAATAATTGAATCCATTTACTTAAATTACATTTAATCATTGTAATGACAGTACTAAAGATCCAACAGAATTTTTTAAACAGTGAAAACAAGCCTTGATAGCATGTAGCAGAAACAGTTTTTTAAAGTATAACTTTAAGGAGTATCAATATCAAGCTATGACAATCTTCCACTAGCGCCTATGCAATGTCACGAATCCGCTTATAGTACTCTGTGCTTGCATCATGTATTATTGTTACATTTATTTTGTTGTTCTATATGAGTTAATAGCTGGTCATTACGTATTGGTTAGTATTTAGTATTAAGCAGAAAGCCGTGGTACAATTTAAATCTTCCACAGAGCACATATTTCGGTCCGCAACATCAAGATCCCGTTTCATCAGACTACGAGGCTTTGAAAATAAAACTGCAAACTAACCGCATGTTAGTAATATCCGGGCCTTTGAAATTTGTAACGAGATGTTGGGATTAGGTTCACCATGTTCATAAAATAAATATATTTTATATTTCTATGCATATTTAAAGTCTCGCTGTTTACAGTGATACTCGGCGGTGGATATAATTTATTAAATTAGTCCGAGGTCTACTTGTTTTTGAATGTTCGTATTAAATAAACCGTTACTGTTATTAACAATTATTATTATTGTCCAATCGTAGACACTAAATCTCATATCATTAAATCTTCCTAATGCGTTGTATGTAACATAGTCTGTTCACTGGAATTGTTAAAATAATTTGTTTTTTTTTAATTATTTAAGTATATCCTCCTTTGAATAGAATAACCTCTTAAGATGAAAGGTATACTTATTTGACTTGATCATGGCTATCCTAGTGCAGTAGCGGTATTAGTTGCAGTTATGAGTTAGATATGAAATTTGTAGCTTTTCAATATATAAGTGACGTTTAAACTGCTGGAAGTTTACTTGAATATTTGAGGTCTTCAAAGAAATGAGACAAGATTTAGAAGTAATTAAAGTATTAGAAGTAACTATGTTTATTATTTAACTTTAGATTTTCATTACAAATCAGTGATTCAAGTTATATCCCATTACTTATTATTTTTTTTAAACAAGCAACAAGAAAAGAATTTAGTTTCTAAATATGAAAGTCTGTATCGATGCTTTAAAGATTGAAATTTGATCCTGAAAAGAGTGAAAAATCTTTAAGCTTACAGGTAGGCAATTAGTTCACAAACATTGTTTTTTCAATAAGCCTCCATGGAATTTTTCCTCTATATTTTTCGGTAAAATAGAGGTAAAATTCATATGAAAATAAAAGTACTGTATGTACACGCGTACACTAAATCCGATGCCCGGCGAGCTATATGGGCGTCGTCAGCTTAACTAGGCTGATTGTAATGATGAGTGCGAACTAGTAAGGATTTCTCGCTATTCTGTTGGTGTCGCTATTAGTACCTTAATAATTCGCCTTAATTCTGACATGCAACTATGAAATAAGGTAGTTCCATCTGTCGTGTGTTTGGCGGCTCCATTTAGCCCAACAACCTAACTTGAAAGTTCTACATACCAATATTACAGTTCTTACTATCTTTAACTGTATGGAATATAGATCATATGTAATGTTTGAAAAAAAATTGAAATTGCGGTAGGCACTTTAAATAAATGCATTTATCCTAAACCTCTGTTTAAAAAAAAATAAGTAGGGGCCGTATTGTATCGGTTATGGTGCATACGTACAGTAATAGTAGACTGTGTTTATTTTCTTCGTCAGGTCTAACATATTGATATGGGAGAGGGAATGTTCTAAAACAAATAAATTTTCGGTTTTATAGATGGTTAACTTCAGGTTATTTTCAGGAACAACGGCTTCACAAAACGTAGTAGCACATGTACGTATGTTGTTAAAAGAGTGCAATTAGAAGATTGCGTTTGTGTATACGTTGGTATCGCACTTTACGTATGGAAAGAATAAGTTATAAGCGAAACAAAAAATGTGTCTGCCTCCACCCGATGAGCTTAAGATTTTTACTACGAGTGCGAGTTTGCTGGTATTACAGATACATTTAAGCTTTAATTGTAATATTATAATTATGTTCATGTTATCTAGTTGAAGCATCATTGCTCTAATTAACTCGGTTATATGCAGCTGATAACTTTTAATGAAACTTTAACAGGGTAATGAAATTTCAACACAGTATTATTCCACCATATTTCATAATTATGTTTGATGATAGGTATTTAATTCGAGCGCGAATTAATATTTTGGTTACTGGCCGTGAATAATTTTTAATTATGTGTAGATTAAAAATATTCCAAATGAAATAATTATCAAGAAATCGTCATCGGGTCATAGTGTGGGTGTGTAAAGTATCTTACACAATACCGTTTTATACATAATATTATAACTTGAGGACTTTCTAGAGTAGCTGTAGTACTATGCGATAAAATTAAGAAAGATGTTTCATGAATAAAATAACAACACTCATTTTGAAACTTTTATTCATAAACAGTTAATTGAAAAATTGCGTAATAAAATTTCATTGAAATGTATAAAAAATACAATATTTATTACTAGTTATAATCTAAAGTAGCATAATTCGGAATAAAAATATTCATAATTACTTTCTAAATTATATGTCGTTATAAAAAAAATTTAACTAAATTATAGAATCACTTTTGTTGGCAATTTATTATTATACTTTTTTAATTCATCAGTCGTTTAATGTACCAATCTATTAATATAATGTAAACATTATATTTAAACTAACGATTCCTTACATCAATTTGATATGGGTAATATTAAAGACAATTTGCAATATTATCACTACATAAACAATACAACTTTTCTAGTTGTTTTAAAATATAACTATCTATAGACAACAGTATTTCTGCGTTATTGCATTAAATTAAGAACAGGCGCAAACATTTGTCTTAGCACCTTGATAGATCCGGAAGGCTCTTTTCCTTGCAGTATGCGTATGAGGATGGCCAGGCCTTGAACCCAACTCGATCGTATATGCGTTTAGCACATCTTACATCATCAGCCAAATCTTCATTTAGGAGATCTATTAAAAAAAAACTCATTGAGAACTTACTACTTACTTTGATTAAAGATATACTGCGTTATTTTCTTATTTTCCAAACCAAAAATACAGGCATATGTACTAAATAGTCTTATGATACCTTTACGTTTTGATTGGGATATTCTTGAATGATTGCATAAAAGTGAATGTTTATCATTTTTATTAAATGACTTATTGAATTTACTCAAATAATAATATCCTATTAAGACGCCACAGGTTTTATCGATCATGACAATATTTATTGAAGTCTATAAAAAGTTAAAAGCTAGGACTACCTTCACACTTCATGCTGCAGTTGCCACCTTTTCTGCCTTTTTTGCACCAGTCCTTGTTGTTTATCTGTGAAAATACATAATTAATTAAGTTTTTACCATATTTCTAAACATCTGATTAATAAAATTTGGCTAAACTATAGCATTGGTGATGTCCGCACTGGTAATATGTTGGACTTGAGACTTATATCTTCAGTAGACGTTAATGGTTGTTGATGTAGTTAATTGTTACTGAAGGCATAAATAATTGAAAATATTATTTTTTTTAAATATTTTTAATTGAAATTAGACTGTTATTGGGGTAGATTTGCTGATTTGAAAAACGATGGCCGGATCAATATACATATATGAAACATATTTATTAAAGGGAAAGAAATAGAAATTTATACGTAAAATAATGAAAATAATGTATACCTCAAATTTCATTTATTTATATCATCGGATCTCATTTATTTATGTCGCTAAATTAACCATGATCCCCAAGTAAAGCATCTTAAATCTTCAAAAATTTAAACATAAAAAGCCACTGTCTAACTATGAATTAGAGGTTCTTTAAAATGAAAATCTTGTTGAAAAAAAGGGACCCTTTATTATTAAAATGTTTTACACTTTCAAGAATTTCCATTGAAACGGTGGACATATACAATAGTGAAATCCCCATCCATTGGGTTTATTCGCTGTCAGTGCCCGATCTATATAGATCTCCGTCAGTCTATAGGATTTGAGGGCAATTGAATTTGCGGAAAATACAGCATCACTATAGGTTCTTTAATATGGTTCTGTTTCAATATCGATAGTAAAGACGAAAAAATATATTCATAAATGAATATATATTTGTTCTAGAATAGTGCGCAGAATGGGAAAATGATATTTAATGTGACTAATAGCTACGTCGAACATACAATATACTTGAAACTATTGTTGTATACTAAACAGGTGTAATTAACAGGAAAATATGCTATAAGGACAAAACACTCCAGAATTTTTAAAGTAAATCTTTTTTTGTGAATTGTCTGTCTTTATAGCATATTTTGTCCTGGTTTAATTTAGATAATAATAATAATAATAGCCTTTATTCAGACATAAATTTTTTAACATTTCGTCTTATGCTTATCTAAGACTCTGGCAAGTCTTCGACACCGACAATTTCGTCTGTTTGCCCCAGTTTGGCAAAGGCCTCCTCCATTCTTTTCCAACCTAATCTATTATGGGCGTTCCTTGTCCATGCTTTTTTAATTAATTAATTTAGATATCTGATTCTAATTATTTATAATCATAGATATTTATTAATTACAGCTAGTAAATGAAATTACAGTGTAATATCCTGCACTATTTAGAAGCACTGTTCCATACGTAATTAAAATACTAACACAACCGCAATTAAGCTTAGTGGAATTGGATTTACTGTTCTGTCGCAATATGTTCAATAATCAATAGTTATTAATTAAATACAAAATTACTGTTCAGATTGATTGTGAATAGGCAGTCCGTTGTTGACAATTTTCATGTTAAATATTAGTTGCATTAACAGATTCGTGTGAACGTTTTGTGATGTTTCATGTTATAAAATCAACAGTCAAACATAATTTAAATGTATTTTTATACTCGTAAAGAATTATTTTCATTATAAGCTATCGGAGAGACAAATCGTACATAGTTGCTCGAAGCTAAGCTTAAGAATAATGCGATGTTTCTTCGCAGCTATTGGTTATAGAGTTGAATCATTGATAATTTATCCATACATCTTCAGCTTTAACTAATTCAGCTAATAAAGCTCAGCTAAAAATAAACCTTATATATTTTTTAGTTAAGAAGTAAGGGAGTCTATACAACAGTATAAAGGACAAAAAAAGAGTACAAAATAATGAAACCTTTACGCCAACTATTGCAACATCATTTTCGAATAAAAAAAATAATAATTTAAATAACTAAGTTTATCTATAAACTTTAAATAAAACTAAATTATATATAAATAAACTTTTCAGACAAATCGTTTGGGATCGCAAAAATTACAATCGTTTATTAAATCAACGGACCGCAATATTAATCGTATAACCGCACTGAACATGCATTATTTTGGTTTGTCCTCAATGCACTGTATACAATCGTAACTGATTATTCAAATTTTAAATTAATTATATAATAAGTCTTTTTGATGATATTGAATTGATTGGATCTAACGTTCGTCGTAGTTCATAGTATCGTAGCTTATCTATGTAGCTTCAATACTGATATTTTGTTTCACAATAAGGAGAGTTAGTGTCCCGCGTCATAAGTCTAGATCCCGATAGAAGAATGACATGTGATTTATGGATATAAACAAAATATTAAAAATATTTGGATTAGGTGCCATATATAATATAAACTGTGGTACATACAACACTTTCTAGTGATATATATAAATTTACGATCTAGAGTACTTAACAGTTGACCTTCTCAAAATATATTTAGGTATAGAGAGTCGCACGTGTGACGTTGATACACAGTCAATAAACAAATAGTTTATGCTTTGTAATGAAAGAAATCTCTTTTCTTATTGTTTGCTGAAAGTAAAAAATAACGTTAAGGTTCTCGTTTTTGTAGCTACAATAGTAATGATAATAATCTCATAAAAACTATTACATGTAAGTTTGGCCACCGTAAAAAGTTTGCCTGCCGTAAAAAGTTTTGAAATTTAATCTAAGCCAAGTGGGTTAATTCAGTATGCCTGCCCAATAGAGCAGCTGTCTAACAAATTCCTGTTATAACACACTATTTGTAAACTAAACTCCTAAAAACTCCAAATACTATAAAAAAATTCAGATATTAACGTTCTTTCAACGCAATTTATATAAAATAAAAACGCCCTAGTATTTACAAAGCTGCAGTGAGGGATATTTACAAAGTCACATATATCTAAGTTACAAAGTATTACCATATTTGTATACGCTAAACATATTTGTATGCAAGTCGTATCATAAAAGCCATTATAGCGACATTTGAACCGTAAACGGTACAAAAACGTCAGATACGCACATATTCGCGAGGAGCGCGATAAAAATGTAAATTTCAGCGACACAGCGCTGCATTTTGTATTTTGTCAGCAAACACGTTTTTAATTAATTCGCTTATTTATTTGAACGTGTATTGATAGCGCTGCGGGATATTAAGCGGCATATTGAGTTGCTATACGCTTTATTGGTGACAACCATATTATAATGTATTCTCATACAATTCAGAGTATCATGTTTTTAGTTAAATTGTTGAAGAAAAGTTCTAATAACAGTTTTCAAACTAAATATTATGAGAACTATTTGCTTTATTATACCTTATGATTGTCTACGAAATATATTAAGTAACCTATTTTTTTTTTTTTTTTTTATTATATATAGTACAATAATGATTTACGAAGTTTAGTGCAACAACCACTATCTGGACTGTTACAATTGATCAAATAGTGATCAGAGTTTAAACTTGTAATAGTTTCATCTCGAATGCTCACAAGATATGCTAACTTGCTCGGAATGCCAATATGATATTGTGTCTTTACGAAGTTGGTTATTCACCTGTAATTTATAAGGCGTGTAACACACAACCCATAATAATATGTTGGTTTAAAAAGCCGTGGAGATTATTATTGTCTTGATTGAAATGCAAAGAATTACTATTTTACACTTATAAACACACGCCACCAAGCTACATACATTTGCCTACGTTTTCGAAGAGCAATAAGAAATATTTTAAAGTTATCTTAAGCTTTAAAAACATCCTTAACAAATGTATTAAAGTCAAATTTAAGTTTTGTATCTATTTTAGTTACCTTTGGCGAAGATAAACGACTATATACGACGTTCCTATGAAATTTACTTCGCAACATAGCATACCCTAAATTATTAAGCTATACAATTAATTTTAACACATGAATGAATTCTCCTAAGTGGTTTCAGTTATTGTGAATGTGATCAAGCAGGGAACAAGCTGGGGATTAGCAATCTCGCGTGAAAGTATTAGCTCACTACGTTATTTATCGACCTCGACACGTCTCGGCGACTTCTGCCCTTTGGGTATAGGGCTGTCATATTGGTATAAGGATTTATGAATGACTTCCTTTTTATTGTAGCATTTTGATGAAAGAATGAATTGAAATATATTTTTGTGTTAATTTAAGTAATAAGGTGGCATAAGATATGGAGAACGTCAAATATGAGCAAATGGTTCAGCCAAATTATTTACACTTAAGCTAGTCTAAATAGCAATAATAATTCAAAGTTTTATGTGTAAAAGGAACTTTAAAACGAAGGCGATTTATTTAAATACCTAATATCATCAAGCTCTTTTTATTGTAATGTTAAATAAATAAAAATGTCAATTTCCAACCCTAGCATTGTCCCGTCTGAATTCTACGACTTCGATTTGTCGATACCGCCTTTAGTGGTTTCAATTTAGTGTACTAAGTCTTGAGAAACGGTTTTCTGAGTAATCACATGTTGGATGGAATAATACGGTTTCACCGAAATGAGACCCACGCTCACAGGGAATTAGGATTTAGGTAAAGTACGGAGATAAGGATCCAATGTTAATGTTGTTAATGTGATCGTTTTGTGCTCTTCTTAATCACTGATTAACTATCTTAGTTTGTTACTACTATACTGTTGCGTGTATATCATTTAAAGGCACAAATGACCTTTTCGTGGTTGGAATTAGTACTAATAATAATGATTTTTGCTATTTTTAACAATAGCACCCGGTCAGCATGTCAGAAATGAAATTTCAAAATTTTCAATTTCAACTTCGTAACACGCACTCGGCGATGACCATGACAAAGAATATACACCCTACAAACTTCATACTACATACATACTTCATACTACATAAAAAGTACTTCGAGCAAGTGAAGTATAATATATGTTTTTTTATGGCTTCAAGCACCTAATACCGGAGGCCCCTAAAATGTCAGAGTACTTGTTCTTATTAGTATCGCAATGAAGCGTGTAACATACTATTTTTGCTGAAATTTTCATGAAATGTTTCTCAGATTACCAAAAATATTTATTCATGAATTAAACGTTATGTATCTCGTGAGACGGTTGTAGATCCGCTGTGATTGTTGAACTATCGTAGCTTTGTAACAATTGACTTGATTGCTACAGTACAACAGTAATCCATCTATTGTAGTGGCAGTAGACTATTTAATTGTTTTCCACAACTCGTCGATGTTAATAAAGACTTGATTTTATTGTTTTTCTTCGATTAATTGTCAACTTCACAAAGATGATTTTACCGGTCTTTTTATTATAAATTTCTGTGATTTACAAACACTTGTCTATAATCTGTTTGAGTCTATGGTAGGTCAGGTTCATCTCAAACGGTACTAAAAAAAGGCGTGATTACATAACGTGTAGCAGATATTAAAAGACCATAGAGTGGAAAAATGATAGCCAATTATTAAAACTGTTTAATATTATTTGTTGTACGTATGTTCAGTTGAATATTCCGTAATCAGAAACCAGAACATACTATACGTTAGGTAGGTACAATTCTTAGTTACTATTATATCCTAGTATATATAATTTAATGTATGTATATCAAAGGGTCTTTGTAAACGATTCGCTTCACATTTCCACGGTGATTGAAACTATAAGTACTATCTTCATGTATTGGTAGCTTACGTTTGTAATAGTGAGGTATAATATTGGTCGATATTCACTTTAAACAATATTATTTATAAGATATGTTTGGTTTTCTTTGAACTCGTGTTAGTTAAAGTATGGAATATTATGATCTATACATAACATGTTTCTAGACGTTTTCGTACAGTTTAATTGGCAGATTTCATCTTTAATTAATTTATTTTCAGTAATTCCACAATAATCCTCAAGCGGAATTTATAAATAGAAACCACATGTATCAATCTAGAGACATTCATAACAAATGTTAGATACTTAGAACCTACTGATATAATTGTAAACAGATAAACAGATAATTGTAAATGTATTGTGTATAAAGTGTCCTGTCTTTTAGTCCTTTAAAATTAAAAAACAATATTATTGTTTTAATGAAATATACGATTTTTTATTTGATTTTTCATTATTAAAATAAATTGTTATCGATAAGCAGCAATAGATTATTGCAACCCTATTTAAGTTAAAGCTGACACAGACGAATGGTAGTATATAGAAGTCAACGGTCGTCTTGAGTTTGAGATAGGAAAATATCACTTCTTAAAACACGCTTACATAAAATAATAATATAATATGTAGTATTCTAATGTAATTCTATTCTATAATGATAATGTAGTATTCTAAAATTGAAAGATTTTTTGAAATAGGTCCAGATTATTTGAGTAAAACGATACAAATCCACAATTTTTCACTATTATAAATATGTAGTAAGGCTACGAAATCTAGGCCTGACACTATTATACCTATCACTATGCTTGAAATTAAATTATAAAAAAATATTTCTGACATTAAACACCGAACTAAATCTTTCAAATCCATTTAATCAACAAGTCATAGCAATACTCGAGTTCCGATTAACCACATCTAATCCTGATATTTTGTGCGGTTCGATGCCCTGTCATTTCCACTTAAATTAACACGACAAATCAGAGTATTCCGCCATTGTACAGACGGATCTACGTGAGCACTTTGACAACAACACAAATTGCTATTGGAAACACATATTGTACATGAATAGCGGAGTTTCTACGTTATGCATACATATATAACTTTTACTAATTAAAATTAATATATATATATATATTTATATATATATATTTTATTAAATTTGTCAAAAAGAAATAAATTCTTTTTATTTACTTATTCAGTACCGTATATATTTCGTACCTAATCCATTACTGAAAATAAATGTTTGTTGGTAATTGATTGCGTGAATAAATATTGACTGGAGTACGTTTAGAGTTTTGCTTTAGTAATTAGAGTTGAATAATGCAAATATTAAGCCAGCGTCGATGCCTCGTTCACATGGTGAACTTTAAATTTACAAATCAAATTCAAGCTATTTTAACATAATGTATAGAGTTAATGGAAAAATATGTGATATTGCTTTAATATAAATGAAATAACAGTGAAATTGCATGTTATATGTATTGGTTTGTTATCACTTCTGTGCAGATAAACTGATCAATCGATTTCGCGAACTGGCTGGTCAGATCCAATATTGGAGATCAGGAGCTTTTAATTCCAAAAGCAATGTGTGAGTATCGTGGATCAAATCAATTATGTTAGATAAATCTCATAAAATATTCATACTGATATTTTAAACGTAAAAGTCTGGGTCAGACATCCGAGTAATTAACATGGGGTACTTTTAGTGTACTTTATATATGTCAGCATATTGGAAGCAATAGTGAATGAAAGTATTGTTATGTTCACGGCCGTATATTGATGGCGCGGGTGCGAATCGTAAGGAAATTGTTCCAATTAAAATATAACATCAATGCTTTCCAGCAATTATTTCTACACAAGCGGTCCTAACGTATGGTAATGATGTATTCACATATTATCCGTGATAAGCCTCATCCCTCCAAATGATATAATGATATAATCAGAAGTTTTCACAAAAGAATTACCATTCATATCGCGTTCCATTCTCATTGGATCTCTTCCTTTCAAAGTATCTCAATTGAATTTTCATTTAATCTTTATTATATATTTTTATTAATGTTATATAAATAAAATTCTAATATTGTCTTTTACTAACATAACTGTTACTCATTTAAAGAAAAACACTTTATTGACGGATTTAAGATCCGATTTATCGGATTAAGGATCCGTTAATAAAGTGTTTTTCTTTAAACAAAATCCTGTAAATTCGACGTATGAGCTACATTTTAAAAACTAATAACAATATTGTTTCACATTGTGCGATTAATTAAAATATTGAATCTTGTATCTTAGATGAAACGTGGACATTGATGTAGAAGGTCGGTTACAACAGCAAAGAACTTGTTTAATTAGCCTGAATAGGCTTACAGAAGCCCGAACCGCAATTTAATAAAAGTGAAAAGCTATAATTATGAATATTTGTTTCATTATTTAAAATATTTTAAAATGAATCTATGAATTATTATTAATTTTGTAATTTGCTTCTAATGTTAAATAATAAGAAGAGATTTCATTTGCTCATAAAAATATACACAAAAAAAAAAATGGCTCACTGCTACCAATTTATTGATTCTATGAGAGACCGAAAAAATGTACGAAGAAAAACAAAGTAAAATCTGGGGGCCCAAAAAAATGAGGCCTAGTAAATTTAATTTGTATTTTATTATTAGTATTTGTGTACGTAGGGACACCTTTTAATTTATCTTAGGCCCTTAGGCTTAAATTTATAAGAATCATAACATACATGAACACAGTAGGTACTTACTTAATTATCGTGGACATAAATTAATTCTAACCCAACTCATTTACTGGCCGAGTTTAAATTGTTAGCAATTAGTCTGCTAATCTATCATTAATATGTAAATACATTGTGTCTGTGTGCAGTTGAGGTTTGGCTCTGCTTTACCTTAGTTTGAGCATTGAAATTGAAATTACACAGGCTGATTTGCCTGGCACAATTATATTGTGTGAAACGCAATGGAACATGGTTTAAATGTACTACACGGATAAATAATATTGGTGCATTAATTATGGAGGGATTGTGATGGCTTTGTGCCCATTAAATCAGGATATTTCCAACTGTAATAGTAGGATACGAAAATCGCTTTGACGTTAAATGCCTCAGTCATTTCTCTATTATAGGTAGGTTAGTAGAGTGAGTGACGATTCTGGTAGCAGGCACACGGATCGGAGACTTGAAAGTTTGGCATTCATACAAAAATACCTTTTGTGTATAGCTTTGATAGATTCTTCATCACTGTTGCAGGGATAAGAATCAAATTTATGTTAAAGCTACTCTGGTATATATTTAAAGGACGTCGACGAAGAAAGTAAATTATCATCTGTATATCTTTATAAAGTTCGTTAATTTGCATTAAGCGGGTGTGCTTATTTATACTGGTTAGGGCATAATCAATATATTACATGGCATTTCATACTAATATCATATTTAAGCTCGACATACGTTAATTTCTATTGGGAGATGTCACTAGGGGCTTAGCGTTAAGCTAAATTAATGCCTGGTAAGAGGATATCGTTTTGTCTATATAATAATAATTTATTAAGATATTTATCTGAGTTGCTTTCGCTACCTATCAGTGTGCGATTCTCAAGTCTGAGGTCATGCCTTCGAGAATTAGAGGGGTAATTATGGCTGTTTATTTTTTATGCCTGTGAACACTTCGTTTCGATTCGTTACATAAAGGCGTTTTAAAAAGAAAAAATTACGTCTTAGAATTGGAGCTTATCTTAGGCTTTGGAAGGCTCAGCAGCGAATTCTTTTTATAACTCATTATCTTTTGGTTTAATTGATCAACAATTACACCCTGAATGGAAAAAAACAGTGTTCTAGTTTTTTCAAAATTACTGTTAAAGCAATGTAAAAATAACACAAATATGTTATAGCGGGTGCAAGTTGATGAGTTGTTAAAAGGTAAAAGTATATTTTACTATATTATTAGTTTTGATAATATACCAACATACCTGGAAGAGTCCATAACTGCTGTAGGAGTTGTTGTGATTAGTTTGCTTGTCTGTTTGTCTGCCACTTGCGTGCTCAATGAGGCACACCCCTGAAAAATATGAAAAATTACACCAAATTAATAATTCTATGCATGCTCTTTTAAAGTAAGCAAATAGCTAAAATTTAAAAATATCAACAATTTTAAGAAAGAAAATACTAACAAATACGAAAATATCCTTTTCTAATCAAATGTGCTGAAATGCTTTCGAAGTGATCAGTTTTATAAAATTCTTAGTATCAGTTTTACGCATTAAACAACTATATTATAACCAGTATTTAAGTAGAAGCAGTTATTGCTGTTAGTTTGGATATTATGTGAGTGAGATAGATCGAACCCTAGACTTGGAGTTGCCCTGTAACGGAGTGATATTATAAATTTGATGACTACACCAATAATTCAATTTTAAATCCTTCATGTATCATTACAGTATTTCTAATTCCAAATAAATCTATAATAATATAATCACCTATAATACATGAGTGTATCATGCCTCATGATACAAATATTATTTTAAGATAATCCTTGTAATGTAATATAATAATGCATATTGTTAATAATTACAGCTTCATTGATATCAGTTTTTAGCTAAACACAGATATGAAAAAACATACATCCTATAAAGCTTGGTCCATAAAAAAAGTTCTCATACTTATAGTATACGAAATGTAAACTTCTAACAGCTATTTTATGTTGTGCCATATCATATTGCTAGTAATGAATGTGCAAAAACATTATTTGGCTAATTTAGACGTGTAACAAGTACGAACAATAACGTAAGACGTATTTGTTAAGCTCTTGCGAGAGTATGCGTTTAGAGTAATACCGTTTAAGTGCGGTGTTATCTCATCAGTAGCTTTTGATTTAAGCGTTTCATATTAATTAGAATTAATTTGGATTCCGATCCCTGTACATTTAAACCCGTTTTCCGACTTTAAACTTAAATGAAAGCCTCTAGAAATGTTTTCCCTCAGCGAAACCTTTTTATGCAAATAGTTACTCAACTTTGTTCTACTTATTTAGCCCAATTTACTTTAAATTGTAACCGACTTCCGAAATGTACTTTCGGAAGGGTTAAGCCTTAATTTATCATAATTTTTATTCCTCTACAAAATTTACAAATCAAAATTGGTTTCTTTCTTTAAGTCCTTTATGCCAATAAAAGTGTAGTAGGTGTAAAATAAATATACATTTCAATAACCGTAATAAAATTTTCAAATAAAGAACATCATTGACCGATCAAAACTAACTACTTCATTGCTACAATGACGTCACACCTTTAATCGCGTAAACGAAGTTAAGAACTTCCTGAACCAGTTCATGTGAAAGCTCTCGATCTATCGAACAACTAACTGGCCAGCCCAGGAAGAGGCTAGCTGAGGTGGAAGGAGGAGAAGTTGTATCTATTTACAATATTCAGGGTATGACGTCAATACCAATATACGACATATAAATAACAAAATCAAAGCTTGCGAAATAGAACAATCGATACAATGTAGCGTAGGTTTCCATAACCTACGCTGTACTAACGAGCTGTTGAAGTATATGTAAAAGTAAAATTATTTTGTTTGGATCCAGGTATTATAAGGGAGAGATCATTTTTATTACTATACCTACATATAAACTTAAAAATACATTTGTAGTTTTTAGAATATAAATTAAGGTTATGACCCCGAGATAGTATTAATAGAGAAATGCATAGTCAAATGTCAATATTAATATAAGATATTAATAATTCACGTTCGGTTAGACTGTTAATTGAATTTGCAACTCAAACAATTCTATTTAGATTATTATACAATGTTTACTGTTCAACTGTTTAATGTTCAATTGTGTGAACGTAATTTATTTAGCGTGTTTCAAAAACAGTTCTTTGGAGTAATATCAAAAATAAAACTGTTTATATTCGATCCAATTTATCAAACAGTCATCGTCATATATATTAATTGTAATTTATGTAATATTTTAAAGCCTAAATATCAATGAAAATAAATTTTCTTAAATCATTGATATAGAAAATTCAACGTTTGAAATATTTCTTGAGCACTGAGATAAATGTATCTGCATCCTGGACTTTATCTGCAGAAATACTTCGTCACAGATGAATATATAAATAAAACAAATCGCCGAAATAAATTTATTTTCTTAGTTTCTGGAAAACTGAATAAAATTATAAAAAAGATATTTGGGTTTTTATTACCGAATAGATGTAAGGAAATTTAAACATTGTTTTTAAACACATAAACCAAAACGTTATATGTAAGTTGTAAGGGTCTATCAATATAATAGCATCATATTGGCTCGGATCGGGGATTACAGTAAAAGATTTATTTTGGGAATCTACCACGAAATATTATTAAAAAACACCTACACATAATTTAACTCGAGAATCTTCCTCTCAGTAATCACTAAGAACGTTTCCAGAAAAAGCGTGTTGGTGCGTCGAATAGTGTCGGAATTTGCATATTTGGACATAAATCAGCAACTTTGCAGCTTTGTGTTGTGTCAGCATCAATTAAGAAATTACATTCGGGAAGACTTACGGTTGGCTAACACACAAAACGTTTAAATGCCTTTGACATAGCTATTAAATATAAGGTCTGTCTACATATAAACCAAAAACCGTAGGATTTCACTTGTGAAAGTACAAAGACGTAAGTACGATACGGCTCCTTTGAACTTCGAATACCAAATTTTTTAACAAACAAATTTTCTGTTTCTTTACAGCAGTCAAACAAGCCTATTTTTAAAAGGAATATTTCTATTGAATTTAGCGTTGTTATATGTCCATACGGTTTTATAAGGTTTTTCAGTCATTTGTGATTTTGAGTATACAATACATACTTACAATTGGGTATTAAAGTTCTCGGGAAATTATACCGTAACAGTTCTCTCGAGAGCTGACATCTAGTAAATGTCCTTTTGTGCCCATGAGCGCAGTGCATCAGAACCAGGGTGGTTAGAAGCAATAATTTCGGTTGTAGTCTCATCTTGGTAATCTGAAAACACATGAGTTTAAAAAGGCCTATAAGAATTAGGAACATACCTTCTTAATTTACCTATATTCTACAATAATATGTTGATGGTAGGGCACATACCGAGACATACCACTTATATCCTATAAGTGTTAACACTACATACATAGCCAAAAGATTACGTGACTAAAATACTATTGTTTAAGGTTTAAGAAATAATTCCTTCATTGGACATCGAGGCAGAATACGAAAATTCACCCGTATCACCTCGATATCCGCCGACCACAACTGAGCGCTTCAGAAAGCACTTTCTGCCGCGCACCACCTCTATGTGGAAACAGTTGCTAAAAGAGGTATTTCCGAACAAATACGACTAAGGAGCCTTCAAGAAAAGAGCGTACAGGTTTCTTAAAGGCCGGCAACGCACTATTGAGTTCTCTGACATCACTCTACATCAGGTGAGCCTCCTGCCCGTTTGTCCCCTGTTTAATAAAAAAGCTATAGTTTTAATATATCCATATAGCCAAAATATTTTATTGTAATTTAGGACAATCATGTTAGTGTTCGGAAAGTAAGTTACTGATAGGCTATACGAGTATGACATCTCACGCATGTTAACTATGTGCAAGGGTCTCTCAATTAATGGGAATAAACGGCTCTATACAGCAAGTGCATTGTATTCTGAATGGCTTGGCTAGCCGTTGCTGTTTTTTATTGTCAATGCAAATTACACTATACAAATCCAGTGATCAGATTTATTACGTTGAAATTAGTATAAATCTTAATTATTCGTTACTCTTTGCATAAAACATTTTATAAAGAGAAGTCGTATTCTAAAACAAAATACGAATTTAACTTTCAACTCTAACAATATAAATACAAAAGGAAACACAACAATATAAGGTTGCAAAAGACATCAAAATTATTATTTCCTATACAACTTTGTGATTCAGTCCTTTGCAAATTAAGAGAAAATCACAGTGTCTTATTTGAATTTGCAGAGTCTTAATGTCTTAACCTGAAGACAATGAAATAGGAATATTTGATGTGCTCTGTGGTTCCACTTTCAGGTATAAT
Organism: Pontia daplidice; assembly: GCA_963693355.1. Taxonomy (NCBI): domain Eukaryota; kingdom Metazoa; phylum Arthropoda; class Insecta; order Lepidoptera; family Pieridae; genus Pontia; species Pontia daplidice. Next base: position 627,326 of record CAVNZL010000014.1, read on the forward strand.
ATCCTTAATATATTGCTATTCCCTATTCCAAAGTCACCTTTCTTTTCTTCTGGTGCCACTTTGTAAATTTACTGTATTTTTAATTATAACGTTTTAAGTCCTCTTAAAGTTAGTAAAAAACTCAGAACAAATAGTATGACATTTTATCATATTTTACCGTAAATATATTTGTTAAACGAGGGTATTAAATATTCAGAAATATGTTTTAACATATTCGTCATTCCAATTCTGAGGTTTAATGAAAATGCCCGCTCGAGATGCAAAAACTTGAAACTCAATTAATCGCGGAATCAGCGACCACGAATGCTTAAGTTTGTAATACACGAACTACTTGCGGATTTATAAATAATACGGTATTACGGTTAACACTGTAATGGTCAATCATTTCAATTGGTTTCTACTAAATCGTTAATCTATTTCATATTAAGCCTTATAAAATAAATACATGGTCGATAAAATTACAATAGTTAACGCCGACTTTTATTTTGGATGCAATAAACTGAAATATACAGCAATTATAGCAGCAACCCCGTTGTTAGGGCTGTAGATTTCTGTGTATTTGCTTATAATACATACAAAATACACGAAGGTGAACAGCCTTCTGTGCCTTTCATTTTTTAAATCGAAGGTTTCTTCGCGAAGTAATATATATAATAAGTAGAACGTTAAAAACAAAGCAAGATCTGATCTAATTTACTTTTACGCGATGGTGGGAAAAGCTTATAGAATTCTGTCATCACAATGAGAACAGCTAGAAGGTAGCCGTAAGGTAAGATTTGTAAACAAAAATTATGTTTTACAAAAGATTCTCATTTCTTTGTCTTGGTTGTCTCTCTTTCTAGCTAAATCAACTAGGTAGTTCTTTTACGTTGAGATAATCTGGTTAAGAGCTGTAAACTGTTTTTATTTTATTTTTAAATAAGATATTTAAAAGCTAAATTATTTTCAGTTAACGCGTTGTTATTGTGCCCATTATCTTATGTCTAAGATCAGTCATTCATATAAGTAATTTTTCGAAGTACTTAATGACTACAGAGGCTTGCGAGAAAATACCTTTCTTTTTAAAGAGAAAACGTATTTACTCGCTTAAATACAAAATATAACACAATTATAAATTATATCACGGGCCTGTTTTTTGAATTCTTCATCCGTTACACATTAAATTTCGAAATGAGAATGAATGCTTAATAAATAATACGAATTTATGTGATAATATATACTATATCATACGCTATACTTATATTATAAATGTAAAAGTCCGTCCGTCGGTTACGATTTTACAGATAAAACACAGTGCTTGAAATTTGAATTGTTGAAGGGACTATCGTAGGGTTCTTTTAAAAGGTAACCTTTAAGTGGCTAAAATAGGGTATGAAAGTGGTATGATATATATGCCCGGAAATTAAGTTTACGTAACCGTTAAAAATTGAATCTAAATATTGTATAATATTAATCTTTTATTGCTATAAGTGGTACCGATTCACATTTTTTAATCGTTTACGGAGGCGCTTAAAATGATAAAATCCTAACACATTATTTTCTTCAATAAATTATAAAACGGTTAGATATTGTAAATATATTAGTATAAATATTTCGTGAATAAATGCATATTTCTGACATGAAACTACAATATTCATAATTAATTTAATAATTCGCGTATCGTGTGCATGTTTGGATTTAGTTCAACGTTTTTCCAACAGCGATTTAATTCTGTTTACTCAAGTAATATAAATTAATTATTGACGAGCTTTTAATATTACAGTATTGCATTTTAATACGATCATTATAATTTATTACAGTTTTAACAAATCCTGAAATTAAAGATAAAATGTGATTTGCATTCTGGTTGGATTCTGATTTATGACCTTTTACATAGTCAACTGAGTTTTATTTTAAGTTAAAGAAAGTTAAAGAAGAGGAGTTTAGCTTATGTTCGTTTTATCCTTTTCTTACGTTTGTAGTTAAATTTATCAAGTTCTTACAGCTTTGGCGATAGAAGGCCCATATATATTTCAGTATTCAAGGTGCATGCGCATAATAGTAAAAAATAGAAAATAATATTTACCTAGTGTGTGGATGCGATCGAGGTGCAAGTGCAAGTAACTGTGAGCAAGAGTCGACAATTACCAATTTAGGTAATTGTACGCATTGCGTGCGGAGTTAAGGGGGAGTGATATTCTTTGAGTGAAAAAAACATTTTTTATTTATTTATTTAACATGGAAAACTTACAGCTATTTAAACAATGTGACAACTATATAAAATCTAAAAGACAATTAAAAGTTTTCAACTTTAGCTAATTTAATAGTCATAACTTAATATATGTTATAAAGCGTAGAGCCTACGAGTCTCAAACTGACCAGTGCATTTTAAGTGCGTAATTAAAATTACAAAAGAAATAACGCTTGCTCATATAATATCATGTTGGCACAATGAAACAGTCATAATGGAGTAGAGTGGATTTAGAAGGATATGAAGTCATATTATAATTTTTGAACTCGAGCGTCCCAAAGACTAACTAACTCATAAATATTTGATAAATGATTCCAATTTCAAAAAAATCTTTTCTCTTTATACTTACTTACATAAAACAATTTGTGAAAAGGCGATCTTTTTTAGGTCAGAATAATCGGGGCTAAACGTCACCTTAAAAGGGAACATTAAGTCTTTCTCGTACTTTGTGATCGTAAATTGTTTTCGCAGGCTTTGTGAATATTGATATGATTATGTTTATTCAATTGTGCAGAGTAGGATAACTGTATTCTTGCACTAAGTAGTTCATAATTTGATAATAATAAATATATGGTGGCTCATAAGTATCATTGTATATACAGAACTTGTTTTTAGATGTTTTACTACTCAACAGGTAGATGTCGCCCCACACAACCAGACGGTCAACTTTATTATAATAATATTATAATTTAAAATAAGAATTTATTTATTTCTTTGGGTGAACGAAAAAATTTCAGGGGTAAATAGGATAAATTGAGAAAAAGTACGTTATATAGTCCATTTATCAAGGAAGGTTAGTCTTGCTATTATCAATACGGGCAGAGCATTGATTAAAAATCTTGCTGAGAAACTGTTCCTTCATATTCCGGTGAAAATGACGTCCAAGGAAATTGTACATTTTAGAGTTAGTAGTGACTTTTTTTATTGTTACGGAATTACTTACAAAACTCGTTTTATAAGCATTGTATTAAAACTTATATTCATTTCGATAGGAAAACCCCTATCTAAATTAATAAATAGTGAGAACTCGTAAACGCATGGAATAGCTAGGCTCACATTCACACACTACAAACACAAAGACACCGAAAATCAACTGGATATAAAAAAAATTAAAGTTAACAAAATTGAGCTCATAATCGCGCAGTCTTAATAAGTGAGCGTTGCCACAGATTCGTAAATATTGTTATTTATGTTATTATTATTACAAATGTAAACCTTCCTCATTAATTCTACAACATAATAAAAAATGCTCATCGTTACGTAAGTATATTATTAGCTTAGCCTACATTTTTTATTATTATAACTACACTATAATGACAGAATAAAGCCTATTAGTAAATATCGGATTATGATTATGAGTGTACTAGATATTAAGCGTAAGCATAGAAAATTTATTTCAAGCGAATTAAAAGCTAATTTTGCGCGGGAGATTTTTATGATGAAAAATATTTACCCAACTTTGAGAACTATCTAACCTGTTCCAGTAATAAGATAATTACTTAATTTTGTTACAAACAATTAACATACATATTTACAAATAATTAATGTTCCAAATTCAAAAACAAATATAGTCTGTGTTCTACAGAAACACTATAGAAGTACAGATTACGAAATATTCATTATAAAATTATAAATACACAGCGTACGAAAATGAATGAAAAGACGTCAAACATTTTTGATCAAATTTATTGTGCGTATGGATGGACACAGGGAATTTAGTATGAAAATAGGTCATACATCAAGATGCAGATCGAAGACGGAGCATTGTCCGTCCGTCACCGTGCGTTATCAATGGTCCTGCAATTTGCTATTATTCCCACTGTACATCGTCTATAGTGCAAGTTATAATCCTACGCCAAATTATATATTTTACCTATTTAAAGGAATTCTGACAGGATGAAACCTTAAATACAACAGCGTCAATTGCAAAAAAATCATGGGTTAGACTACCGTTAAGTATTTCTGACATTCATTTACAGATATGATGATAATTATACTAGATCTTAAAGTTTGATATTACGAGTTAATGACAATTTATATTTTTTTATTTTAGAATCGTGATTAGGATAGGTCATATGAATAACCGGTGATAAAGAGCTTGTGACAAATTAAATAATAAGACGACTTTATAATATGTATTTATTTTTAAATTATTTTTAAGTTCGCATAGTACTTAAGATTGTAAAGATTGAACATTTTGGGTAATTTTGTAATTCCGGCAAAATAAAAATCAAGTATCTAGTCTCCTCCACCCTATCCCAAACGACATTCGTCCGGCCGTCACTCAGTGGAAATATCCCATTATGTCGCAACCACACGCATTGCAGTGGCAATTCTTTTACAAGTACCACATAATGTGACCGGAACAGATTTGAGATCTCTTGTTACCAATGTTTACCTACTTCTTATTGAATAAATGCCTTAGCGGGTTCTTTCTGTTGATGATTTATAATCGATTGAATTTACTTGGACTTGTTTTTGCAAACACAAATAATAAAAAACACAAAACAACTGACAAGAATAATTACAATGTATATTGGTGAATGTAGAAGAATTCACATAAATTGTATAGGAAGCATTTTTATAGTGGGGTGGGAACACGATGTTAAACTTAAAGGTAGTGAATAAATTAGTATTAATTTCTGGAAACATTCACAACATTATTTTAATCATGCTATCATCATATTTATTTATTTCTCCTCAGAATGTGGCTAATGGTTCCGGCTTTACTGTGTCTGGTATCGACTTCGGTGGCGGAATGGCGTTGTCCAGAACTAAGCGCGCGACCGTCAGCCGAGTGTTCTTGTGATCTACCACACACTCTGCGCTGCGCAGGAGATCATACGGCCCTACAGGTAAATTTATTTGAATATCAAGTTAATTAGCCCAATAATTTCAGCAGATTGGGTCATGTCCGGTAAGTTGTTAATTTATATCAGAAAAAGTAGAGACCCTAGACCTGACACTTGACTTATTCCAGAAAGCGTTTGGTATAATTTTGTAATGTAGGGTCCATACTTCATGACTTGCTGCGGACTCAGATGAAAGAATATCTTTATCAATATTGGTCTGCATCCAAAATCAGTTGGCTTCAAGAGGAATCACTGTGAACCCTATCGCATGCCTTACAAGAGTCCAGGTAAACCACATTAGTTCTATTTTGATTGTTTTCGCAAGAAAGAGCTTTTCCCCTAAGGAGACAAGATTTGTGAAACTGATCGCTATTTTAAAAAGGCGGGTTGACTGGGAAATGGTAGATTTGCATTCAGGTCTCATGTACACTCGTTTCAAACATCTTAGCCAAAATTTCATTTTTTTAGGATAAATTGCGCGTACATAAAATTTGATTAAAATATATATAGGTTATTGGCTCAATCAGAAAATATTTTTCCTTTGATCATATCAATTCAAATGATTAATATCAAAGTTAAAATTATAGATGTCATGGCTAGTCTAGGCCAGCTACTAAACACATATAATATAAGTCAAGTCCAAAAATATAAGTTACCAAACAATATGAAGTAAAATGATAAACAAAAAACTAAATGATAGGCGGACTACTGCACTAATAGGGGGAAAAAAGTTAATTTAGATATTCTGCGAAAACTTAAGCAAATAAAATGGAATTGGACCCTACATTATAAGAACAAAAAAAGAAACAATTGACAATTAAGGGTAGCCTAGATGTCAGAAGATAATTGTTATATAAATAAAGACTTTATTTATATATTTTTTTATGATATATCATAAAATATGTACATTCTAAATATAGGCTACTATATATTCCAAGAAAATTTGAAATTGATATTGAGTCAAGAAATTCTGAAAGACAAAGTTTTTATACTGTTTTCATATATAACCCGTTTATTTTTTATATTTGTATACACATGAAGTCAACATTTTATCATTTTTCATTTTTTTGGTATATTAAATTGGGTAATCCGTTCACAGTAATATATTGTCACTTGAGCACATTGTGTATAATGATGGTTAAGGTGTACAGGTCACCCATGGCTCATATGTATATATATGAACGTAAACGTTTTGCTTTAAAATTATTCAAAAAATATTCCATTACTTATTATTATCAATGATTCAATAATATTTGAATGCCCATCACGTAATACCATAGAAAAAGTAATTATAGTATGAGGTCGTATGTAGCTCACAGTATTATTACTTTTCTTTCATAAACGGTATCTTATAACCCATCAGTGTTTACGAACATTGACAGGAATAATTCAGCCTCTACCGTAAGAGATAAAAAAGAAAAACACTTTATATCTAACTGTCCTAATTGTTTTATTTATTTATTAAAATGACTCACATACAAATATAGAATATAATTGAAATTAATACATTTATTTACAACAAGGTCTGAGCAACTTACTTACCAACTGTTCATTCGGTTTCAATCACAACTTGGAAGATAAGATTAGTCTTATCAAAGGATTAATTTCATGGTAGTTTCAAAGATTGGAGAATGATTTTAGTATACAATTATTTTTGTCAATACTATCATTAGTATCATTTTCCTGTTGATAAGGTAAAGTGAGTACCGAACTTAAGTTCTTGGTATTCATATAATAGGCGCCTCTTTGACTACATAATATACAGTAAAACAAACACATTTCCATCACTGACCGCAAATATTTCATATTTTTTCTTCGAGTGACAATACCGATACACAGTCTGGATTACCCTTGGATTGATCCAAATCTTTTTCGGTGCTATCTTATTTATTTATTTTAGCCAGAAAATAAAATAGGTTAACAATGTTTATTTTGGTATTCTATTCAAAATTATTATTATTCCTAAAAGTATTGAAGACAATATTTCACGTTTAATGAATTGAGAATTTTTTTACGCGACTCAGAATACGTTAAATTATATTTTTTTTAAGTATCAGGACTCATTTCGCACACCACAAGGTAAGCTATGTACAGCTTACAGTTACTAACATAACTGATAAAAATATGGCATATTAAATAATTTTTATACAAAATATTAATCATACCAAATTAAATGCTTTGAATGCATTATATTCTATTATAGTAGAAGATATATTATTTGAGAACAAAATTAAAAGTCGCCCGGCCTTACCAAACGGGTGTGGACGATTGCAAGTATATTTTTTCAAGTTACCAAAAAATTTCTTTATATATGACCTGTTCTAACCTACTTTTTAAATAGTAAATACAATAGCTAGCATCACTAAATTAGGCAGCCACTACAATTAAAAAAAGCTTTCTGTAAGGTAAGGTCAAATCTTACAAATTATGCATATATAATATTGTGTATGGATTCAGAGTGATTTGTTTTAAACAGACCGCAAATTGAAATTTCCCTTTTTTTAATTTTGTAAATTTAATGAGAAATCTTTCAATACGACCAGAGACTAAAGGAAAAATATGGATTGAAAACAACAATGGTTGGGAAATTGAATTCGCAAAGACCAAAAGATGTATTAAGACAGAGCGATTGTTCAGTTTTCATTATTAATTTTATGCGACCTGAGCTTATTGAAGCTTTGAAGTTGTTTTTTTAAATCTTATAAATTTTTTCGATTCTCGGTATCATTTGAATAAGGCTAGGGTTGGTAATAAATTTTTATATACTATTTTCAGTTATTCTAAGGATTATTATAATATAATAAGATAATAATAGGTTGGGGAAAAAGAAATCCATTATTTTTACGTGAACTTCAAGACTTTATTTAACATGTTTTGCATTGTCCGATTTAGGTCAAATATGCACCATTTTGTTCTATAATTTGTTGCCATTTTAATGGTAGCTTCATTATGCCTCTCTCAAAAAAGTTTTGGCTCTTTTTAGCGGAAAACTCCAGCAATTGATTTTCACACTCCCTTCCCTTGATGCCAATTTCTTACACCAAAAGAGTTTTGCAATGCAAGAAAGAGAAGGTAACGATTGGTGCGAGGTCCGGACTGTATGGTGGATGCATCAAAACCTTCCCAACCAAGCTCCTGGAGTTTCTGACGGAGTCACTATAGAAGTGTGTGACCTGGCTTGTCCTGATGGAACACGACACCTTTCTGTTGGCCAATTTGGCCGTTTTGTTTTCCACCTACAGTCCGGACCCCCCCCAAAAAATCTTACATTTTTTTTTCAAACTTTCTTGTGGTAAGAAATTGGCATCAAGGGAAGAGTGTGAAATAATTGCTAGGAGTTTTTGAATAAGGACCAAGAATTTTATGAGAGAGGCATAATGAAGCTCCCATTAAAATGGCAAATACTATTTTCATGTCATATTTGACCTAATCGGATGCAAAACATTTAGTCTTGAAGTTATAATATAATGACAGACCTAATATTAAGATATTAGGCAATCATTTCTGATCTTCTCATTCACAATTGGGCATAAAAGCTATTATAAAAATGTAATAAAAGAATTCATGACAACCAGATCTTCGAAGAGCTTTAAATCAAAACACATACCCATTAGCAAATAAATCAAACGAAACAGCTTTCTGGTATTAGAAGAACGTTAATGAAATTTAATATTTACTTTGAGCTCCGGACTAGGAGCACAAATTGCCCTCAGAGCTAAACGAATTAATTCAACCAATGAATTCGATACCCATCATTCATTTTAACTGAATTGAATTTGTCCAGGGAAATTTTCATTGAAACGTTCTACATGGAATATAGATGCCAGCGATGCAACACTTTTTCCGATCTTTGTTTTTTGGTTACGCATATGACTCAACCTAGAGGGGTTCAATTTCCAGCATAACAGCAAATTGGCTGATGAGTTCCTTATGGTAAACAATGATACAGAACCATGTGTGAACCCTGTTTGGAATTGACTTCGTCTTTCGTCTTTCAATATATTGTATGCTTACAAGTTTGATAGTAGTGATCAGTTTTAAATTCTTGTGAAATAAATATAAGACAGAATAAGTACTTAAATCTGATAAATTAAATTGGGTATATAAATGTACTTCATTCCTGAAATGCTTTAAATTTTTGTCTAAATTTACGAAAACTTAATGGATGCAATACAGACATAATACTATTTACTGTTATGCTAACTAAAGATTCTTATTTTTAGATAATCGGCCGACATCTCCGCGAAAAGAGAGGGAGAAATAAGAATACAGCTGTCTCGCTCCTAGACTGTGCTTTGCGTGGTGTGACATCACTTCCATCTGCTTCTGTGGCGGAACTTTCAGGCGTAGGACTTCACGGTTTGGTGATATCATCCGGTGATATTAAACGAGTACAACAGGGGGCCTTCACTAGTATTGCAAGCACATTGTTGGCTTTAGGTATGACTTATATCATTTCTACTTTTTTTTAAAATCTAAATGGATTTTTAAGAAGATTCTATCATAATTCAAAGATTCTTACACAATTTTTTAAAGAGTCTTTTTACTCTTTGACTTAGACTCTAAAACAATATTTACGAAGTTATTTAATAATATTTGGGTTTTTTACTTTATTATTGGCAGGTCTTCCAAATAATCAACTACCATCAGTGCCAACGGAAGCTTTGTCAAACTTGGGTTATTTAGACAGATTAGATCTATCAAATAACAAAATTCACGCTTTGGATGGCAACTCATTTAAGGTATCATTAAAATAATTATATAATTTTATATTAATGCATGCTGTTCTTGTTTTTTTATATTATATATCTAAACATATGCTAAAAAAAAGTCGAATGATGTAAGGGTAGAGAAATAGAACAAGTTCCAGATCTTTTAATATTTGTTTCTCTATGTTTGTACGGGGTTTCTCTCCAAAACCCTTGTACCACGCAATTAATGCAATTTATATTATATTTAAAGAAGCTTAATAGCGTTATCGCTACCTCAAAGTTATTTAAGCAACCAAATGTTAATTAAATACATACATACATCATTACATCACCAGTCAAAAACTGAATATACTCCTAAAAAATAACGATCACTCTGGGAACTATCCCATTTTTATCTCTAACTAACTATAATTAGAGATAAAAATATAAACTTTTGAAGAATCTAAATAAAGGTTTTAGGTGTGTTTTGCTGATAATACTTCCATTAATACGCAGGAAAAAATAGGTTTTCTACTAAAAACTAAATATCCAATCATAATAATCTCATTTAATTCTTTCGCATTGAAATTTTTAAACAAAAATACAAATTCGTGAGCAGCAGTTAGTATCTAATTCGATATAAATCATAGCATAAAGTGCCATTCATTTATTTTGTCAAAGGAACTACTAAATAAAAAATCGTAGTCATACTACGAATAGGACAATCAAAAACCATCTCAACTGTAAAATACTCATATAAAGATAAGTGAAATAGGTACAAAAATGTCTAGGAATAGGGACTGATGAATTTTACGATAATGTTTCCAGGGTCTTCAAAATCTAACTTATCTCGACATAAGCGACAATCAGCTGACGAGTATATCATCCGAGGCTTTCAAGCCCCTAATCAAATTATCAGTTTTGAGGTTAAGAGGAAACCTCCTTAAAGTATACGCCTTATCTTCGCTCCAGGTAAGGATTAATATTAATCAGAATATTTGCGAAATTAGCTCATGTTGGTTGGTATTATGATAATATTTTTCATTATCTGTGGGACTGAGTGAATGTTTACTATACAATATATATACAGTAATAAGACAAAAGACGCTTTAAATATATGAGACAATGAGCTAGATTAGCAATTATCAACATTAAAAATATTCTGAAATATTGTATATTTTCTATTATTAATATTGCTTAGAGTAAAAAATTAGGTTCCTTGAATCTACAAATATGTTTCAATTTGACCAAGACAATTCGAACACAAGTCGTTACGATGCGTTCATTAGTCATTGTGACTGTAATTGTAATCACGCGTAAGATGCGGCATCAAAGAAAAAACGCAATATAACGGAAAAATGTATTCGTATAATTTATTCGTGTCGTGTCGTGCTTTACATTTTATATATCCATGTCTAGGGAGCAAACTCGCTTAAAGAGCTGGACATATCGAGCAATGCTTTGGAAGGGCCTTTGGGACCCACAACATTGCCGACCTTATGGGTGTTGGAGACCCTTCACCTGTCAGACAATACATTTGCGAGTATACGACGAGGTGCTTTAGCAGGTATTTCACTGGTTTTATTGTTGGTAACAGAAATTTTGTATTCAGTTTTATTGAATTTTATATACTAAAGAGTTTGTTTTAATTTATATTTTTAATATGTATAACTATTAATTTTTGATTAAAATTGAATATCCTTTAGAGCTTTTCCATATCAAGTACTTCAGATCTCAATTTATATATGTTTAGTCTTATGAACCAAGACCATGGGAGACTGAATTATTTTGGAAATTAAGGCTCTCTGTATCAGTAAATACTTAAGTAAATCTGAACAAATAAAATGTTTTTATTTCAGGTCTCGCTAATCTCACTCATCTAAATCTTCATAATAATCAAATTGATGTTTTGGAGGACTACGCATTTCGACATTTAATAAATTTAACACATCTCGATCTATCTCATAATGAAATTGTTTCCGTCTCAGGTACGTTTTGGGAAAATAAATATAATAAATGAAGAATTATTACTATTATATAATTTATTTGTTTATTACTCACACCTTATTGTATATGGTAATGTGTCGACCACATAGAATACGTTGTTTGATATATATATTGATTTGTGATATTATGTGAAATGATGCATGAAAGCATCGACTTTTTATTTTATCTCAAGGTAAACAAAGTACTTACAAGTGTCTCTCTTTATGTAAATAAGCTCACAAAACTCTCCAGTATGACAGTATCATAATAAATAATCTCCAAGATATTATAGAATTGATATTCAAGAATATTTCCCAAGACCTAAATCAGATTAGGTCCAGATAAGCTTTATTGTCATAAAACGGGGCTTAGGAAGCCTGACGGTTCAATTTCCGCAAAAAATGCCGAAAGATTGAGAAAATAATGCCGTATTTTGCTTAAGTCAATATTTTATGCTTTTAACTACAATCGATTTCGGTAGTTTTTAAGTCTATAGAATTAAATTCAGGTTATTTTGTAGCCTTGAGCGCACAGTCCCATAATAGCATGGAAATAACTATGATCACACCAAAATGAATTAAAAATACATGTGAAAAGTTAATTTGTAGTTTTGTAATATTTTGGGTTGTTATTTTTTTTCCGTTTATGAACTTTGTCGGATGAGTTTTATTTAAATATTTATCAACAGGTGCCTCACTGGCGCAACTGACAAACCTAGTACATCTGGATTTATCTCACAATTTTTTACGGTCACTCTCTGCGGAGCCACTACGCTCGCTCTACGATCTTTCTGAGTTGCTGTTACATGACAATGACATTTCGATGATCGAAGACGGCGCGCTAGGACTACATAAAAATCTCAGCCGGTTTACGATTGAAGGTATGGTTTAAATAAATACTAAAATTATTAATTATAATACCAAGAGTAACGTAAAAGTAAGTCAGTTTTATTATATACATTTTTTTCTTAAATATTCCATTGTTTGTACATTAAATTCACATTAGTAGTTTATGCACATCCTATCTGAATTCAAGTCCTAGAAAATAACTATCGTAAGGTGTCTGCCGATACAAAACTCCGCTCGTCCCTTGAATATTCATACGATTCTTTGTTTAACAGTTATTTATTTGTTTATTATTAAGCAAACATCTACATTTACAGCCTTTTATACATTTTTATAAGTAACATTGTGTACTTGGCATATGGCCAATAACAGTTTTTGAATAAAAATGAAATATGAAATGAAGATTTTTGTTGCAAATAATTATTTGTATGTACTGTACTTAATCCATATAATATAGGGAAATAATGCATGTAATCAATACATTTGTTTATATGTACAAAAATGTAAATAAAAAAAGAAAAAATTAATAACATACATTTTATGGTTTCTAAAATACTCATGAATTGAAAAAAATTCAAGTCTAGGTATGTTTTTATAAAAAAATAATGTATCCATTACATCAACATAATTACTAAGGACATATTTGTATCAACGATGATAACACGCTACACAATGATTTGGGCTTCTATTGTAATGACTGTACAGTGACTAGCATTTTCTAGAAATACATACAGTCTGAGAGAGTAACAAACAATTATCTGGTTATATTTACATTTATATTTTCTTTGAATGACTTATGGTACATTATAAATGACAAATATTCACTTAGTTAAAATTAAAATTAGTAGACAATATAAACCCAAGTTAACGAATTTGATTGCTGTAACCACACGATTTTCACAGAACCTAACAATAATATAACAGACAATTAATAAAAAATAAAAATATTATTTATAATATAACGTGAGATTACGTCTTCTAGCTTCCCTTGTGTCTAATATTGGTCATTGTACGTCGGTATGTCAAACCCTTTGTTGAGCTGTCAGCGTATCACCCTGTATTGTACCATGGCGCCCATGACTCATTGTTATCTGGCCTTCATAACTTACGGGATTACCTATATCCCTATCCTTTACCTATATCCTCTAAATAATTACTTTCGATATTGAATGTTAAGTCCCATACGCTCCGTTACTTTAATGTATGTAAAAGAACAAAGCTTCATAGTGTTAACTCAAAAAATGAACAATGATATCATCATATAGTTTAATACTTTTGATTACTTTATTTTGACGGTTAAAACTATTAGCATTTGCTAGTAACTTTTAATTGAATGACTGTAATGATTTTTTTGGCACTATCACTATCCGAAAAATCACCTCAAATTACACATTTACGCCAATGGCACTTGTTTCTCACTCTCAAAAGTCACCATTCAACCACCAATTTGATATTTTTATGTACGCTAAATTTATTGTATTTTTTATATAAGACGCAACGTGCTGACTGCAAAAAACTTCATAGACAAAATACTTTAGAATTCTAATGCATGCCATATTACGACAGGATATATCACTATATATAAAGATTGACTTAATTAATATATTATATTATTTATATTAGTTTTGTAATATTTTTTATTATTTTTTATTTTTCTTCACACTCTTTATTTATTTTTACAACTCTTCAAACAATATTGTTTTCTTACATAGTAGTTCTACGTTAAGGGTAGTTTAAATTTTTTCTTAAGCCATATTTGTTTTCTTTATGTTTTAAATAATATTTGATTGGATGGAATTATAGTAATATTTTTAATTAGAATGCAAGTGTAATACGTGAAAGTGTTTTATGTTAAGTATTTTAGTTTTTTCATATAAGTTTTTCTTGGTTTAGTAATTGTAGTGATAAAGTACTTTTATTATTTTATTTTGAGTTCGTTGCAGTGGATTTAGGTTAGTAAAGCGGCTGTGCCCCATTTTCAATTAAATATTCAAGAGTGATTTTACCAAGAGTTGTAGATTATAGTCCGTGCGTAGCTGGAATACAGTTTGCGGCTTTATATGTCCCAAAGTGACGCAGCTTTTTTATATGATGATGTGGGTTTCCAAGTCAGTTTGTGTCTATCACAACCAAGATATTTTTCTGTTTTGATTGTTTATTAAAAATTTTAATGGTAAGAGGTGTGAAATTAATTAAGAGAAGCGAACACGAGAACAAAAGCATTGCGTAATCTCTCTGTCCTCAATTAATTATAAACCGCAATTTATTGAAAACTGCTTTCCTCATAGAAAATAAATCCTCTCCATAATTTACCAACACTCGGGAGGCAATATTTAAAACGGAAAAATATAATTATATTCACTCATTGACTTGATTATCGGCGGAAAGCACTCGATTTTTAAACAGAACAATTCACGGATTCCCAACTTCCATTCACAATTGAAGCCTTCATTAATGCCGATGAAATCACATCGCTGAAACAAAAAGCAAAAAGTTCGCTACAATCGTTTGATGATCGTTAATTTTAATTCCATCCCATTTATACTCATAAAGATAAATTCGTTCTCTTTTTCAGATAATCCTCTTAATTGCGATTGCTTAATGGCTGGCTTTGCCCGGTGGTTACGGGAAGCAAAAAATGTCTCTCAAACCGATAAGGCTTCTGTGGTCTGTGCGACTCCACCTCATTTAGAGGGAGCGTTACTGTCTAGGCTGTCGAAAAATAAGTTATGTGACGACTTCGAGCACATTGATACGAAGGAGGATGTGTACGACTATAGTAAGGTGATGATAAACTCGATAGATGATGAAATGTACAGCGATAAGCACGACGGATTAGATGATGATGTATACGATGAAGAAATCGATGTGCCAGGTGAAGAGGATTTGCCAATTTCTACCGCGAAGGTAAACGCCAATTTTTTTTTTAAAAAATAAATTAGAAATTTATAATATAATTATATTTTAAATATAATTGCCTAATATATACTGACAAACATTTAAATAAATGCAAGATTATCCAGCAAATTTTATTGAATAGAAGCTTTGCTTTAAACATTTAAGGCAGGTTTTCAAAAAATCTTAATTCTAACAAGAAATTCCGAATGTATAATGCACATAAATGGGTTCAGAAAAAGAGACCTTAAGTTTGAAATGGTAAAATAAAATTATCAACTGTTATTGGGTAGGACTAATTAATATCCATTGGGGACGTTTAATGTTATTACGGAGAAACTCGATAAAAGAGCACCCATTGCGCATTACAAGGTTTCCTAGAAAATTATAAAAGTATGGTTTTAAGTCGATGGGTATAAATTTTAATATTACGGGATATTGAAATCTATTTTTTCGAATAGGAAATTAATGCTTGTTAAACGGTTTGTATTGCTAAGTTGTTTTAAAATGATAACCGTTACTTCATATAATCATAAAATTATAATTATAAAGTGAAGAAAATTTTCGTTATATTAGGTACGTCTCATAGACGCTTGGTACGACGATGAAGAGGTTCACCTTTCTTGGTCAGTAGATCCTCCATCTACAAGGCGCTTCAGGTGTACAGGGGTCACAGCTTCTAAAGGCGGTGGTCTACCGAAGCATGTTGCTTGTCATCGGGCTTCACCCGCCAATGTAATATTACGGGGGTTAAAAATTGATCCATTGGAGATGTATACGTAAGTATAGGTATAATCTACCTGAAAAATTTCACTGAAATATTCTATTGAAACCGTCTTTAAGTAATGAAGCGGTATTTTTGATAAAAAGATCGCTTGCTTTATTACACTCGTATGTTTCTTGGTGCCTATTTTGAAATTCCATATTAAGTATAATGTAACTGGTAAAACTATTAAATCGCCGTTATAGTGGTTTCGTGATATCATAATATATAAGGCCTTATAAAAGTAGAGATTTTGCTTATTATCTAATATTCATGAATACATTTACTTTACTTATTTACATACCACCTAAATAAATAAAAATATGCGTGGGTTAATCTACTAAATTAAAAAGTACTAAGTACCAAAATTTATCCGTTTTCAATAATAAACAGATCAATCAGTCTTTTATTTCATCAATGGAAATCGCAACTCACTTTGACATATGAGTAAAGCAGCGTATTATTTTGTAGGTGTACTTTCTTAATAAAGTATTTTTATTTTAATACCGTTAAAAAATAACTGAAGTAAATACATACTGAATTAAATTTACTTATTTCTGAATATTTTATTTTGGGATAACTCTTCACAGTTAACTGCCCGTGATGCGGTAAATATCATGACCGATATATTAAGAGTGTTTTAATGTTGTATTAATTTTGTTTTCGTTATAAGTAAAATGTAACCATATAAATATCTCCTAGATTCTGTATTGCCCTCGAAGAGATGGATGCTAAAGACGTCCCAATGGCTTTAGTACTAGGATGTGGCATGCCACAATTGGTTCGACAAAGAGCAAGCTATGTTACTGTGAGAACTACTCTACCTACTCTTCCAGCCGAACCCGATATACGGTAATACGACATTTTATATAAAATATATTAATTCTTCCCACACAACTATGTCTATTCTTTTATTAACGTATTTTTGATGGAGTCAAGTCTCTATGGAGCAAATCAATATCATCTTTCAGTGTCTCAGAGGTCCGATCCAACGTAACAAGCGATGGGGTTCTCACAGTCTTAATATCAGTAATGGGTCTCCCTTCACGCTCATTTCGATCCCAGCGTCTCTCAGACCACTATCCCCATTGCTATGTCGTATTAGCGGTTTTATCCAGGGGCTCATTAGTTGCCCAAAAAGACTCCCCCTTGTCAAGAGAGCTTAGCAATTTTCATGGAAGGATTTATTACCGGCCCATATGAAGTCTGTGCTACAATATCTCAGAAAAAGGATGATTCGCACCCTATTTGCATCGTACCTCAAATGCTGGAGCCATTGGGCTCTGAAATGAAATCTGGAGTAAAGGGCCTAAACACAGCGCTAATTGGTATAGCGCTAGGGTTAATGGTAATTGTCGTGGGGTTAGTCTGGTTTGTTAGAAAAATGCTGAAAAAGCCTGTGGATTTTCAGCCCCATAGGTGCTTTAGGCCTGAGCCGGCACAAGAGGAGACCAGAGCTAGTTATGTGATGTTGACAGCTACGTCTAAGGTTTGATTCTAGTCTTGAGCGAAAAATATATTACAATGTCTAATCTCAAAAGCCAGAAATTTTCGATGTTATATTTACGTTGCATTAATGGAATTCTTGGAGTCGTACCTAAAAATGTTAGCAAACTTTCATCATCGAGGAAGATATTTGGGAACTTCCAGCTTTGCAGCATATTTAACTCTTTCATATAAGTTTAAGATTCTTTTGGCGCATTTTTTTACATTATGCAGTTGAACTTGTTTTATGATTTGTTATTATTGTTTTTTATTATTAACTGTAAATAAATCCATTAAAATATGCACGGCTTATGTTTAAAGGTGTGTTTAATTAATATACAAAATATATTTAGCTGTTCGTAAGCGCAATTTATTATGATTAACTACGAGGTTTAAATTAATTCTTGGAATTTCCGTTTAATCATTCTCATATTATACTAATTATATTTAAAAAGTAAGTTATTTTTTATTTATGTGACGCAACATGAACTATTATTTTAATTCAAACTTGTATATTTCACAATTGCCATTCCAAGGCATTTTAGTAAGTAATTAATTTACTACAGTGATATGGGCCTATCTACTTTATTTAAAATAAAAAGAAATAACGAAGAAAGTGTAGTAGGTAAACGTTACAATACAATTGTATTTATGCTATAAAATATAACTATAGACTGGGAATTCTGCCTTTCTCATCAAAAATTATGGTGAAATTTTTGATGATGAATGTTTGCTTAATTTTTCTGTAATCTGTGTATACTTTTGATATCTCCAGGATGTTATCTGTATTGAAAATTTTATTTTCATATTGTCTTTTATTGACATAACTATTACTCATTTAAAGAAAAACACTTTATTAACGTATTAATAAAGTGTTTTTCTTTCAATTTCATATTTAATTACGATGCTAAGAGTTATTTTCGAAAAATGTTGACGTTCTGAAACGCTTACGAAAAATAACTATATAATGTGTAACTATAATGAAATATAAGACAGTTCATAATGCCTCAATTTGTAATTTATTGAAATGTATAATTACACCAAGTATCGTTTCTACGTCGATGTCTAATGAACTATAATTACATAATGTTGTGGTTATAGTCTAGCGATGAAAAAATATATACTAAAGCAATGTGCCTTAAACAATAATTAACATATCTTCTGTGAAGATATGTTAACGTTAAAGGTATTACTTTAATAATTCTTGGAGTAGTTAAGTAGTAAGGTTCATGTTAATATTGTCTTTTATTAACATAACTGTTACTCATTTAAAGAAAAACACTTTTTAACGGATTTATATATGTAATGTAATTATATTTAAATTTTGCAAAAATATAAAACATAAATCCGTTAAAAAGTGTTTTTCTTTAAAAGGTTCATGTTGTTAATTAAGTGAACTTTTGTATTAAGCATTATATAACAATCTTATTTTACGGAAGAATTTTTTAATGACGATACATTACTCAGTCCACTAACCATCTTAATTGTTTTTTTTTTGTTTTAATAAATTTCAATGAGAATTGTTTTGTATTAATATAGTTAAAATCTTTGGGCCCTCAATTAATTTGTCGAGAATAATTATTATTCTATTGTTTGTGGTTTTAACATAGATTTTAATTAATCTGTAATAGCGATTGTAAATGTTCGAAAAGAACTTTGGTTCTGCTTTAATTAGAAAGTAATTAGTGTAAAAATAAAGTAATAAATTACAATTTCGTTTTTAATAAAATATTAACAATTGCCTATAGATTTCATTTAATATTTCTAAAAGTCCTGTGTAAAATAGTATACAAACAGTTTAAATTTCATAGAACTAAAGAAAATAAAACCGAAAAGTTATCTTCTAAAATTGAAATAACAAATGGCCTCGAGGGTAATAAAATAGTCGCAAGGTAATATCTTAATTCCCTGGCAGTAAGTAGAAATAATTGTATCCGGCGAGGAGAACGATGATACATATTGGCAATAACGCAAAGCAAGTTTTTTTGTATGTAATTGCCAAATGGTTTATTTATTTATTTATTGAATAACAGCCTAAAGCCAAAACATACTTAAAAACTATCTTAACCTAAACTAATTAATAAAAATTCCTTTGGGTTTTTGGGTGGTCTGGAGTGATTTCCAGTTGTGTGATTAGGAGGTGAAGTCGTATATTTTTTTATAATAGAAAGGCCAACCTAAAAAAAACTAAAGCATTTTTTCGCACAGACAGCGTTGGATGTTACGTCATCACCATGACCGCGGCTGGTGGAAACGATTTGAGTGAATTATATAATTAATTTACGCCCATAAATACTATAAATTAAATGAATGATAAATATATCAATACGGAACAAATTATCTAAAGCAAATA
The DNA here is from genome assembly GCA_963693355.1 of Pontia daplidice. Classification (NCBI taxonomy): domain Eukaryota; kingdom Metazoa; phylum Arthropoda; class Insecta; order Lepidoptera; family Pieridae; genus Pontia; species Pontia daplidice. The sequence continues at coordinate 647,426 of CAVNZL010000014.1, forward strand.
TTATCACTGACTTTCCCTAATCAGATGTCAAATGTCAACAGTGTATGCGCAAGATAAAATGTCACATTATCAGTTGTCAACTAACAGTGATGGCGGCGAGATGTGTGTTGTCCGCTATTTTGATTTGCTCAATATTTGTATATCTTACACAGGCGAAAGTTTTTACGAGATGTCAACTAACTCGGGAATTTCTTAAAACAAATTTCCATCAAAAAACGTTCCTTAGTAACTGTAAGTATATTACAAATGTTATTTTAATGCGTAGATATTGTTCTATTGTTCTTACATGCATAGTCATTTTAAATTAGTTGGGGTTTTTCAGTATAAATTTGAAACATTGTTGTTATTACAGAACTCATTCTAAGTAGGGTTTTACGTCAGTATCGTTTGTATTTTTCGAACTAAAAAACTAATTTTAATTCAAAACTTACCGAGGTATAACACATTATTTTTAAATTACTCAGAAGTGTCGCTGTCTAGTGTTAAAAAAAAAAATACTTTTTCATGTTAGTATGTTCTGACTGGCGAAAAATAATCACAAATTTTTGCACACAGGAGTCCATTCTATATGTTAATTTTATCGAATACTATTTTATTGTGTGATAGGGTACACATATACGACTGTATTCTGGATTTAACTTAAATATCCGACAATTAAAAACAAAACGACCCGTGTTGATTCCCTTTAATAAGGTCCTGGAGATGGTATGATGAATACTTATATACATATTCTTAAAATATCGGGAATTACGACTCGGGTCGAGTAGAGTTGAGTGCATGAAAGTTCAAACGTGCAAAACGAACAAAAGCAAAACAAAAACAAGCGAATAAATCACGTATAGTGCATGGGAGCCCCCATAAATATTTATTTTATTCTGAATTTTATGCTATAACTACCACCGAAATACAGCTTCTGTGAAAATATCTTCCGTCTAATCATCACGGTTCATGAGCCACGAGGCATACATCCTGGTGACATACGGACACCGAAGTCTCAGGAATAGGGTCCCTTTTTCACCCTTGGGTAACCCTAAACACGATATTGCATTACCTCCATGTGATCATTACACCGTCGGAAAATATCTTATATATAAAATTCTCGTGTCACAGTTTTCGTTCCCATACTCCTCCGAAACGGCTTCTCATGAAACTTTGTGCGCGTATTGAGTAGGTCTGAGAATCGGCCAACATCTATTCTTTCATCCCCCCAAATGTTAAGGGTGGTTTTTTTTATTTTTTTGAACAGAATTTCTTATGTTTTTCTATACAAAAATACATACAACCCAAAATTCACCCTTCTACGATCAACCCTTATTTTTTATTTATTAATTGAAATCACGTGTATGGCAAAACAACGTTTGCTGGATCAGCTAGTTATAATGTAAAATTTTAAAATAATACATAAAATTTAATTATCATAAGTCTGTAATAAAAACGTAAACAACATAAAACGTTTAAATAATGTGGTTCTTAAAGCACATACAATTAAATTCCTGTATAAACAGACATGTTTGCTTTAATATAATTAAGTAACGTTGCCATCGTGCTCCCAATCAAATATTTAGACGTTTTTGTGTACTCTTCGTTTTAATAATATGTAAATTGTAATAATTGTTATGATAGGAATTCAAATATGTGAAATTTTGACGATTATGTTATATAAGTTATTTATAAGTGAGATTCCGAAATGCAAATCGCTTATAAATTATATTTGGATATAAATAGATGACTAGGATGCAAAAAAATATATTGTTTTTTTATTAGAATGATTAGTTCCAAAATACAATGTTGCGTTTGAAGTTGTATAAATATTTTGTTAATATTTTGTCTGGAATTCCAGGGGTATGTTTAATAGAACAAGAAAGTGGCAGAAATACATCGGCTCTTAGCATAAAATCTTCAAGAAAGCAGTATTACGGATTATTTCAAGTAAGGTCTTAAGTTAAATACGGTATTAGAATACGTTTTGAGGTCCGAATGAAAACGTTTTAGTTGACTTCCCTTTAATGAAAAACACGAAAATATAAATACTGTGTATTGTCGATCGCATATTATATGTGGGTTGTACCTGTTTTATAACGCTTCTTTATGTGAAACAATGTATTATTCTTATATTATTTTAACGTGAATTGACGTTATATACAAAGAATGAAGGAGTTTGCTGTCTATACACGAATGATTATTTCTACAAAAAAATCTGCTTAGCGTTCGAAATAGATGTAGGTAAGGATGTAACACTTAACAACTAGGCTAATTCTAGTCTCTATAATGTTACAGATAGGCAACGAATATTGCAAGGAAGGCCGCAAGGGAGGAAAATGCAACGTGGCGTGTGAATGTAAATAGGTCAATTATAATTAATTAGGATAAGTATTATTCAATTTTATTGAGCATAAATCCAATGGCAATTTTATTTAGAGTTTGGTTGTACGTGCTTCTCTCTGGAATTTCTGGTGCGAATTGAGAAATTATTTGCGTCCATATAATGAGAGAGCCTAAAAGCTAGAATATGCTATCAATAAAAATAAAAATGACAAATGTTATCAAAACGGGGAAAATCGTTATTTTTGGCGCGGTTATTTCAAAACCAATTACAGCTTGTATTATAATAAGCTTTATTTAAACGCTGAAGCTTTTGCTTTATTATATATGTTAAGAATGTATAATATATTATTAAAAAATTAATTCGAAGTAAAATGTAGAACATATTTTCTCAGCGTTGTTGGATGACGAAATTAGAGATGACTGCGCATGCGCGTTGCAAGTGTTTGAAGAAGAAGGTTTTAAATATTGGACAAAGTGGGAGAACAGATGTAAAGGAGAACGACTGCCTGATATTGAAAAGTATGTATTGTTAGTTTTCATTTGCAGCTTTTGACTCAAAGGGTAAAAACGGGAAGTAACTGAGACTTCGCCATCCGTCTGTCTGTCTGTCTATCTGAGACCTCGTGTATCAATCAAATTGTTATATAAATTTCATTCGATTAAACGAGTTTTGCCACTCTCTGTTGTGACTGAAGTATTTTTCATACTCTTCGACGGCTTCTTCTGGTGATAAAAATCGTTAATCAAGTAGTTGGTTTTTAATTTTTGGGAGATGGAAAGAACAAATGGCGCTCATCATCGATGTTTTTCGATTCATTTTGTCTTGCATGCATCGCCAAAAACAGATTGAAGCCGATGATCCATTGAACTGTCTTATGACACTTCAAGTTATAAAAACCGTGCTACAAGGATTGAAAAGAGTTCAACTTTGAAACGTAGCAATTACTGTTAAAATATTGTTTAAGTAAGTGGCCAATTGTGGAAACTTAGTGTGACGTATATACAAAGCTTGTATTTTGAGGGGAAGGGAAGGGGTAGAGACGAATGGTAACGACGATTCGGTATATACTCAACATTTCTAAGATTAATGCACAAATTGTTAAAATTTAATTCATGCAATATTAAGTAGGTATGGTATAATTAAGTAAGTGAAAAGTTATATATTTATACAGCGACCTTTATTCATTATTTACCATGTAACGTTTATCCGTTAAAGACGTATTTAAAATGGTAAGTACACATTAACTATTTAAAATTATTTATTTTTATTTGTTATTCTCAGATGTCCCGATTGGCAGTACCCACCCAGGGCATCTCCAGATCGTTTGAAGAGGAATCCACGTCAAATAAATTTGGGCCCATCTCTTCCGAATGGGTTAGCAAAATTCCACAGACTGAAATGGCTACAAGGAAATAATAAATAAGCTTAAGGAATAAAATTGTTTTATTTTTGTAAACAAATAAATAATAAGTAAATGTAGTGTTTTATTTAATATATGAACTGCCTTTTGAAAAATATTGGCGAGTTCGAAATACTGTGAATTTTAGTAGTAGTAATATTATATCCGTACGTTTATATATATAATATATATACAGGATGTCCCAGAAGTCGCCGCCCAGCCCGGACCCGGTAACAAACAAAGTTGTTAAAAAAAAATAAAAAAAAATTTTTGTGTTTTTTTTTTTAAAATTTTTAATTTTTCAAAAAAAATTTTAAAAACCCCCCCCCCCGGGGCTTTTCCCCCTCCCCCCCCCTTGGGGGGGGTTTTTTTTTTTTTTTTTTTTTTTCCTCTCTTTTTTTTTTTTTTTTTTTTTTTTTTTTTTTTTTTTTTTTTTTTTTTTTTTCCCCCCCCCCGGGGAATTTTTTTTTTTCTTTTTCCCTTTTTTCCCCCCCAAAATTTTTTTCCCTTTTTTTTTTTTTCCCAAATTAAAAAAAAAAATTGGGGGGGGGGGGGGGGTTTTTTTTTTTTTTTTTGGGGGGGGGGGTGGGTTTTTTTTTTTTTTCCCCCCCTTTTTTTTTTTGGGGTTGGGGGTTTTTTTTTTTTTTTTTTTTTTAAAAAAAAAAAAATTTTTTTTTTTTTTTTTTTTTTTTTTTTTTTTTTTTTTTTCTTTTTCCCCCTTTTTTTTTTTTTTTTTTTTTTTTTTTTTTTTTTTTGGGGGGGGGGGGGGGGGGGGGGGGGGGGGGGGGGGGGGGGGGGGGGGGGGGGGGGGGGGACCTATAATATAGAGACCTGAATAGGAGTAGAAATGTGAAGGCGAACCGTTAAGGGTTTTTTTTTTTTTTTTTTTTTTTTAGGTAGTGCGTATTTCTTTAACTTATTCATCAAACGTTACTGGCTATGCGTTAATGGACTATATATATATATAAGTAGTAATATCATATCCGTACTATATATTACTTGTAACGATAGCAAGATGGAAAACCATATTACGCTTCCCGCTTGAAACTTTTTTTTCTTCAAATCGGCCTATTGATCCAGAACCAATTTCAGCGTAGAAGTTCACTCAGTTAGGTTCACTTGCCAGAAAATGATTTGATTAAACCCATAAAGTCTCTCCTCAAGGTTGCCGTATGACATTCGATTGAATTTTGCAGTAAAAAGCAAACGTACGGAGTTTCATTTGAAAATTATCGTAGCGTTTATGTTGTGAACGCGATCTTTCAATATATATATTGAACTATATACGTTTATTGAAAAAAGTATAAAGATGATATAATTAGATGATATAATCTTTGAACTTAAAATACTTTACATTATATAATATTAATTACATTTGATGATTACGCTTCGGAGATTAGAAAAAATATTTTGTATAGTATATATTATAATAATAAAGATAAGAAAATTAACAATAAATAAATAAAGTTCTTTTCAAATGTTTTTCTTTTCAAAATTTTTATGGATACTGTTTTCTCCTATATCTTTTCCGTGAATATATGTTACCGTGAATTTTTACTTAAAGCAGCGGTATAATAGAAATTTCTCAGGAAACCGACTAGTCGTATATTTCTCGGAATTACAGTACGTTTGTTCTAACTAGTTAAAGGAAAAGAAAATCCTTAAGATTTGGAAAATACTATTTTTATTAATTTTGACACTTATGAACCTATTCGATATATTTATGGTCTGGTAAGCTGGCTAATTTACCAGCAGGCTGAAAAAACTGGAGCCGAATATTATGGACCGATTTATTTTACCTCACAGAAATAAAGCAATAATTCTTCATGACGGTTTTGTGATGTTTTACAGACTAACCGTTTAACAACTTGTTAGCTGCCCCAACCAGAAAGAGGCAAAATTTGTAAAGGCAGGGCCAGCAAAACCTTGAAATCCCGTTATTATAATTGACATTGAGATATAAGTATTAATTCTGAGATGTCACAAAAATCATTAGCAAATATATTGTATCATTATAGATCAGTTGCACTATATCTGTATTACAATTTTCGTGCTTAAAATATACGTAATATATTTAAAAATAAAGGTGAAGCTTTATGTTGAATGTTACCTCTTACTGGCAGGTAAGAATTCTTTGGGGGTTAAATGGAAACTTTTTGCTATAATTGAATTTCGAAGCTTAGCAATATTTAAAAAGGAACCATAAGTTTGTATTATGCATGAGAACTTCCTTGAATATATTATGTATACAACAGATGCAAATAGAAAATTTCAATTTAACACATGGGCATTCGTAATTTCATTTTGTTTTGATATACCAAATAATACAATTGTTGTTAGGAAATCTTTAAAATAACCAAACGATTCGTAATATTTGTGCACTTCAAAACTTATAAACGTTGATTAATTAAATTATTAAAAAGTGTTAAAACGTCTCCATTACCTGTCTCGTAAGTTATTCGTTTAAACTCTAAAAACATTGTACATTTTTATTTTTTGCAATGAAATGTTAATTAAAGGCACTACATTTGTTTTGTAGTTGTTGTAAAACAAAAGAAACCTGCGGACCCTCGATAAACTTGATAAAAGTAAACTTTCTTAGCAATCATAAAAGGTGGAGAGATATGGCCAAATTTAATTAAAATAAACTTGAGTATCATAAACATGTTGCTGTTAATCAAACTGAATCGGTAGATTTGGAAATGACACTATAATATCTCATGTAAAATGCGTGTAAGAAGTTATGTACGGTTGATAAGGTTGAATAATATTTATGAACTTGTTGATTAGCAATAATAAAATATAATAACATAGCATTTTATAAATATATCATATAAATCTGTAAGGATAACAGACATAACGTGTCAAAAGTCTTTGAAAAGGGTTAGATAGAAATTAAATACACTTTCTTAAGTAACAAGCTTAAGTGCTACTGAAATAAATTATATGTTTACAAATTACAGTTAACAATTTAGTACAAAATATATTTATGTAAAAACGATAAAGGTATTTTTTGATTACAATTGATAAATGATACATTTGATCGCTATATAATCCACATTCAGTTCAGTTACTTTCGAAAACCTCGAATTCGTAACGCAACAGCAGCATATCCGAGCGCCGACTTGGCTGCGTAAGGGATTACTCTAAATAAATAAGTCAGTAAAACCTCGGCAACTTTGAGCATAATACAGTTTATGAGCAAAACCGTGCAATACGTGACCTCGCATTGCTTAACTTTGAAATTCACCTAACTTTTACGTGAAAAATTGATGCTTTTGAGAGCTAAGTTTGGTTTTTTCTCTTTCCACTTAGCAGCACCCGATCGCAACGTGTTTTATAAACTTATTCTCTCCGTTATTATCTTAACGTCGTACATGGAAATTTTCTGATTTTTGTTATTGCTATCACATAAACGGACTATCCGCGGTAATTTGAGTTAGGTATTAGTGTCAATAGTACACAAATAATACGTCATTGTTTGTACCAAGTTAACCCCCATTGTTGCCAAAATAACACAAGGCACTAACGAAATTCACGTCATCACAGGTTATAAATTTAATAGATAATAATTATGGGATTTTCAACTAAGTACATTACAATCTTTCGTTAAACAAAAAAGCTCCTAAACAAATGTTTGAAAGAAATTCCAATAGAAGATTCGATAATAACAATAATTAGAAGGGCAATAATATATTCTATCTTGTACGTACTCTAGTCGATCATAACTTGGTTGTGGAATGTGGCTTATATAATTTAAGAAATGTGACCGTTGTATTGAAATCATTTTTATGTCGTTTCAAAAATTAAATAATAATTCATTACGATCTTCTATCTCGCTACGATATAATTTTTATTTATTTTATTTTAGAATTTATATTTTTAAATAAATACATAAAAATGTTACAATAATTTAAACTTTTGTCGTCTAAATTTGTAAGTAATAAAGAATGATAATGGAAAAGTAAGGACCCCAAGGACTACAAGGATTTGATTCAGCTACAAATAATTTCCTAATGAGAAAACTAGAATTCGTTTTACGTATACCTTATGTCCTTACTTGTGCCATATTTAACGTTGTAAAATTCCTTCCTTTTGCGTCACCCATAATTTCACTAAGATTATTAATCCAGGCAAATGATGCGCTTTCTTGAAACACAAAAGCAATTTAATACTTTCCTAGAAAATAAATCTCTCATAAAATCTTTAAAGAAGGAGTATACATTGTACAAGTTGTGAAACTGAACAAGTTAATATCAAATATGAGACGCAAAATGCAAACACGGCTCTATTATACCAAATACATGTTATAGTTCATAAAAGTTAACGACTAGTATTTGTTTAACTAGCAGTGGAACCTGTTCACCAGATTAAAGAGAACCTTGAAGTGTATGTAATTGGACCACACCCTCCTACATCTATATGGAGCAGAGAGGTCGTATTAATTTTGTCATGCTACTCCGAGGAGACGTTGTCGTCTTAGAACAAAGGTTTTGCAAATGAAGAGAGAATGTACCTTGAGTTTGAAGGAATAAAGTCAGCAATCGTCTACTTGAATGTTCGACCTCAAGTAATATTGGGTGACGAAAAGGAATACAACTTGAATAGAGTAGGTATAATTTAAAATTTTGACTACGTTTTTATACAATTATTGTAGTAAAAAATTAGTTAAAATTATAACATCGAGAATTCAATCTATCAATTTCCTTTTATATATTACAAAAGGTTTGTACTTAGGAAGAATTTTCAGAATCGTTTTTCGAAAGAGTTCTTATAAAAAGAAAACTCCAATTTGTACGTATATAAAAATACAAAATGGTACAAGATAAACAATCTGTAATTTTAAATAGAAACGTCTCCTCAGTATTTCTTGTTTCAAGTGCCAGCAGTTTTATCACACGTTTGGCAGTCGGCAGCACTTACGTTGCTGCAACTGAACTCTTGAAATATGAAAATTGAATCCTTTTTACACGTGATATCACTTCTATTCCTTAATTAATATTTTTTTAATAATTCATATGGTTTTCCAAACGGATAGTTAGAATTGTACTAAAAGTCTGCCAAAGTCATATTACGTTGTAATTAAACAAAATAGATATAATTGTTTCATTAACAAATTATTTTTTACATAATATAATGTATAATAATAATATCACGTCACATTTCGTACCCTATCGTTTACTAAAGGTTTGCGTTATGGATGCTAACAGAAACAATAAACATACACCATTAATATTTTTTTTTATAAATCTATATTATAGCAGCTATAGTCATAGCCAATAAATATGCAAATCACTCAAATTTTGACTGTACCCTAAATCGATCACGGGATCCTCTATTCGCCAGTCTAGCATGGTGCCCAGTAACAATTGTGCTCACTGGGTCTAACATACAGATATCGGGTGATTACATAAAGAAACAGGTTGCCGGTACAGACAAATCTGATGAAAAGGAGTTTTATGATTATACATGGACGACTCCAGATACATTTTATTACATATTAAATAGCATCGAACATCGCTTAATTAAGAAATGGTGTAACTGGCATATTCAACCAATTTATAAATAAATATAATAAATATTATACCTGCTCCGGTCGGTACCGACCTGTACAGACTTGTCTGTACCGGAAACCTGTTTCTTTATGTAGGCACCCATCGTCATAATGATTATTGTAAATGCAGACGATTTTTTACATGTTCTGATAAATAGAAATAGTTTAATTTTTATGTATTATTTTTCTTTAATCAGTATGAATTTAAAAGCGAACCACATAAAATAAACTTGGCGTCTAAATTTAAGGGACCAAGACGAAGTTTTCAGAAAGTTCAGAAATATCAGGATTTTACAAGTCTCGTTTCTTGGAGTCTCAAAGGAAATCCTGACTTTCTTCCTGTTTCAAATTTCAATATGCTTTGTTGAATTCTCATACACTCTTAAAACCATCTTGAATTATATAGATCACCTATACTTTATAACATTTTAAAAGTTTTATAATGACAATAGTGTGAATAATTTTATATTGCAGCATTGGCTATGAATAAACAAATATGGTCCAGAATAATAATAATGCATATAAAATAATAAGAGTAAAACGACTATCAAATAATTAAACATCCTAAAATCTTAAAAATATAATATACTAAAATTTATTATTAAAAGGAGTCCCTTCAGGCAAAGATACTGGCAGCGTTCCCCCTTTGAATAGCTAATTAACATTATGAATGATGTTTGAGAATGTGAAATTATCAAATTCCTTTAAAAATTATGTAAAGGGTTCTATTTTATAATATATAACAAAAGTATTATGTATTAAATGTTTTCTAAGCAAAATTTGAATGTATTACAGTTAATAAACAAACATTAAAACAATTCCTTATAAATCGAAATATCATCTTTCACTTAAATATATGAAAAAATAAATGCTTATTCAAAAATTTCCAAGTACACGTATTTAAATATCCCATTAATACTTTTTTATATTCAGATAATAACTTAATATCCCAAATTAAGCTGAACAGAAAAAGACGGTCTAATTAAGATAAACCTCCGATTAAAGGAGTTTGTTAAAAATACATTTTTGTTCATTAATGATGCCCTCAAGGAATACTTTTAGTACTTGTGAGCTTCATTTTAAATAAAACAGTCAAGTAAACAATTTTCATTTTGGTTATTATTTGTAAATTTTAAAATAAAATATAATTTATTTAAGAAACCAATCTCACTTATGAGCGTGAGAAATAAAAATGTATATTGATTGGGTTTAAATCAAGGATGAAAGACGAGAAGCATTGGAAATTCTCCGCCACTCTTTCAATCGACAAGATTTTAATTTACAAGACACTTGTAAGGATTGCGCTATTACTAAGGGTTCATCAGTGGTTTTTTTCTGCAATAGGTGCATTTAACACAAGCTTATATCTTGGAGACTGCATTGTCTTTGGTCAAATATAGCCAAAAATGGTTATAAAATATTGTTTTTTAAATATTAACTATATACCTTTATGTTTATACTTTTGTGTGACAAGTATTTATTAAAAAAATAGTCTGCGCGTTGTATGTCAAAATAAGCATATACTTTCAGGTGATCAACCATCTGTGCTTAAATTGTCATGCCAGGATAAAACACCTCGTTTCTTCTACAAACCAGGCCAGATTATATTTCACTTTATACTTCCCATAATTTCATCACGGAAAATGTATGAAAATTACTGGTTGATATATCTATAAATTTATTCTTTCATTTAATTAAATGATAAGAAAGTAGAATTCCTACTAAATAGAAATGACTCGGCAAAAAGTTTTCATTAACAGAATATGAAGACAACACCTGAACTAGCTATTATTTTCCGAGCACATTTATCTTCATATTTGGGTTAATTAAATCTGATAATGTTTTATTAACTTGAGACCGGAAATGCCCATGGACATAAATAATTCATTTGTAATACAATAGTATAGCATAATATGCATTAGGATCGTGTAATTAGCATTTATTTAGCTTAGAAGAATAACGAATGATATGCAACTCTGTATTTTATAATATATTGGCATATAACCATTTTAAGTTATTGGAATTGATGTATTTTATACAATTTTCAATATATAAAGTAATAAAACTGACCGACGGTAGCAGCTTGAATTTAAATCACTATTCAGCGCATTATAGACTGTTATTAAACTCGTAGAACAGGGCTAAACGACGTCTCATTCGAGGTTCACTAGCCTATTAAGATTTGGTGTTATAAATAATTTTTATGAGTCTGTAAAAATATAAATATCTCCTTTAGTTGGTAACAGTAATTATTTATATTTTATATTGTTAAGATATTACATACACTTAGAACATTATAACCATTTCGAAAATATATCCATAAAAAAATCATAATGCTTTGGCTATTTGCTATTGATTTGAATCATATGATACGTTCGACGTTCGACCCGTTTAAAAGTTTAATTAAATTAAAATCAGATATCTTTTTTGTAGTATAATCTTTTATAATTTACATCATTAAAGGTTTCGCCTGCTTCATATTTTCAAAAAATTTCCTATATTGTATCAGCGAGTGAAACTTACTCATCCCACTTGCTTCAAAGAGATATACCTACTTTGAAATGTACAACATTTATATAAATTGACTTAATAGAGCCTGACTGACGTACAAGATATGAAAAAATGCAGCTTATAGGATACTTAATTTTGTTAGTTACGTTAGTAAACTAATAAAGTTTAGATTTCGATTTTGGCATTATTGTTAAATTCGATTGTTAATTCATCGAATTTATAACGTGACAGTTCCAACCTTTTTAAAATAAAAAGCAGTTTCTGAAATGATGATGTGGCCAGTATAATGCCAGGGACGGCCAATATCTTTTAGGCCTTTTTACTGCAATATACTCATTGTTATATCGCTATATACAATTTTAGGGGGGTCATAAACAGACAGTTGCCGTTTCAGCTACTTAGTCATAAAACTGACTCACATAAAACGTGACACCAGCTTTTAGCCCACTTTTGTTGCGTTTTAAGCCCGATATTAAAGAAACTGTCTATAGTGGCTATGTGTAGCCAATACAAACCCAGTGATTTAATTTTATGTTCAAAAATTTAAACTAAAACCAGAGAAAAATAACAAACTAAATTCTACCAAAACCTTACTGGTGTGTTAGTAATCTATCGTAGCAATTGGTACTACTTTTTTAAAATATAAAAAAAGTACCTTAAATTAATATTAAGTTTCGTTCTATTCGTTTATTCAAAATTCTACATATTACTATATATTACTACATATTATTATGACGAAAACTAAAAAAATGTGGATCTAACAGGGATAAACATTTGTCTTGAAACATCAATCAATATATATTCATCGCAATAAATCACGACGGCGCCTGATATATTATAATGTTATGGCTTGCTGTTTATGATATATTTATGATGCGTGACGTGGCTGTTTGATGTTTCCTACTACTTGATAGAGAATATTTATAACAAAGAAATACCCACGAATCATTTTTTAAAATAACCTAATCAAATTAATCGCTTAGATCGCCTCTTCTACTGACAAAAAAACTAAGGCATTATAGTGTCTAGAATTGCCTGCTCAGTAATAAACAAATATAAATTAAGTTCTTGTTTTATAATTTAATTTTAGAGTTTTCAAAGGATGCAACTAAAATTGAAATCCATACCAATTTTATATTGAGTGAAATTGTATAGTTTTCGGAAACCTGAGACGGCTTTTTGTATGGCTTGAGCTATATCCAGGCTTCTTATGTATTGTAACCGATATGATGAAGGATACAATCTTTTTCCACTATTAAGGGTTTATGCTGCTTTCGTACTTATACTGAAACCTAATACAAATCTTGGAAACTAATCGAGCTAATTTCTTTATTATTTAATTTTTTACAACTTTTTTTTATATATATATAAATAAACTAAATAAAACTGAATGCATCCTAGCATTTAATGAATATTTACAATAGTAGAATTTATCGTTAGAAATAAACGTTGCATATTGCCACTTGATTTTTTTGACCAACTAGAAAGCGTCGCAGAACGAATAATAGACGAATGTAGATGTAAAGACATTTTAATTAGATTTCCAACAAGCAATCGTGACGATATTGTGCGAGATTGCTGTAAATGGATTGTAAAATTAAATTGGTGCCAAATAAATACCAGTGAAAAGTAATTACGAAGGTTCAAATGCTAGCTAGATTTTCTGTTCTATATTTTAACAGGGAATTTCTTAAATGTGCTTTCAGTTTTAAGCTTTTGTGTTTTGTAACGATTAGAAAGTGGTAGTTGTTTTTTATTAGGTGTGGGCGGTTTTATTTGAGGAGACTTTATTAAAACGTGATCAAAGATAGGTTATAGAGCAATTAGTGTGTTCAATTTTCAATGTTGATATCATGTTTTTTAATGGAGAGGGGGGGCAAACGAGCCTGAAGGTCAGCCACAGACCATTGAAATACATTTTATTTACGTTGCTGGCCTTAGAAGAAGGAATCCGCACACGACATTACACAGTTTGAGATAACATTGAGTTAAGTTTTGATTAAATATGTATGCTATTGCAAATCCAAAAAAGGTAATTGATATTTTCTATATTTTTATATATAATACAATTAACACTCATACATACACGAAGTCGAAATGATTCGCTCTGTATATAGGATTATACCTTTTCATTGGTAGCCTATAGAACATAAATGAAAAATATTTTTCAATTTAGTCCAGTACTTGCAAAGCCTTACGCAATATATGCAAATACTAAGTGGCCATCCCAGTGTTATAAAAAAAGAAGTTACAAAAATGTGTAAAGCACTCCGAATACTAACATGGTTTCATTGTTTGAAGGCAGTGTATTCCGCAGACCACAGAGGTGCAGTTATGATAAATGTTGACTCACATTTTTTTGCTGATGTTTTTATCAAAGATATAAAACATTTGAAACAATACTGCATAATATTCCTTAGTGGGGTTTTGCTAAGATTAATACTTTATAGTATTATGTTAAATTTCTCAAAATATAACATAATGCAGTTTTATATTACATTTTTTTAAATTAACAACCTATTTTAGAATAGTACAAACACTTTCACTTACGTCTTCACTAATATATTACTTAATTTGGTTATTTGGTTTAATGTCTCAATTTTATTAATTTTTATTTTTATTTTTTATTTTAAATTTTAAAATTTTATTAATCAAGTTAATAAAATGTTTTACTACTACGATTATGTAAAATCGTTGGAACAACCCTTGAATATTATACATAATATATAATATTATATAATATTATATAATATGTAAATATTCAGGTTGTTCCAAATTTTATATAATATTATTTGATAATTTATTTACATTTATTCCTCCTACGTAGAGTTTAAATTGTGAACAATTTGTTACATTTTCATTTAAATCGAATTAAACAAGCAATTAATGCAAATCTAGTAAAACTCAACATCCGTGTAAAGTCATCAAGTGGAAATAATTAGGACTGCCACAAAAACAATTTGTGACCCGTGACCGGCTATTCTGGATTGAAACTTCCCATCTTCCGTTTTATTCTGTTTTCAAAATTTTCAGCTTTTGAATAAAACTTCTGTTGAGTCGGTTAAAATGAGGTCGGTGCTAACTGTATGGAATTGCTATAAAATAATATAGAGGTAAGAGGTACATACATGAAGAACGTAAGACTATACGAAATTTATCATCTGTTATTTCTGGAGAAACACAATCGTGGTAGTTGCACTGGAAATTAACTGTGTGTTATTCTTAACTAATGTTTATGTAAGGATAGGTGGAAGAAACCTGAAAGGTTACATTTTGGATATCCGAAAAATCTGAAATTTTATACTTTGGCCGGAAGGTCTGACTGGACCTTTGGATGGGAGGGATTTATATAATTTATGGTTATTCATACTTAGTATTTTCTTACGCCGACAATTTGATGAACACAAAACATGTTAAGTGCTCTGTACCCCTTCATACGAAAGTCATGTGTAGAAGGTTAATATAGTTTTTTAAAATTTCTCGTTTAAATAAAAACGAAGATATGTACGTATGATATATTAAATAATTATTTTTTTCTCGTATATCTGTAAAATATACATTATTTAGTAAATGGTAACTCTGATGCATTTTACTGCGGTAGAAAAAAATTAAAAGCAACTGGAAGATAAAGTGCCGAGGTAATAAAACCTATCTTCCAAAGTCCGTTAATTTATAAGAAAGTATTTTTTCAATCATTTATTTATTTTCTTCTTCTTAATCTTAAAAATTACATGGTATGATGATATTCTGAGTTTAATAGACAATCATTCAACATTGACGACCAGTTGGCGCAATGGTTACCATGCCGGACTGCCAAAGGTTCGATGGTCCAGAGGGTGAAGGTTCGATCCCATTTACCGTCAACATTTGTTTGATGAGCATAACTATTGGCTGTGGTGTGGGTGTTTTATTATACTTATAAAAAGTATGTATGTAAGTTTATCTCTATCGATTGTGTTAGCCACCCATAATACGTACTAGTAATACCGAGGGTGGCCGAGTGTGTACAAAAATGTGTACTGGTATCATTTATTTTTATTATTATATTTCCTATCCTATCCTTAATATATTATATAACAACATCACAGAGTACGCTTTGCTCTTTTGTAGCTCAAAAGGTTTTGGGTCTCTTGAACCTTCGCTCTGGTTTCATAAAGAAAGTATAATGGTATGATTTTTTTTATTCAAAGAGAATTTTGTTTTATGACTAAAAGATTCTTGCAGTTTCAATCACAAGAAATAATGTTAATTATAAAATACTTGAACAAAATAGATATTATATAAGCCTCCTCAATAAATATCAAACACATAAAGATTTTTTCAGTACGCACCATTAGTTCCTGTGATTAGCACATTCAACCAAACAAACTTTCAGCTTACAGCTGAGTATCTATATTAGACTATAAGTATAGATACTCAGGGTCACGCTACGGTGATAATTTTTTTTTAAATGGCAAGCCAAAATCATATAGAGATATATAGCGTAAAATTCCTTAGAATTTAGAGGTATTTAATATTCTAAACTTCAAGAGTCTGACTCGTAAAACAAACTGTTCAAAGGCTCCTATAAAATAATTTAGGTAAATTCCACAAAGTTGAAAACTATTTTAATGGAGAATGTTAGAGACAGGAACTTATCTTTTTGACCTATATTGTCTATCTTTGTCTAGAATATTACAATTGTAAAGGAGAGAAAAGGACGGAAATCAAAAGACACACGGAAATTGGGTAGACCCTTTTCACGCTGAAAAACTCAATAGGATGAAAAGGGTGAAAGCTCAAATATTTGAATATGAAAAGCATTTATTAGTCTAAATGTACATCTGAAGATATTATAAAATACTGAACTTATCATTTACAGCTGGACCTTTTTTCTGTTCACCAATATACACTACTATAGCTCTACTACTACTACTCTAGAGAAAGTTTTCCAAATAAGTAAAAATCACATAATCCTTCAGATCATTATAGTAGAAGGAATAATAGGGAAAACGTGAACTTCTTAAAATAATATGATAATTAGAGATAATTTCAGTAATGAACGTGACCCTTCAACCCTGACTTACGAGATCATATAATATAATCCTGTTTATGTCAAGCATGGCCCAGCATCTTCATCGCAATATTCTTAGCGAACTTTTCATTACATATCTATGCTACGACACTACGTTTATAAAATAGAAATCTTTGAACAGATAAATATTGTATGAAAAATACATGAAGTGCAGTCTCCTGAGTCACAATCAAACAAATTGCATTCGTCTGTAAATACGACTTGGAATATTTACATTGGTATTTCTATATTCAAATATGTGAGAATGGAATTTAGTCAACATAGTCTACTGAGAAATATAATTTTTATAGCAATGTCTTGAGTTCTAATTACAGATATACTAGTATTTAGGTTTAAGAAAAGTACAAAGATGGCAACACAAACACACCACACAACAAAGTCTACAGGAATTACGTTAGTTACATTTTACAGTTCTCCTGATTGCTAATTGCTTCTTTATTATACTATGAATGTTAATTGGGAATTAGCAGATATTAAGATGGTTTTTAAGTTCTGAGCACCAGTGTTTTAAGTAGAGATGTAAAACGTTTTCGTGAAATTCTACTTGAATTGGATATAGATATATAAATACAATAAAGTTTGGGTAGAAATACTGTTTATTAATGCTTTTTTAGACTAATAGGGCCTGATTTTTAAAATTATTTTCACTGTGACAAATTTAAAAAAATCATAAAAGCTTATTATGCGAAGCCATTATGGTATAGAAAAGGGTGTTCAATATGAACGTTAAAAGAGAGGACTCGGAATTTATCGATTTTAAAATAATCGCCTTAAAATCTTTTGCATAATGCTATTACTCTGCACCAAAGGTAAACTTCTTACAGAAAACTGCTACAATTTTACGACTTCGGTAAGGCAAAGGCTTCTTTTTAATTTTCTATTACATCTTTATCACAGGCACAATAAAATTAAAAAAAACAACATACGATTAGAAGCAAAGTATTACTATTATTATTGTGTTTTGTAAACTCAAAAAAGGGAACACAATATTATATTTTAGAATATAACTTGTCGTTTAAGCGATTTTGTCTAATATAGATTAATATTATTAATCGAAATAAATGTATGAATAAACATTTTATAAAAGCTAATATAATTAATAAAACTGATATATAATAATGTAAAAGCATACATGAAATGAAAAACTATCATGAAGGAAAGCCGTAAGTATTCATGGATTTTTGTTTTCATTTTGGAGTTAAAATGTAGAGATATATGCATAGATAGACCAAGTTTTTTTGGGAGCCACAATAAATGGCCTATATTGTATTCAAACAGATTAACTGAAATAACACTATAAAAAGTTATGATACAATTTTATGACGAAGATAAGGCACGACTGAAAGAAAATAAATCTTTAGTATCAAACTACCTAATATACTAATTTGTTGCGACAATACCACTTTTCAGCAGCAAACTTTAAAATTAGTAAGTCCTCGATGACCTTATTACTTAACAAGTCTTCGTACTGTTGGTTTTCGAAATTAATATAATTATAATATCGGGACACATTTTTAAGAATGGTCGGTTAGCCCCAAGTGTAAGTTGGGCCCACCTTGGGCCTATCGACCATTATTGTGTTATGGGTTCTAACACAACTGATAAACATATACTTACTTTTGATACTTTTTTATTAATACATACATATGTATGTATAACACCCAGCCGATCATGCATTCACACAAATGATGATTATGCTACATCATTTTATAACTTATACATTTGTATAAGAGGAGTTTATAGATTATGCTATTTAATTCAAAATTTAAACAGTACTCTTTTTTTCATGTGCTTTGCGACGGATGGAGAGCGAATTAGTTTTTATTAAAATCAGCAAAATGGCTTCATGGCCTTACTGGGGGACTTATAACGATAAAAAAAATATATTTCATGAAATAATTATCGAGAAGAGAACGAGTAACAGTAGTAGCATATTTAAGAATTTTAAGAGCAACCAACGCCTTAATAAATTACATTATGCTATGACATCGTGACTGAATGGGGTCGAGACAAAAGTGAGTCGTAAAGAACGAATGAATGAGCTGTTTCATTCGATGTCTCATTTTGCTCGTTAACATTTTGTGATACTTTCTTGGTTACGATTTTGATAATGAATTTCTTTCGTTACAATATGGATAACAGAGTTGTCATGTGTAATAAAAACTATTAATACGCGCATAGACATATTCACATTTGTAAAGTATAAGAAAGAATCTCTAGCTTTAGATCAGAATTCTACTGAACTTATTTAGTAGTCTCCTTATGTATTATATTGACGAATATGTACAACTATGTAATATATATATACCAATAGATTACAGAGTAACACTGATCACTTCAGTTATTCAGCTTCAGATCGATATGATGGTGTTAACAACGAAATTTTTCTAGTTTCAGTTATCTGTGTATGTTGTGTAAACTGCTGGCGTTCCTTATTTAAATAAATAAATATATAAATAAATAGACGACTCGACGTAAAAAGTATTGTTATATACAATGCTGTGAAAAAATTACCTAAATACCCCTAATGCCTTTTTAGTAAATTTTTATTCTTGATAATTTAATTATTTGCAAACTAAATTTAGTACAATTATATAAAGAATTTTAGTAGCGGGGTACTTTATTTTTATAATTTTAAACTACCATGAATAACCAGTCTGTAACCATCAGTAGTCTGTATACACTTCATCCGATAAAGATTTATTTAAGGCAGTATAAAAGTATTTACGGACCCATTGGCACAAATGGAAGAAACAGATGAGGAAATGATCAATGTTGTTGTTTTACTCGGTATTAGGATACATTTTCTTTCGCTTTTCTTGAGTGATAACATAATATCGGATGATAAAGCCATTATTATTTTAAATTTAAGCATTAATCGAACGGAATATCGAATTTCCGCTGACAATATTTTCTGAGAAAATATAATATTCCACTTAATAAAGCGGCCTTGTGTCTCGTTGTTTATGACTATAACAATTTTATTTTAGGAATCCTACGGAATTAAAAAAAACCGCACATAGTAATACTAAATATATTTCATATTTGTTTGGTTATTTGATGGTCTATGCTTCTAAAACAGACATAACTAAAGTGAAGAATGACATTCCTGTTTTTATGAACTGAAAAAAGGGAAAATATACACCATAATTATATATTTAAATAGAGTTATATACAAATTGTTAGGCGGCTGAACGAAAACAAAAGAAAAATGTTCTGTATATTATTTATGTAATGAATATTTATTTTGAAGAAGTTTCTTGCTAAGCTTGACGTTAAAATAAAGACAAAGAAAGCCTAGTCACGCACTTCGAAGCGGATAAAGCGAGTGACGCGCGCTTCATACGTGTCACTAGATTTGTCATACAATTACTAAGAATAATATTCGAACCTAATTTTTCGAACGAATACCTAATTTTTATTAAATTATGTAACCTTCTTGGTGATTGTTTACTTTTGTTTTCATTTTTATTCAAAGTTCAAAGCTATAGTTTAGGAATTCTCTATACATAATCCACGTAGTATTAAATAAATACGAAATGGTAATTTTTTTTTAATTTCATTTCTGTAAACTCTTACCCATGTGAATGTAGGCAGGGATAGCTTAATAGTTCCAAACACGAATATAGGCATCCTTTGACTGAGAGCAACATGGAATATTAATACGCTAGTTATGTGTTCTCTATTAAATATGTACCATTTCTCCGTCACTGCTAATTCTAGTTTTTCACACTGAAATAAATAAAATAGAATAAAATTTTTGGCTACTTTTTCACAAATTATATGTAGGTACTTATTAATTAAGTACCTGGTTTTCAACTAGTTGTCCCAATGAGCAAAACATTAGTACAACGAGAATAAAACAAAACTCGTGGACGTAATATTTTAATGTTTCCAATGCTAGTTTAGGCTGTAAAAAGAATATTAGTTCATTTACAAATTGTATTATACTAAATGTTAAGCGATTTATATATGCGATATGTTGGGAAAAAAATCATAAATAATCTACTATTAGATATTCAATTTTATAAGAAAAGCACGCGTAATACTGGATTATTTTATATTTATACTAGATGATCCTTGCGAATTCACTCGCGTAAATAAGGAAACACATAATTAAACATATTATATGTATTATATAAATAGAAGTATCAATTTTTATTTAGGATTTAACTTATTACAACCAAATGTGATTTGGAATAAAATATCATTTTTTATTTGAGTTTTGGTTTACTATTTTAGCTACAATGGCTTATACACATGATATCGATTTATACTGTGGCTTTTATGTAGGACTGCTTAAGATCAAGATTTCCGTCACATATTATTTTAGCGGTTATGAAAGCGCACGCCAGAATAACAAACATCCATCCATACTTATAAAATTGCATGCAGGATTTACCAATACGTTTCAGAGATTTAGCTGTTGTTTGTTTATTTTAAAATATTACTTACAGAAACTGCAATCTTCACCGAACATACACAAACCAGCATGATAGCGACCAGTATCAAAGCCAAATAGAATGGCTGGCAAATAACATTAAGCCGATTGGCGAATCTGTTCAAATGGACATTTTTAAAATTGATTGGACGTTCATTTAACTTCGGATTAAGTACAGCGAATATAGGCAGTAAATGGTTGAAATTTTGACTGAATTTCGTGTTTCTAAACAGTTATTTTTAATAATAGTCTAAAATAAATTAATAACAAAACATTTCAGTACCTTTTGCCATGTATATAGAAAGTATAAATTATGAAATACCGAAGTCTATAGCCATATTAAAATTAATGAATGTATTCAAATTACCGTTTCGTTTTCACATAATGCTGAATACATTGCGATATTACTGATGTGCAAGCGACTTGCCATGTATCATTTCTAGTACCAACCACTTCTAGGACCAACTCATCTAGATAAGTCACTATGAATGTAATTATTTGTAGTTGACGGATTACTTGAGAAACGAGTAAAATTATCATAGATTGGAGGCCAGGATACGCTGAAAATCATATAACAGATTTTATATTTGTATCTAATAAAACGGCTTTAATAAAATTCATCAGTTAGTGCTACGATTAATCAAATAGAGTGTCATTAACCATCTTTAAAAATTTAATAACTAAATAAAATGGAATAATTAATTATTGGTCATAGCTTCTTTGTGACATGGCGATAAAAAGAGAGGCAGAGCTTATCGATTTTCTTATACTCACGCCCTGGATTTGAGAGGTAGTAGTTAAAGAGACGTTAATTTTTATTTTGTACTATAACAATGTAAGTTATAATGTAATTTATTATAACTCAGGTTGTTAATTGAACAGTGAGAAAGCTTGTAAATAAAGTACTAAATATCTTTAATAGTACATAATAAAGAAAAACACATTGTTAACGGATTAAGTTATGTATTTTACAAAATTTAAGTATACTACATGATTTTTTAAAAAAAAATCCGACTTTTCGCGTACTTTACAGCGTACGTGGTCACGGAAAAATTTAAAAATAATGTAATATACTTAAATTTTGTAAAATACAATATAACTTAATCCGTTAACAAAGTGAACTAATAAATAAATGAATGATTAATAGTTATGTTAATAAAAGACAATTTTAATGTATACCTATACAACATAAATATCCAGCGTATGCGTGAAATATGAATGACGCAATATATATATTAAAATTCTCCAGGCTCCAGGGAAACCACATGTCAAACGCTAAAAATAATTCACACATTTTAAAGGTGCTTTGATTTCGGCGGATCGTGATAGTAGTGGGACTTAACTGATTAAAAAGCTTTCGCCAACAGAATGCTACATTATCAACACATGGATCGACTCGCAATGATCATCATAGCCAGAGTGCGGAAAAGTCCCAGCTGATTATGATCAATCGATCTATGTTCTATCCCAGGTATGGTTGATATTTATGTGGTAAGTTACTTAGATCTGTTAGTATGTATTAATAAAAGTATATATGTTTGTTTAAGCATTTTAGCCCTTAGGTAAGATAAATATAGCCTACCTAGGGGCTAACCGTGTGTGAAAATGTGTAATAATATGTTATTTTCATTTACCATATCAATTATTCCTCATGTGTTATAAGTTTTAAAACGGGAAGTTAAACAAAGGTCTATATGGCCACAGCTAGTTATAGATCAATAGATTGATTTTCAGCTGATAGGAAATACGAGATATCAAACCGGTGCTGTCAACGAACCGTTAAACGTCACCACTCAGTGTTTTTCAACACCGAAAGTACCAATTTGCATTTAGATTGTATAAAAATCATATTTTTTATAAATTGAGCCTTTTTTCTTTCCAGTTTGACACATGATGATTTTCAGTTTGCCCAGGATTGAATGAATCTACTTTAAAATATCTGGAATCCTTAAATCTACATAAATTAAAATAACATTTGTAGTGTTAATTACAACAAGTTCATATTATGGAAAGAAAAATGGTAGAAGTTAGTATAAAGTCTCAATTTTAGTAAATGAGACAAAACCATGAGTCTACTCCTTCCTCCCTCTTTTACAAAAAAAGCATTGGCAGATTGTTGCTTCGGATTAATATGTATTTTTATTTTAATAGTATTAGTAGAGACGCTATAGGCTGAATTAAAGAGAGAGTTAAAAGAGTGTAAGATATATCGAAATATCAAGCTTACGAATTTATAATGAAAATATCAGATATGTATTATTTATACTAACCTAGCAATCGCAAATTCTCATCTTCCCTTACAATCATCATGTAAATGGGTCCGCAAAGATACAATGTAGCGCACAGCCAGACACTGGCAACATAGGTCTTCAATACGACTTTTGTTATCTTAAAAACTCGCTTTTGTGAATTAAGCACGAGGCACTTCAGGTCATTGACCTTTCCGCTCTTAGAAGAAAGTGATAAAACTAATCTTACCAGAGGTATGTCTAAAGCACGATCATGAAATGCAATTTCTTCGACGAAAGCCTAAAATTTGCATTAATAAATTAATTAACATAGACTTAATTATTCGAACAATTAATTTTGAATTAACCATTACTTATAATTTATGAACGCTTCTGACCATGGCTGTTACAGATGAATTAATTTATAAGCCCCTCATATAATTTGGTTTATACTTAATTTCCATAAAATATGCAGTACAGCTTACTTAAAGTATAACTAATATAATGAAACTTATTGCATACATATTGTAAAATAGATGCATTTAATATTTTAAAATATGATCAACTTAATATGTACCTCAAAATCCTTTTTAAAAGCCAAACAAACTCCAAGTGAAATAAACATTATAACTCCCGTTGTCCAGATACATGCACCTTGAATACATACCAGCAAGTCAGATAGATTAGTTAAAACAAAAACTGAGGTAAAAATAAATGTTAGAAGCCCTAAAAGAAAGTTAAATGTCTGGATTATCAGCCATCCTCTAGAATTCCAGTTAGGTTTTGCAAAAATCGAAATTCCCGCGAAAGAGAGAATGCGATTGAAGACTTGGAAAGTTTCCTCCATGTCGAGTGGTAAGAAGTGATTTATTGGAGTAATACGAAATGCTGTGTATTGTATGATACAGTCACGTAGAAATTAAGGAAATTAACAATTAAATTTATTTATTATGACGTAATATGTAGTATATATATATATAGAGACATTATGATTAGAATTAAAGAAGATCATTTGAGGTTCTTCCTTGATTTCGGTTCTAAATAATTTTATATATACAATGAAATTATATATTCATTTTATTCTATATAATATGCTAGTTAGAAGCCCTTGTTTGTAGTCACAGTTTTATCCTAAATTCTTTGTTTCTCCAGGCTTTGTTTGATGATGGCTTGCTCCTTAATAAATCACGGAGTTACAAGCGATTAATTACAACGTGCCGACGCGAGTTTCAAATTTTTCATGAGACATTACAACTATTAAATAAATCTTTAATTTTAATAATAAATTTTGAAGTTTGATAACTTATCTAAAAATTGTAGCAATACCATGTTATGTGCGAAAACGTGTAGGTAATTATTGGAAGTGACCAGTTGTCAGACCTACGTGAAAAATACTAATTATAATACTTAATATTTAGTATTTAGTTGGCTATTACATGATACAAATTACATTAAACAGAATGTTATAACATCAAAAACATGCTTATAGTAAAAGTAGTTACCATAATCACTTTTCCTCTCGACTGTATGCGATATAATCATTTTCAAGGGGTATATTTTGAAATGATAAAATAAGTATGTTCTGACAAAGTGGAATATTTCTTTTTGGATCGTAATTGCGATAATAAGATATGATTGACACTCCTTTTATATTTTTGTAAAATACCCTCATATTATTTTTATTAAATATGTCTTTAATTATCTATCGAAAAATATACACCGTTGTAATCTTTCGAAGACATATTCACTTCTATGTAGAAGTTACGTGGATTAAAAAAATAGAGGATAATACTTTTGCATAGTATCTTTCATCGTACGTTACGTTACGAGTAGTAAAGATGGATGAAACGTAAACGAAATTTACGTAAAACCTAAATACACTATTGGGCCTTAGCATACAAGTACAGGCTCTAACAAGTACCAGAAGGTAGATGGTAAACAATATTGGTGGACCCCACTCAGTCGTGGACACACTACCTGTATAACTGGAAAGGTGGGTAAAACCATATCATGTTTTGGTCAGACTTACAACGATGTGGACGAGTTGTTCTTCTCCACCCATCCGTATGGAGACAGCGCGAGTTGCAGCGATTGCAAAGTTGTGTTCCTTACTGACCCTTCATCATGGCTTTTTTTATTTTGAAAAGTTACATCATTGAGCCAAGGAACAGATCATTAACTTATCTTTTGTTAAAGGGACGTGAACGTCAAACAGATTAGCAATGAAGGCGTTAAGAAAGACAATCATTTTTACTTGCTATCGCTTGTGACATATTCGTACAGCATCAACCCTGATGTCATTTGTAACTACAAGTAAGGTGTTTATAAAATTATGTATTTAGTTTAGGAGTTGCAGTCTTAACTAAAATTACTAATAATTTATATCCGCCGCTGTTTATGACTTTATTTTAGGCATAGTCTACATAGGTATAAAATTACATAAATGACAATAATACGGGCTTTCCTCTATGATTAAAAAAAAATATAGTAAATATAACGGATTGTTTATTAAATTGACCTAGAGAAAAAATATATTTTTAATAGCTGGTAGCACATTTGAATAAATTTTACCAGCTATTAACAGAAATTTGTTGCTTGAATTTATTAAAAGTGTATTTACATTAGCCATTACGTCTAGCGGTTGCTAAGCTAAATGCGAGTTTCATAACTTTAGAATTAAAGCTGTTTCCATTTGCACCTGCTTATATTTTCTAAATTTAGAACCAATTATACTGCTTGTTTTGTTTTAATCGTATATGTACTTAAGATCACTCCTTCTTAAATCTCTTTTATAGGGTGCAAACTGGCTGGCTGGTCACCTGATTTTATGAACACTTACAATGCCGGAGGGCTCGCAAGTGCGTTGTCGGACTTTCAAAAGACTAATTGTTGACAACTTTATTCATGTAGATTTACTTATAAACGTCAAATAATTCACCATTTACCACATATAGCACTAATTCTGGAGCAATTTCCCCTGCACATGCAGGGGGAGGGACAACCCGACGCATCAAACAATGTAATTTAAGTGAACATGAGTATACTCGACCTTTGCACGCAACAGAGACACACAAAATAGTAATTCAATCTGTATCTGTACTGCATAATATATTTGAAGCTATTTCGAATTTTAAACGTAGCTATGGTAACTAAAATCTGTGGCAATATTAAAAGATAAATGGAAAATATTTTGTACCATTACAAAATGACCATTTTAGGTAATTATAATTTAATTAGTTAAAGTATTTTAATATTTAACTTATAATTACGGTATAGATAAATTGAAACCATGACCTACCTATATATACCTTATGACCTTGAAGCCGTGTTATATCATTGTAGAATTCGGTATACAACTCGACCCATTACGTTAGCACAGTAAAATTGGTGAAAATATTTTTTTTATCAACATTTATCCAATTAATATTTCTATTCATTAATATTATTTTTTGTTTATTCGTTATTGTCTCGATTTTCTATATTTATAATTGGATAAAACGCCATTAAAAATAATCATTACATATATTTTAGTTGACAAAAACCCCATTTAAAGTCGACAATAATTAGACTCATATTCTATCGTAATATTGAAAGGTAAATATTATTATAGTACTTGTAATGATTACGACAAGTATCAATTAATACCTATGAATTATATAACTCGTTGGTACATCTATGATAAGACACAAGAAATATAATGTTCATGCATTTTATACGTGATTATTGAACAATGAGAATATATGTGGTGGTTTTCTTAATAGGTATTTGTGAAGGTCGGAGATTCACCAGATGTAGGCTTGCTACAGAGTTGATGAAAACAAAATATATTGATAAAGCGTTCCTTGGCAATTGTAAGTATCTATATTTTTTCATCGCTATTATTGTTAAGAAGAAAATTTTATAGAAGGGATTTACATTTATAGTGGTATTACTGATAAGGGAATAAATCCAAAATAACGAAATCCCAGTGTTGAAGAACCAACAATAGATTACAATAAAAATTTTTTTTTAAATTCAGTTTACCATAATTTTTTTCGGGTTGAACAAATAGGTCGGGATGTTTTTCAATGTTAATTTAGCTAACAAATAAAGATATAATTAATAGAATGAGAAGATACTTTGCGGACGTCCAAAGTACAAAGTACAAAATTTTTTTCGCGTAGTATTGCTCGTAGATCGGTCTATTAGGGTTTTTTTTTAACAAATAAAGATCTAGTTATTTTTCCATCTTTGAACTAAGTATCTAAGGATTTATAAAAACTGATTAATTATTCAACATAAACTGCTTGCGGAACTCTGGGTCTTAAAGACATCATATGTCAACAAGGAAATTAACGATATTAAAATATTGCAACCATATTATTCTGATCATCAGATTACAAGTAGTTTTAGTATATTGCATCTATACGTTAGTAAGATAAATATCAATTTTACAGTTATTATCTATGTATGATTACCGATCTTTGAAAAAATCGTATAACGTATATTTGTGAACAGTCAATCATTAATTACCTTTTGTTACTACTCATTACACTTATCTGTCACGTATGCGTCATTTGACATTGACATTTACCAAACACGCGCGCTTTTTCACCTGA
This sequence comes from Pontia daplidice, assembly GCA_963693355.1. Classification (NCBI taxonomy): domain Eukaryota; kingdom Metazoa; phylum Arthropoda; class Insecta; order Lepidoptera; family Pieridae; genus Pontia; species Pontia daplidice. The sequence continues at coordinate 675,557 of CAVNZL010000014.1, forward strand.
CGCCAATACTCTAGAGATCGTCATGCGATTTGCATGTATTATTATTTTTTGTTTGGTAGTGTGTGTGAGTGCTAAGCGATTTGAGACAAGATGCAAGCTAGCGCGGGAATTAATCAAAGTTGGAATGCCCACTGATATATTTTTTGGACATTGTAAGCATTAAAAATAATATAATATTTTTACCGCGTGCGCAGTATGTTACTAGTAATTCCGGTGTGAGTTACCTTGAATTTAAGTAGTTTTTGATCACGAGAATCCATTGTATGGATATGTGTATCATCGTTAGTGACTCCATAGTATAGTGGTTCAAGATTGAGACGTATAATTTGGAATGCTTTGTGTAAACAGCACTTTCTGATTTTTTAAACCTAGTGTATAAGAAAGTGTACAAGTAATTGTTATAATAAATAATATCTTCAAGAAATATCCAACAACTCAGGAAATGTATACAAAAAAATACAATGTAATAAATAAACATTGCCAGAAAGGTCAAACCGCGCTCGAACTCATTTAAATACCTTGTATTGAGCGAGTTGATTTTAATATTAACAAGCGAAGTAAACACAATATACCTAAAGCTTTCGAAAATTAAAAAACACTGTTCATTATAACAAAATTTCTTACAATATACACGGAAAGTTCCTACTTGCTAGATCTTTGTAACTGATGGAATATAGTTCCTGAAGGTGGTTGATCTACTTACTCCAGTTATCTTTAAATCATTTCATTAGACAATTTTCTGGCCCTCTATTATACTTTTCCATCATGATATTTAGTTGACTAAATTAATTTCCAGTTATATATAATATTTTTTACTTTAATTGACTTTATATAAATTTTTTTTAAAGAATTGTATACCATTTTTGAGATTAAGAATTATACAAGCTGTATTACTAAAAACAGAGGAACAAAGAACAATATAAAATAACCAATGCTCAAAGTCTAGACTCATGTTTTCCTCATAAATAATATACGTATATCATTCATGAGCAAAATTTGTTATTTAATACAAAGCGCTCGAATCGTATTTATTTTTTGTTACTTTATATAACCTTCATTTTATTCGGTTGAAAAAATGACGTTAGAAATAAAAAAAATCTTTTTTAATCATATTTTCAAACTCCGGTTATTGATAAGATAATATGTTGCAGGGGTTTGTCTAATAGAAAAGGTCAGCAACCGAGACACTAAAGCCTTCGTCGTAACACCAAGCGGCAAGAAATTTTATGGATTGTATCAGGTATTGTATTTTAAAAAGTTATATCATTATTTATTTATTATAATTAAATTTACTAATATTAACTTTAACAATATGTATTTGTAGATCTAATTTAAAAAACTGAGTTACTTAAAACGTTTAACTTACAGCTCGTACACAAAACAACATTGAAAATGTATCCAAATGAAAAAAACAAATGTGGAAAATCTGACGACACTTAGCGTTTAGTCTTATCAGAGACTCCACTATTATTTTTCTAAATTGATAGACATTGGCACATATTTCAATTCATCACTCTTAGCTAAATCTTAACAATCGTATTAGTTGCAGTGGTGAATGAATCCGTAGTTAGTCGGTGAAAAATCTAATTACAAATACATCATAGTATTATAAAATGTATATGAAGAGCTTAGTAGATAGTAATATTATACAATTCGGTATGCTTATTATGTCGCATTCAATAAAGGACTTTAATACTTTTCGAATTGCTGATATTTTGTTTGATTCAGTGCGTTCGATTCCTGAAGCACCAATGGATGTTTTTTTCTGTGTACCGTATAATACTTGCTCGTACCAGTAAGGCCAATATCGACTTAGGCCAAAAAATTGGAAGCGTGTGTAAGACAAAGAAAACTGATCCTTGATGACCTGCTTGGCTATAAAGGAAGAGTTACCAAGGTCACTAGCGGTGGCGTAGGAGATTAGTGTATGAAAATTAATAGACGTATGATATTGAGTGCCTATATAAAAGGAAACGTGTTTTAACTCACTAATATTATGTTATAAATGCAAGCGTTTAACATAATGCGTTTTTAGGTCGTAGTTGCATGTATCTGGGCCGAGAGAAAATCTTGGTGAATATTGTTCACATACTTCAGGGGACGTGTAAAGCTTCTCGGTGAAAATAGGCCAGACATTTCACGGGCCTTTAATTTCTATCTACCGAGTGACGGCTCCTAACTAAGCCGACGTCTAGACTTAGAATCCAATTGCGTGGAGCGATTCTTTTAAAGTTACTTAATCAAAAAGGTTTTACAATATGCTAATTTTGTTAGTAATTGCCTTTGAAAAGAATAACGAAAAACGTACGACATGATTAAAAATATAAAAATTTAGACAGTCCTATATTCGCAGGTCTCGTTCGGGCCAACGCATCACACAAAAGCTTATATGAATATTTTTGTCTATCAAATCATTATATTATGTTAAAAAAAAATCGCTGTTGAAAAATATAACGGCATTCCAAAGCTTTAAATATAAATATCACACATAATTAATGTTACAAGGATTTAGACAAATCAGTGCCTTTAATAAACATAATATTTATACAACCGCAAAAAAGCGTAAATTATTAACGTAACCAAGAATGTTTTATTTATTTACTCTAATTAGAATTATTTCATTTACAGATCCCCAGTCGATGGTGTCGTGAAGGGAAGAAAGGTGGCGAGTGTAATGTTGCTTGCGAATGTAAGTTTTTTACCCAAAGCTAAGTAGAATATGAACGAATTGCGATTCACCCATAATTAGAAGTCGAACCACATACAAGAGATGATCGCTTTTCCGTGAAACCTTGTCGTGAACAAAACGTGAACGTTTTGTCTTTCGTTTTACATTCACACTTTACGGATATATTCAAACGAATGTTCATATTGAACGAATATCAGTTTAGCCGTTATTTATTCGCATTTGATATGAGCAACTTTAAAACTTGAGAAAGTGGTATGAGAGAGTATTATTATAAGCGCAAACAAAATATAAACGAACGTAGTATTTTCAGGCATAAAGGTTCAACAACAGTTACTGGCAAGGCTTTTTAGGAGTTTCACCCTTAGTTTCAAAGTATAGGAGCTAATTTCGTACAAACAAAATGTCTTTCTTTCCCTAGGTCTATTGTAGAGTTTTACGAAGCGCATTTTACGTTCGCGGCAATTTTACAACGGTCAAGTACCACTAGTAAAATACTAAGTGAACAAGTGCTTTTTGGTCGTATTTTAATTTATGTTGAGGTTGCCAGTTTCTTTAATTGTAATTTAGAAAATCGACCTATAATAAAAAATGTTTATTGTTAAATATATATCATAGTTTTAGCCAAATTTATTTTAAAACACCGATAAGAAGTACAGTCTAATTACAGATATTACCATTAAACTTTATTCAATTGTCCATTAAACTTTATTCAAATTTTATCAAACAAGGTATTGTTTGTACAAAGAGAATTTTCATTCCTTTGATTGCATTGCTTTAAGTTTTAAACAGTTTATCACAAGTTGATTTAAAAAAGTAATAGCTGTATGTAGAAAGTAGTATATTTTTTAGTATTGGTCGAATTTTCAAAGTTACATATATTTTCCTACTGAATCCCATTTGGTTAGATAATTTAGCCACCTTACCAACATATACTTTAAACCTAATATTGCATGAATAACGACTGCTCGTTATGCATAATATAATATCGTTAGAATAACTGTCGCCTAACTATTGCAGCAAGGCTAACTATATTACGGGGGAAGTGGTTTCCACAATGTAGTTCAAATACAATTTCTAGACTGTGATGATAAACTAATTTCCTTTAAGTTGAGATAGATATTATCTTCTGTTAAAAGTCTTGCACCTGCACTATAATTTTAATTTGGTATATAACTAGTTTCTTATTCTGTAGCAGTATTAATGTGATTAAGAATGAAGCACAACGAAAATATTAGTTTTGCGAGAGTAAAGAATTATGGCCATATGTTTACGTTTGAACTGTTCTCAACGGATTCTATAATGTGAGTTTAGTAGAAATACAAGTTAATATACGTTTCATAGTTTAATGCAAACATTATAACAATTTCAATCTTGTTATTAAAAATTTCCTTTTGCAACAGAAATATATATTTGATGTAGTAAATACTTGTATTGTTTTATCAATAATTCCTCTAACACTAGTTAAAAAACCGAAAATTATATTTTATCTCTTGAAAGGAAGCATTAATACATTTTGTTAGTTTTAATTACCTATGCTGATTGTTTTTTTGGACGAGTATTCTCGGACTACTTGTTTGAATAGAAAATAGAGAAACACATATAATTCACCTACTTCGAATACGAGCGGAGCAATGAAGATTTTTTTGCAAAATGTGTATAACTCCTTTTTCAAAGTACCGTACCGCAAGTACGTGCGCACTGAAATGGTAAAAGATACCTGCTAAAATAAAGCGAATATTATTTTACCGGCATTCGATTTTAATAAATATCTTAGGTAGGTATCGTAATTTAAAAATTGTTCCGCACCAAAACAATGGCCAAGTCAAACGCGATAACAATGTGCGCGGGGCAAATAATTGAAAAAATTACTATTTATTTACATATATGTTTATAATTTTAATACTGTATTTTGATAATATAGAAGCAACTAAACCTGGCACATGATACAAACGAAAATTAAAAATATTTAATAAAGAAAAAGGTAGGACGGCTGAACGTAATAAACGACGAGCTAATATTACTATTATTTGAATTCACTTGTTTTTACTAAAATTATTAAAAAACACAAAAAGATCGAGATTGTCTCTTAGCTTTCTTATGTAAAACTGCTCTTTCAATAATACTATTTAATTCAGAGATGCATTGTCTGTGATAAGATTTATTGTAGGTATTAATAAGATTAATGTTTCCGTCGTCACAGGAAATGCTCTGGGCAGTTTGGGGAAATACAGGTTGATACTGAGTAGGCCAGAAATAAAATATTTCGTCATTCTTGTTCAAATATAAATAACCCATTTACAAAAAACTGTGTAGTCAAAACTAAATACTAAAAGAATCGAAATGTCCGTTTACTTATTTTCCTATTTTGTCAAAGTAAAAACAATGGACATACATAAAATAGTTAATATTTCTTACTAATTCAAAGTTTAAATAAAAAATAAATCTAAACAATGTATGTGTTCTGAATAATTTAAACTATCTTCCATGGATTTTTTTTTGCAATTTCAATCTGTAAATGTGACCTTTGAACTTAAACACTTCATAATCCATTGCTTATTTTATGGCCAGCATTGCTAGATGATGATATTCGGGACGATACAGCGTGCGCAGTGAACATCTTTCATCGCGAAGGCTTCAAGTACTGGACGCAGTGGTCAACCCGCTGCAAGAATGATAATTTTATTACTCAGGAAATCTATAAGTAAGTCTAAGAACAAATTAGCTAAAAATACTAAAATAGATCTGAGTTCTTATCGATTATATTTATTTATTTTGAACATTAACAAACAGGTATTAACTATGTACATTACTTGATTAGGCTAAAGCTTATACTAATCTATAGCTAATCTTTAGTACACCATAATCGATATGGATCTTTATCAATGTTTGGCTACATCATTTTAATAAAAGCCTCAAATATTTATTAAATTTTTGTCACTTTAAAAAGAAATGTGTCAACTATCATTAACTAATTAAAGTTAATGGAATGATTATTAATATGATGCAACGTAGTCTATTATTTATTACATAGATAGCCGAGACAATAAATTATAAAGTTGATTTAAATGTATATTATTATAATTCTTTAGAAATATCTTTAAACCTAACATGATTTACTATACAAATAGGGCGTTAGTCCTCTCTCTAGGAAATACCTGCCTTGTGGGTGCCTAAAGCAATTTTCGTGATTCGTTTAAGATTAAATTGAGGTTAATATGTAATACAACAGTGGTGTTTAATTATATTTTAATGCATAGAAATTTACACTGTATTTTTCAAATTTAAGTAGTTACTTTATACTAATTCAAAACCCTTCTTATACAGTGATACCTAAGGAATATTAATGAACCTTATGTTGAAGAAAGAAAGAGCCTTATGTTGGTCGTTAGTTAAATCTTCAATTTGCATAATCAGCCCTTGGGCCACATTGAATCAACTTGATGGGTTGCATTTTAGCTCTCATTAGAAGAAACTGTTTTGTCTCCAGGGATAAAGGATTGTGCACATTATTTTGAGCTATATAGCTGAGTTAAAGTGTACTTAACCGATTAAATTTTGTTGGTGATGTAATAACGACAAAAACAATGTGAAAATAACACGTAAACAAATATTATTTATATACATTGCACAGTCAATTTACATCAATGTTATTAATAAATTTAATATTATATGATAATATTAAAAATTACATGTTTAATTAATATACACTTTGAAAACGACGTATGGTTATATTTATATAGGTAAAATCTATTATCGTTCGTAAGCACTATTTCTCATCTTAAAAATGTAATGACTATTTAATAACGATTTTCATTATAAGGTTATATAGTGTAAAGCACTCTTATAATTAAGTCCTCGTCGACTTTTTAACTTCTGGATAAATACAATTAAAAATTCAAATGCCTTTCTCTCTGCTCATTGTTATAATAATGATTAAAAACAATAAGATGCAGTTCTGAGTAAGAATTTCTTTTGATACAAAATTAAAAAGTGATGTTTGTAAGATTAAAATATGCCTTTGAATATAATTTACTATTAGGATCACATACCCATCGCTATGAGTTCAAAATAACTTTGTACTTATCCGATAATTTATTTTCTTTGATGTAAATTAACTTAGGATTATTATGTATTTTCTTTCAGATGTCCAGATCTGCTATCCCCACGGACGAGTCCAGAGAGAATGTTACATAGCGACACATTGAAAGTACGAAGGCGGATTGCTAGAAGTTCCTTACAATCAAGATATAGCTATTTTGGATTACAATATTTACAATAATACACGTTTTATTTACTCTTGTTTGACTAGATAAGGTAAAAACATAAGAACGTCAATTATAATCAACCAAGTAACGCACTTGTGCTCTCCGGTATTGTGTGGCTGCATCATTAAAAATCAGGTGAGCTTCCGGCCCATTTGTCTTCTATTTATTGAAAAACAAGTGGGTTGTATCCATAAAGGAGAGAAAGTGATGCAACAGAGGGCTTCAACACGCGTCGAAATCATAACAAGTCATACCAATCATACACAGTCCTTTATTTTGCACCTACTCCGAGAAAAATTAATAATAAAATCTTTTTACTTACTTTTTATTACTCAAAACAAAGTGAGAGCGCACTTAATAGAACAAACAACACCTTAAATAAACTCGTTTTTGTCATACGACAAAAAGATCTTATCTTTAAAATAATAAACTTGGCTGTCAAATTTTACGAGTTTTATGACAAAAAAGACAATTTAAAATTAGACTAGATTCCATAAAATTTTCTAACAGGAATATTTTATTTTCGAACACCTGCTTATTGTATAAAGAAATATCCACTTTAACTAATCACCTGTGTGTATAATAACTCCGTTCGTTGTCAGGATATCAATTTTCTTAACTAAAATTTTGTGACGTCACAAGTTCATGACCCAGGGTCATTTATAATTATTGTCAATTCTGTTTCAGTCATTGTTATAATTTAATATATGAAAATACAGACATATGTCTCTGTCATATATTTTTATTATTTAAAATATAACGCTTTTTCATCAAACTTTATATAAACACAAAATATCTCAGAACTCGAACTTGAATAGATTGATTGAGTGGAAAATATTAACCAAGCTCATTTTCTCTTGACAATTGCGAACCAATATTTGGGGGCGACCTCAAGCGGAAATAATAAACAAACTTTCGGATCCCTTTGTAAGCCGCATTTGCGGGTCTTCCTTTATAATAAACATTTTAACAAATTACGTCTGCTTTCTGAACTACCAGTTTTCATGGCTTCTCACTTTGTGTAGCGTTAGAAGGCCATTCTTACGCCTATGGCTCAAAAAGTAGCAAGCATTTATAGTTATCACTGATGCCGAATCTCAGTTCTTATAGTATTCTGTTTTTTTTTAAATTAATATAATAGTTATACAGTATTTGGCCTGTAAAGTTAAGATATGTAAAGTTAAATTTCTAACTATTGTATAATATAGGTATTAAGTAATGTAAATTTATATATTATCCTGTAATATATAAACTTGAGAAGAAAAGGTTTTCAACAATTTTATTGTTTCACGAAAGTTTTTAGTTTCACGAAATAAACGCGAACTAATGTATTAATAAATGATTTGAAGAATAACAAATTGTATTCCGTCAACCGTGGCAGTCTCTGACAGTGCACGATTGCTGCAAATCACCGAAACGTCGAGTTATGTAAATAATGTTCACACATTCGTTCATGTTTTTATCTGTTAATGAAGTTATATACATGATTTGCGTAAGACAATATTGAAAATTAATTTCGATTGTAACCATGATAACAGGAGGTTTGTATTCCATAGTCTATTATTAGAAAAGAGCTTCGAATTTCAAAAAATATTACGCAATTCGTTTCGGTTACCAGACATAAAGTATATAAAAACAACACTTCACAAGTTAATCTTTTAATAATATAAACGTCCAGTTGACATTCTAACTTAAAAAAGTCAACTTGAATTCAACTGCTACTGCACATCTGGCGACGAAATTCAAGGAGCGTTTCGAGCACTATTTCTTTAGAACTACTGGGGATTATTTTAAAGCTTATTTTAATGGTGGCAATTCTTGCAAGTACGTACCGGGTTGTAACAATGTGCTGCGGTTTTGATTATTCATACAATTATTTTCGTTGCGAACGAGATAATTGGCTTTGTGTAGTAATAAGCGGTCGTTTTTGTATGAAATTCCTGCAATCAGTATGCAAAATGTTGATGTTAAGTGTACGTTAAGGAATAGAGTAAGTAATTTCATTATTACATGCAAGGCTTCGTTTCTATTTTAAAAATTATTTTCGTCTTTGTATATATCTATCAGAATTTTAAAATATTAGCCTCAAAGTAAGCTATATATAAAAGTAAGTATACTTGTTATATATGTGCAAACACACTGCAAACACAAACTGATAAATATACATACAAAAATAATAGGACAGAGAACACAGCCAACATTTATGCTCAACAAACAACTGATATCTGAACCCGGGACCTCTGCTTAGCAGTGCGACATGTTAAACATTGCGCCAAGTAAGTCAAAACCTGACTGGTTTGAAGTATCCCTACTCATTTTAATTTAATGTAATTTTACGAGGTTCATTGAAAGTGATAGCCTTATCCTTAATTTGCCTGTCCAGTTCGAATAGGACACTCAAAGCGAATAGAAACTTAATGCTAGTACCGTATTAAAGATCTGCTAAGCCCAAGAGAGTAGAGAGTATGTGTAGAGAAAGCAGTATAAACCCAACAAGTCGCATTGCAATTTGACACAGGTGTCACAACAACTGACGACGGAAACAGCTGCTGCGCCCTTTACGTAATTTATTTCACTCGAGAGCCGTCGCCTTTTGAATTTGCACTATTTCGTTTCTTAATAAACGACCTTTTCAAGCTTTACTCTTAAGTATATGACTTACCGCTAAACGTTTAGCCCTGTGATGCTCTAAACTAAGATTTTGATACCGTCGTATCTTACCTTAGAATTTCATTTCATGTATTTTCAATGTCTACTTCCAGATCAAACTACTGTCCAAATTTCAGATTTAAGTACGCTAATTTATAAATAATACTTATAGATTTCGTGGATTCGTGATCATTTTTTATATAATTCGGACATAACAAAAAAAATAGGAACGCATAATGTAAGACGTCGTAAAAGCTCTGTTACAGTGACGTTAGTATAATATGAATAAGCAGGATTCAAGCAACTTGAGTTCAGATAGAACAGAATTAACGAACTCTCATAAATTAATTGAAAATTGTGTAAGAAAATAGGTTTTACCGAGTAAATATCAGATCTTTTTGGCTTAAAATATTGCTGAGGATTAATGAGTCTATATTGCAGTTGTAACTATATCTATCTATATCATAAAAGAAATATATAACAACAATATAACGCCATTTATAATTAGTAAACATACTGAAGTTTACTTTAAATGTATTTGCTTCAGGGAAGAATGGAAAACAAAAAATTGTCATAAAATCGCATCCGATTGACTAAACTTAAACACTACCACAAGATAATCAAATAAACGATGCGACGTTTAACCGCCATCTTTGGAGACGCAATTTCCTTAAATTGGAACTCGGAGCGACCTTTCAAAGGAACCTGCTTCTAACGTACAAAGAATCCAATATAATTAAATTGCTTATATCCTTTGTTCGTAGCTCAGCAAAAACACTGCCTGGAGTTCGTCCGATTATAGTCCAGATAACTTATAGGAAAGATGAACATAAAATTGTTACCGCACTGCACTGTTATATATACTAAAACAAGTTATATATACTGTTTTCGTAAATATAATATAAAATATAAATATAATCATTTAAAAACAGACAGTCCGGTGCTACGTTAAAATATTCTCAAAATTATATTGAACAAGATTTACTCCGTTTTAAGATTTCTAAAGTCAGTGTAACAGTCATTAACTAACTAGTAACATATTCATTTACGCGTCCTAACGTAAGGTAAAATAATAGTCAAGAATGACGCGCCTGTTTGCAAAGTGTACGATCAAATCTTTTAACGGGAGTGAAACCGCAGGCAACAGTTATTCAGGAATAAAATAGAATGGCATTCTCTTTTCCTTGTGATTGAAGAAAATATCAAATATTAGGGAGAGGTAACCTTATTACGTGCGCACCTATTTGCCTTACATAGTTTATTATGTTTATATGAGCTTGAAGCTCTTACTTTTGTATAATATGTGGTTCCTGTGTTAGCCCAATTGAATATTATTTTTTGTGAACCAGAAATAATTAAATAAAAAAAATCAAATTGGTAAGAACTTATACTTTTCGAATTCTAAGAGCGTGTTGAACCTAGCGCAGCGATAGGTCTATTACGCATCTTTGAACAATGGAAGAGTAAGAACAAACTGAGAAATCTGTTTCGTTTACATACAGAGTACAACCGCTAATGATTAAAACGAAAATTATATTGCGTGTTTATCTGTACAATAAATAATATTGTTTTTATTAGTCAAATAGTATTTATTTTTTTATACTTTTATACTTTTGTGTAAACTTACTTTTATAAAAATAGTCTGTGCTCAAAAAGTGAAATTTAATTTAGAGATTTAATCATGATATTTACAACGAAAAACATTTCAAAATGCTCCTTGGGGTTATCTAGGTATTGTATATTGTCTGTATACAGAGGTAAAATAATTAATTATTAGTGGTCCTCATCTCCTTAATATAATCGTTTGCAATCGTACGCATTTATTCGACCCCAATAGTTTTCGCTCGATATATATTTTGATAAATTGTCTAATCTAATTAATTTAAGTAACACTGCATTTTGGCAGTATATCAAAGTTACGGCTTTATTTCTCGCCTAATATATCTTTGCTGAGATTGATTGAGTGTTTTTTGTCTACCATGAATTGGCGTTTTGCTTTTTATATTTTTCTAACAATATTCCTCGATTTAGGACAAGTAAATATTTTTTATTATGCATAATATTTATGATATTATGCTTAACGGGACAAAAACATAAATTTATAATAAACTAGGCAGTAATGACGTGTCTTTCTAATGCAACGAAAATCAAGATTTTATAGTATACATATAAAGACGACATGTTAGCTCCAAACTACGCTCTCTATAGCTTGTGTTGTGCTAAGATAACTAATCAAAATATAGTTACACCCCTGTCCTGTCCAGTTTCTTCCGGTCAGTCAGTTTCTGAAAAGGCCGGTAAGGTCATCGGCAGCTGTATCGTTTGATACTGATTGAAACTTCTGATAACTATTCCCTTTTCTCTTACTTTACAGTAGTTAATTTATATTTTGGTTTAATTAAAACATTGCGTCCACACAGTTGATAAAGGTTGATCCGAGTAGTAGAAGACAAAAGTTCTACACTTACACTGATGCAAAAAATCGATAAATAGGTAAAATGTGACCATGTCTTAGGACACTTTTTGCATATAAAACTATTTATATGCTCGTAGATGCAATTCTTATTTGACAGTACCATAATAATACCTAGATACTCACTCCCGTATATTTGTCAATCTTAAACAAACGACAATATCATAGGACGCCGGAGGTCAATTCTCACTACATTTTGCTCAAACCGATAATCTAGACATTGAGTTAAAACCGCGCGAGGCCGGTGTCGCTGACATTTCGATAAATTACCATCAGTGTCAATGAATAAAGCCATATTTCATAAAACAAGAGAATTGAAGCTGTGGTTTAGGAGTTGCTGATATTTTCACTTTTGTATTTAAACGTATTTATTTTTTTTATGAATAACAGGGTGTAGTTAGTTCTTTTACAATATTAATATGAAAAAGTAAATTCTTAGTCTCAATTGAAGTGTATAGAATTTACAATAATGAAATTTCTTTTAGATAATAAAATAATTGCTCTCTCAAATTTTATGAAGTTTGGAAGATTCTGAGATGTCACTGAAGAACTTACTCAAACGAGAAAGGACCGAATCCAAGGAGTAACATATAATTATTTTGTGATTAAAAAAAAATAACCCTTAAGTTACAATATTGCTTATTATTTTCACATAAAGTTTCATGTATTCATTACACTATTTTATTGTACATATTATTTTAATATTACTTATAAAGCATCCGCTGCAAGTAAAATAGTACTGTAGCTCATCCACCTTATTAAATCTCATTATTACCATAATGGGAATTAAACCTAAACTTTATTGAGTGCAGCGTCAATAAATATAAATTATTCGGCATCTCTGATAGTATTCTCAACAATACCTCTATATATTATAGCCTCGTTATCAATCAACGTCGGCGCTGTAAAGTAAGTTCTAATGAAATTATCCACTGAAGATAAGCCCCTTTCATTATTCATGTATTTTGAAGCTACGGGATAATTATTCGCTGGATTTGCGCTAATGAGCCAAATTTAGCTGCTTTACTCTTAATACAGAATTTAGTATTACATTTTACTAGGTTCTACGGTAGTCTCTCAGAAATTCTTCAAATACTTTAGGGAACTTCAATACTTCGTAGTACAACGGGCGACATGTTATGGGGAAACTTTAGATTAATAATTTGCAAACACGAATATATACAAATAACAAACAAAAAAAAAAACTGTTTTAAAGTACAAAAAAGTGAAAGCCTTATTTTACGGGTGTCATTTGACATCTAAGTTTTATAGGTAAGTAATAGAACAATTAAAATATAATATTAGATTAATAACAGCATCCATATGGTTTATGCCTCGACTTCAAGAGACGGCGACCAGTTTTAATCTATTCAACGTAACGTATGTACATATGTACATTGGTATGCTTCCCCATCTAGCAATCGTCTTTACAAGCAGCCGCTCTATTGGATCAACACGCCCGCCCACGCGGCCAAAAGAACTCAGACAACAGCGAAAAACCTCTCTTGCTTGGCAGTTCTCAGAGCTTCACTCGCCACACAGTCCGAGCTAAGATCTCAAGGCCCCTCATAACACAGCGAGTTTCCATTTCAAAAATAAAGTCGGCATGCATGTTGCACGGATTCGCCGCAGATTGACTACATTGTTAAGTATTGACTTCAGCCCCGCTACTGGTATTGGAATGGCTCCTAACAATTAATACTGTTCCTTCAGCGGCGGGGCGTGGAGCACTGATAGCGAGTTCCCTTCTTACTGCAATTACGTACTTACTTATGTACGTATCTATAAGTTATGTAGTTCGTCTTTAAATTAATTTTATAAGTTGATGATTATTGATCTTTTAATGATTATTGAAACATATTTCTGTGTTGCCATATTAATTCCCTTTTTGATTTTTGTTTTAAACACGACAATTATATAGTGAAAGAAATTTAAATCATTAAATCACGTATCTCTATAAACTAAAATAAACTGTAAGAAAAATACTCATTTATACCTTCTAACTAATACTTAGGATTGAACCTCACGGTATTAGTACTCAAAAACTTTGTAAGTATTACATTATATATTAACTAAACTATGCTCAGTATAAACGTTAATTGTTACTAACAGTAAACGTAGAAGCAGACGTCAATAATAAAAACAATTAAGTTGAAACCCGTGGCGCTTGTCGGCCCAATTTTGTCTGATTGCTTCGTGTCGTACCGGTAACTGAATATTTCCGATATTTCGTAATTCGATTGAGGGCTTAGTACGTAATATTTTGTTACTTTTTGAGGCTATACGAGGGATGTTATATTTTACGGGCAAAGGTTGGGATTGTATCTAGTGATTAAAGCCTTTATGAAGTAGATCAATTGTAGTAGAATGTAAATTTGAGATTTAAACAATCTTAATTTTTGTCTATCTTTAAAATAACCAAAATTAATTACTCACTCTCATATGTAGTAGTTCAGTTAAATTCTTCTAATTACTATGTCATACAATTTCTATACAATTCAGTAACTTTTTAAACACCTGAAAGACCGTGGTATAATTAAGAGAAAGAAATGGGATTCCGTTATTATGTAAATTTTATGAGTTAAACTTTATGGTAAAAGAGATCGAGCAAGATTCGTAATATCCTTAAGACAACTTAACTTAAAAATTGGATAAATTCAAAGTAATTAGCAGGTCAAAGGCGTTTTCTTGTTATTAATCTAATTGCGAGGCCCGCTTGAATTTTCACCTTCAAAAGTATTTATTAACATGAATTATTTTTACTTAAATGTTATCTTAAAAATCTGATATTGCTGTGTATAATTCATAATATAAAATAATTATACGTATTATTCGTCATCGAATCAGGACGAACAATCAAACTGTTTATATTATAAGTAAAGAGTAATCATAGCAAACAATATTACCGCGGAAGGAAACTCTACAGTACGCTACGGACGTGCTACGACTGTGCTACGAGGTACTGATAAGTGTAAGGTCGTTGCAATCCAAAGAGGATAGGAAAAATTCGAAGAAAAATTTGAATACTTTATAATATTGATTTAGTTTAGGACATTGTTCTTTTGTTTTTTTTTGTTTTCATTAAAAGCATTAAAAACTATGTTATTATTATTTAGATTAAAGCTATGCTTTAATCTAAAATTAGTCAATAAAAAAATATTTCGATTGCTTTCGTTAAACAATAGCTTCATTTTGTTCTTTGTGAAGGCAGAGATTTAAGCTTAACCCTGATCCAAAAAACAGTCAAAGGTTTTGTACTTGCGAAATAGGTGCGCTTTTGATGATATAACACTAAACATTAACCACGACTTTTCTTGTCTCTATATCATTGTACATTTAAAGTATACCATATACCATAAATATTAGAGATATAAAAAAGAAATAAAACGTGAGTAAAAACAACAAATGACGATAAAGTAAAAACAGCAAATTGAACACTTAGTTATTCTTAAAAGCTTTTACCAAATCTCTTCTAAGCGGTTGTATAATCACCGTTAGGAGTATTACTTTAAAAGGTTTATTTTTATATGGCACCTATAAAACTTAATTTCAAAAGAAAAATCTCGTCAAAGATACAGTTTTAATAGAATTGGGCCAAACGGCAAGGTTGCTTTACAGACTTTATCATATGCGTCGACGAATGTGACATTTTTGACGATGAATGGTGGATTTCTAGGTCATTGTGGAGAAGCTGTGTTGTATGTGGTATACTTTTAGGGTAACTAAAGTTATTGACGCTAAATGATTAGCACAATATGATTTATTTATATCGAGCCACTTACTAAGTATAGCTTGTAATTTTAATGCATTAATAAAACATAACTTTAGTTTTATACGATAAACGACGTTTTGATTTCCTCTGCGAAGAAATAATTTCGAATTTTTACACACAAAAGTGAATTCTATGACACAGTGGTGGAACGTTAAGAGAAATTCCGCTCTCAGAGTCGGCGAGCGTCAGTTGTATTTTTAATTTCGCCGCGTAAGGACGTTTCGTCACACGTCATCTAAATACGTGTTTGTTGGTGGGAATTGTGAAAACTGATTTGCATCTAAACAGCTTTGTTTTAATTGAAAATTGCCTTTGTGATGTGAAAAGTTTTGTGTTATGGTAAGTTTCTAGATAGTTTTCCGAACTAGTTTAATATTTTTAAATGTACTGATTTATTATTCTTCGTATGTAATGTGTTATTTATAAAAATGATCAGAAATGTAATAATTAACATTAGATTTATATAATAGTTGTTTTTATTAAAATTTTCCATGACCATTGTTATTTTATTTCTATTTATGTAATGGGTAACGGCAAAACGTTAGTTTTTTTGAAATAGTAATAAAAATATGTCATCTTCATTTTTGTCCAACTCAATTTATTATTGAATTAAAATAAAACAGAATTTCCATAAAATTTTGTATAATTTTCATATAAATGAATTATAAGTTGAGGACGTTTCAAATTTAATTTGTTCCTTCCAATATTAATTTATTCCCTTTAAAATACGGTTTCGTAATTGGTTCTCTTTGCTTTGAGATAAAGTTAGGAATTAAAATTAAAGAAATATTCCAAAACGTATGAAGCGCTATCTAGTTTTGATGATTTACATTTATATTTTTATTATTTTTGGTCTGTCATCTAAAGAATTTACCAGGAAACAAATAACAAATTTGGTTAGTAATTTACTATTTGTGACAATAAAATCAATGAACGAATTATTGAATAGTGTCTATGTTTTAAATTATTTTTTTTTACGAGATATTGAACAAATTTGTCTAAAAATCGTATCCGACAGTACGTTTGAAGAAAAATGCCAATAAGTAAATAAGCTATTAGTAAGACACAGGCATATATTTCAGCTTTTTTTAATTTAAATTTATGCGTTAAGCCTGTCCTTCTTAATTGCAACTTTGTGTTTGGATAAATAATACAATTACGTTTACATAGATCTTTATAATGTCTTAACTTTTATAATTGGTTAATTATAAGAAAAAAATTGTTAAAAGCGTGATTTACCTGAGATAGCTATTAACATTAAACTTCATAACATTTTAAAAAATGTTAAAAAAAAGAAATACAACAAGAAATTATAATATTTAACTACACACGTCAACAATGTTTTTAATCAAAATCAAAAAAGTTTTCTGCTATTCGAATTTATTGATTAAAATTGAAATGAAAAATGACAGCACTTTTCTCAATTATTTGAAACGGAAAATTTAGTGCTTAATGTTACGTAAAATACGTAGAAACTGAGTTGAAATTTTGAACATAGAATATTTATTACTTGCATTCGATATTTTTATTTATGTACTGTAAAATTAAATTGTATTTCTGGTAGAATGGAAAGCGAATAAATATGTTAAACTTCTCAAAGTATATTCAATATTTACATGAATGGAAGTTTTAAAGTAGTGAGTTGTTTGCTATGAACTCTTTTGGATCTTTCGAAACAGTCTACAAAATACCAACAACAGAATTGATCGTCATTAATTTGCTGTCAATTGTTTTCGGTATGATTTAATAAAAGTATTGCTTACTAGAATCCGGGGTTTACTTTATAGCATATAACATAAAATATGTAGCAATTCAGAAACCTATTTCTAATAGTGACTAGTTAGTATGAAACATTTTTATGCGTAACTGTGCTTGTTTGTGTCACATACACGATTTAGTGAAGACAGTGTACTTACGAGCCACGTTATTGTAAATGAGTGCTTTGAATATAGTGCAATAAAATTATTGACTGGACTGAATATAGACAAAGTTTAAAGGATTCCGGAATCAATATTGGATGAAATAGCGTAAAATCCTGTTGTTATCAAAAATGCAGACTTAAGTGCTTCCAGTTAGATAAGGTATGCCAATCGACTCAATCCACTGACTTTGACCAGAACTTCAATATTGATCCGGTGCATTTACTATGTTCTTCGTTAAACCAGTGATCTGATCATTTATGCCTCGATAGAAATGCAGTACTGTTATAGAACGTGAAATTTATTATTAGCACTACCAGATGATCCCTCCGGCTTCACCCGCATTAATAAAGAGATCTATGTGGAACTAAAGTTTCTGGTGCACAAATAAATACAGATATTATCTAATTTACATTATTAATAAACATTATCTTATCTAATATAAATAGAAACAATAGATGTCCATTTCAAATAAATTGTCAATTTTAAAGTGAACCATATCACAATTTTGCCAATAATGCCTTACACATAAGATATACATACATACGTATATCCTGAGGCTAGCTTTTTTGTAGGACCATTTAAGGCCAAAATTTCCAGTATGCATTACGTATCTGTAACTCTAGTGGTTTTGGCAGCATTCGCCAGAATAGCTCACAGATGGTAGATTTTTTATTTATTATATGATTGATAATATAAAGTCCGTTTAAAAAAAAATGTAAACTCGTAAACTTTATACCTCAATTTGAGGTATTCTCGAAAAGGCTACTTTTTCCCTACTTTTAAGCATTCTTAAGCAACAAAGACGTTTCCGTGTGTAACGCCCTTCTGGAGTGTAATAAATAAGAGACTTCATTTTAAGCACCTCAGTAAAGGATTTCCTTTGTGCTCTGAAGAATATTTTTCTCTATCCAATGTAATTTCCACAAGGTATTGTGTTGGTTCAATAGATCTCACATTTTTGGTCGACGTTATATTATCAAATCTAACAATAATAACGTTAATTTAACGTATAATGTATTTTTTATATTAAGATCCAGTACACTGTAAGTTGATTTCCTAATATCCTGCATTATTTTTGTATTTACATATGTTTGTAAAGATATTTATGGCTAAGATATTGTTATTCGTATATTAAAATATTTTAACATTAAATATAAAACTATCCTGTGAGATCTAAATCAAAAGGTAAACATTTTTTAAAATGACGTATCTACTCGCTATAAGTGGCATTTCAAAGTCATTTCACACACATCCAAATAGTCAAGTGCAAGTAAATAATCAAGGAATATGCTGGACGTGATAAGTATAATACCTTATACACATTACACAATGAAAAATAATACATGATAACAGCGCACCGTGATCTAGGAGATGCATTGGAAAACAAAGTTTTAAACGGCAATATTAAGTCATATAATGAACGAATTAGATCACAAGCACGTAGCATCGTTCACTAGTACGAGTAGTTGCAGTTGCTTCAATGAAAAAGTAAAGTAACTTTTATTTGAAGTTTGAACTAATAAATTCTCAAGCATCTGCTTTCCGCTTGAATATTACTTGAAAAGAAATCGCGACAGGAACTGATAATGTCATGCTACAATGCGTCGGAATGTTTTTGAATAGTTCGCAATTTGAAACTGAGATGCTCCTTTAAAAATTTTAATGTGAAATACTATAAACAAATATTCACTTCAATTGTTAAGTTAAAAAATATTCCAAAACCCTGTTAACACAACATAACCTACAATATAATATATAATTGGATTCACATCTTAGTAACAAATAGCATACATATTGATTTTAGTTAAAACACGAATTCGTTTATTCAAATAAAAAATTTGTTCTTTGAGTTATATAGTATTTTCTTCACAATTTAATAAACTTCTATCTACTACTACTACTGAATTTGATTTTGAATTAGTGAACGAATGAGTATTTCAAATTATTTGACATTCATATATAGCTAAACAGACACACTTGAAAAAATTCCTGCATGTCTTATAGTGGCAGTATAATTTATGCTTATATATTCCAAGTATTTGAATTATACTATTAAGACGTTCCCATTAACTGGTAATCTCTTTCAGACGGAACCAGATAAACAACATTTTAATGACCCAATAAAATTAGCTTTACTGTTCGATATCCCTCGATATCTTAGTCTAGGCAATAAATTCTAGATTAGGATGAAATTGTCCATTTCAATAAAACTATCTTGAAAACATTAATTCTGCTTTTACGCGAAAATAAAATTTTACTGACGATACCGCTGACCTTTTAAATCTCGGATTCATACAAAATATACTTAGGGGACACTAAAGGGAAAAGAAAGTTTTCGAGGTAGGTCTTATAATAAAGGATACATTTTGTTAAGTAGATTGGAGGAACGTGCCCACTCAAGAGAATACGCCATACATAATAGAAAGGCTTATACTGTATTAATATTGAATTTTCTACCAAAAATATCATTAGTAAACGTTAAGGTAACGATATGATAACATGACAGTTTTGTGCAAATTTATTTTTAAGCTATTTTTATTGACACACCGTTTTAAAACATTTTTTATGTGCAATACATTATTGTAAGATTCGATTTTATCTTGGTATTACCGAAGAGATGAGTAAAATCTTTCAGATATTAGCGTGTCGCACCACTAAGCACTTAAGCCTCCTGGAGTTGCCATGAGAAGCTCTGTTACTCATGGCAATATAACTCTGTAGGGGAGAAATTTTATAAAATTAGGACTATCTTATTCTGTATTTATTACTATTATATTTTATACTAGTAGTGTTACCATTTTCTAATTATAATCCTATTCTGTATTCTCTTCTCAATCTTAATTTAATATATATTTAATTTAGATATATTAAATTATATCGATAAATGACACAAATGTATAATGAATTGCACTGTTTGTCATAATTAGAAATAGTTCGAGGTGCATTCTTTAATTTCTCAAAAGTAAGTATAGTATTTTATATCGTTACATATGAACTTGTATTGAGGACTGAAATATTTCTTTCTCTAAGGCAGTAAATGAACTGTGAAGTTTATTTGCTCATCCTCACGGTACCCGATTCACAAATACATCGTTTGTCGTATGCCTAAATCAAATATACCTTCAGAGGAAATTTTATTAAGGGCAAGGTACCAGGATTGAAGCTTTTTACGTAATGCCAGTACTAAAAGGAAATTTGTATTGTTAATTTAAGCTAAATATATCGTTTGTTTCATTTATGATATATATATATTTTATAATGCTATAAGTGGCATCATACCGTTTCATGTGAATATGCGAATATGCTGCTTCTCAAACGAACAAGCAAAACATACTTGTGGCAAATTTACACGTGATTCGGTATAAGTGTCATAAACAAGCAAACAAATTAACATGAACGCAAACATAATAAATTATAGATAGCAAATTGTCTCTGAGTATGAAAAGCCTAATCTTGATTTAATCCAACTCAAAATACCGCAACACAATATAGAGAATTCGCCGCTTTATTTCGCGCCCTACTCTTTGTCATCTTCCACCCAAACCGTGTTCAGCTATTTCGTTCTATGTGTATTCGGTCCGTTTGAAATAATGCCAGTATTTTGCTCACGTAATTCTAATACTAAAATATCTGTCCATTCTGGTGATTTCAAGTGTGAAGATTTACAAAGAATTGCAGACTTAAATCGTAATAGGAGTTTAACGGTTTTTCATTTTTATAGAGTCGTATAAATATTTTTTATAAAGAGATACTGTCGGTACATTTTGTTTGTATAGTTTAAAATGAACAACTTAATAATGACTTAAGTCGGTATCGGTAGTCTAATGAAATTTATACAAACCTTATTAACTTTAATTCATATTGTATCGTTATAATAATCTCTAAACTATTTCTGTATAAAACGGAATGAAATCAAAACCACAGTCAAAGAAAAATTTCCCATCAATAGAGAATAAAAACCATAGTCATTAGGCCACCATTATAAATAAATATGTTTTTAACTCGGTCTTGGTAATCAACGAAGCTGCTAAATTAGATAAATAGATTACGTCTACTTTAAAAGTCAAATTACATGTGTGCTTTTTTAGCAATAAAATGTTGTAACATAGAGCTTTTGTGCAATGTTTTATACGGTGATACTTTAAATTATATTGCAATCACATTGGTAAGTAACATGGCCAATTAAAACGAAACATTTCACCAAATAAACACATTAAACCTAATAGTTTAAATGTAATTACACTGAGCTTATCCCATAAAGAATATGTTGAAATTTATCACGGTCTTATCCTGACAAGTCGCAAATTAGAACGGATTACGCGATTCAGGCGGTCTTAAACAGAATGTACTCGTAATTAAGTGTTATAACTTTGATTCGCATTGTATTAGCTGAGGACCAGCGGGCTTTGGTGTTAATTTGAGATTAAGCTGGGCTAAGCTGGGTCATACAATCCTTTTTAAACAAAATTATTGTTGGGATCGGCATTTTATTACAGAACATATAAAAATATTTATTAAAGTTCATCATTTGATATCATTTAAATAAAAAAATCAAAATAGATGATCGATGACCCTAAATACTGTGAGAAAAGTCCATCTCCGCAGCGTAGTCGTTTACGTATTTTATGTATAATCTAGATGTAAAACACTTCCGGCAAACAAATTATGTTTAAGTTCTTTAAGAATCCAATCTATTGCTATATTATGTTATGCTATGCTATGTTGACCAAGCCAATAATTAATGCACTTACTTGTCTGTAGGCCCATAAACTTCTAAACTCTTGTGCAACTGATTCCATTGATAGTCTTTGTTTTCTTCAACGAAAGTAGGTAACCAGCCCACTGTGCTCGATATAAGTCGTTGATGTTTAGGTCTTACATACGCCAGTTTACTATAAGAATGAACGAGTAGAGAGAAAATCTATTTATTAGCTGACTTTCGTCGAGAACCACACGTTTCACCTGTCTATAACTCCTAAGCACTAAAGGTTTAACAGTAACTTTTTGGAACATGCCGTGGATCCATTTCAAGTATCAAAATAAACTCAAACGATGAGTCCCGGGAGATGTCGGCTCTTTTTAGCGATTCGCTCGATGCGCCACTGTATTAGCATATTAATGAACAAACGTGCCTCTTGGGCTACGAACTAACATCCTTAATTACTTCTGTACTAGCTCTTGTGCTAGGTTTTTTTCATTTGAACGGCATTTGAATGAGATTTTAATTGTATTTTCCTATTACATATCATAGCCATAATATAACAGAACTCACTCATTCACTCTTCTGGCTCTGTGACCCAAAGTAGCTACTTACCTTGAAATTGACGGGTGGTGTTCAACGAGCAATCTATAAATATGAAATAATATCGGGTGTGTAGGAAATAAGATAAAAAGCTCTAAAAAAATATATTATATATATATATATATAGCCACTTTCCCGTGTCCGTGAGATTTATGGGACAATTTTAAACAACAAAAGAAAATATGTCCAACGCATTATACGTTATCATTATACATTTTTCTTCTGAAAAGGTTTAAGTCCATTTCATTCGTGAGAAGTGAACATCTGTACACAAAAATTACCTTTTTAAATGAGATCTTTGCTTTCTAGGAATTATTTGTGAAATATCTTCTGCTTGGATAGCATTGGGTTAAAGCTAAGTTAGGAAAAACTAGCCCATATGACTGTAATAATTGTTAAGTATTCTATAAATATTTCATAAGAATTTTCAAACGCTAGTAGTGGACGTAATAATATCAGTTCTCAAGTGCCATAGACTCGCTGCTAATACGTACTCGACCACGATTTCTAATAAGCACTCAAAACGTCAAGTTTTATTTTATTACATTTTTGACACAAAATATCATTATTTTAACGTAGCGTAACTCTTTGAATGTCGGGTAGGGTCGAGAGATGGCATTAATATATGTTATAATACCTCAAGGTAGTAGTACAGTGTGTGTAATTATAAATTGTCAACTTAATGTGTCAGATTCCGTATATAGGGTTGAGCCCTTCTATTTTCCTCAGATAATACAGCAAGAGTGCTATGTAAGCCTAAACAAGAGTGTTCTGTAATAGATCAAATTTTATTTCACCTTTTTGAAAAAGAATACGGCCAAACGTCTTCAAAACACAATTTTGTACACAGTTTTATTAAAAACTACACGATATTGGCAAAAAATTTTGGTCTATTGGTGCGCTGCACTGGCTCATGTTATATAATTATGACGTTCGCGAAATACCGTATAAAATTGCTCTATAATAAACATTAAAATTTGATACGTGCTAGCTCAACCGCAAAACTCATTTAAGATAATTGCCATAAAATCCTCGGTTCCTACTTTATAAGGATTTTTCGGATAACATCAGATTTACATTTTTGAGTAAACTTGGTATGCTTGTTGTTTAATACTTGTAAAATGGAAGGTTATATTAATAAACATACATTGTTTATACATAAAGTAACACTAAATACGTTCATTATTTTTGTAATATAATGTATTTTTAAAGTTCCTCATTCACTTTATTCGTTCACTTATCAAAATCAATATTCAACTATCTAAAGTATTTCAAAGAAATAGATATTAATGCTCTTATTGTCACTAACCTAATTTTAGAAAATTTGAGATTCAGTTCTGTTTAGAGAGTTGTCTAACACAATCGACACCATTCTGTCATCATATTTTGTTTTTAACTCTATTTCTATTCTAGTTAAGAGTTGTACATAAAATATGTTTTGTTCAGCTTTGTAACAAATATAAAAATTGCCATTGGAACAAGTCCAAACAGGAGCTGTGTCCGCGAAACAAAAAGTTAAGCGCTCCCCGTATTCCTATCAGAGATGGATTTGATTGGATTCTGCTGAGGGCCCCGTGTTATTTACCTGGAATAACTAAGGCTATATTGTTTAGTATGTGAACGCGGAATAAGTCGTAGTGAAGCTTTTAAATCTGTCGAAACGTTTTTAGTCAGTCATTAAACTAAATTATTGTAATACTAAGCCTGTTTGTCTCAAAACATAAAATGCCATATTATCTCACACATTTTAATAGTACATATTTGACGTTTAAATAAAATACTTTGTAACGGATCGAAATTAGATTTATTATAAATATTACTTACGCCGACGTTTCGGACTGTTTTTCAAAAACAGGACGACTGTAAGTCTGGCCTTGACTACGTCTATCGCGTTAAAGACATTTTAAGCTTTATTAGATTTTATAAAAAATGTATGTAGGAACCGTCCCTGGCGTCCGGTTATCTTAGTGAATGTCATTTAGAGGCATATTAGTTTCCGTGCACGTCCCGTTCCGTACCACTTGTGACAACCATCAGATAGCCCTGATTCACCGACTATGACTTTTTTACTTTTTATTCACAGTTATTTAAATTCGTATCCTGGAAAAGAAATAGTTCGAGCTATGAAGATCTGACGAGAACGCTTTGAGTCTTTTCTAGTAAACGTATGAAAGTAAATTTAACATAACATTTTATAACAAACTTCTACTACAATTTATTTTAAAATATATTTTAATATTATTTTAAAATAAAATATTATATTTAGGATTAGGTTATATTGTTTAACTGATTAGTTACAGTTACGCATTGTAAGTAACCAGTTCTCATAATATTTGATTTTGACAAAAAACATACTACATACTAGTAATAAATAACAAACTAATTATATATCTATTTAAATACTCCGAATGATTTTACCAAAGTTTGAGTAGATAGACAGAAATATAATATGACAAAAGGGCTTGTTGACAAAATAAAATTTGTATAACGGTATAATAAATTACTTTTTATGACGTCATGTTCAAATTTGCTTTCCTCATACTGAACAAACAGAAGTACCTTCATAACATTATGTCGTTACCTAAACGACAAGGAATATACATTCCCATTAATAAATTGGAATGTACCTCCGACTTTCACCTAAATTCCTGAACTAATATTGTTGAAAAAATTGCCCAGCCGCTCACATTTTTTTGCCAAGGTAAGTTGTATCTATGTAAAATATAAATAGCTTACCTTTTGGCTAATCAAACGTGTTTAAAAATGTTTTTCAATAATATGCCATTTGGAATCTTCAGCAATAGTTGAGCGTTCCCTCTCCAAGGGACAGATTTATTCAATGTGTATCACTTCTGTATTTGTGTGGTTCTGTGGAACTTTTTTTATAATTTTTTTTAAAATTTTTATTTTTTATATATTTATCATCATATTTTTATAATTTTTTGTAAACGACGTTTCACGCCTATACAGGTTTCACGCTGGATGCAAATATTTCAATCTTAAGTCGACACGTATATTTCTTTGACTACAAATATAATGCTGTCAATTTTGATGTGCACAAACTAGACTAAATTTATTGTAATCCCACACATACAAAATAATTTATCTAAATTATATTATTTTAATCAAAGAAGTAGTCATACATCGCTCTAATACTCACTAAAAATATCAGGCAATTTTTAATTATATTTTGTCTCGGCGGCTTTATTCACACTTTAATAACTAGAATTTCCTCATAAAATTATAATTATTGTTCGGATCTTGCGACAAATGTATTACGGACAGAAGAAGATAAAAAAATCTTAAGAGTCCGTTCGTCATGACACAGCAATGACTGATTGAATCATCATATCTACTGATTGAACTAGCCTACATTATAAGAGGAGATTTATTTTATATATTATAAATAATAAAATATTTATATATATTAAAGAGATCGTTACTTAACAGCTTAAGTAGCCAATAATAAGTTACTGCATGGCTGAAACACATTGCCATTATATAAACTTTGAGTCACTTAGTAATCATAAATTTGTGCAGTATTTCATCAAGCGTGAATGTTAAGCGAGTTACAAGAAGCAGCCTAATGAAAGGAGTAAAAAGTCATGCTTTAATCAAACTACTTAGCAAAAAAACAATCCGAGCATCCTCTCATTACAGATCCTATACGGTAGAGCAAACTTCATTAGTACCGGTGAAAAAATAGGTCAATTGAACCCACTTACTTTCGAAACGTAGGCATACATTATGCTTAGATTACTTATTCAATTAGCAGATAACGAGTATCTCCCCACATTTTTATAAGTCGTAATAATAATGATATATTTTGTAAAAATAATAAAAATGGCCGTGGTCGTATGAATGTATAATATATCATTTAGTAGTAAGTGAATGGGAACACTTACTTACTACTTTTGTACGTTACTAGTGTAAAAATTATCTAAATTTATTATTTACTTGTTGAAAATCTCATTATTATACTGGTTTTAATTTGTCATCACACTTAGAATAAAATAATTTATAATGATAATCTTATAAATATTATTTTCACTTCAAACGGTTCTCGGGCTTAGTGAGAAGGGTCACGGACTGATTTGGTTAAAATGTAAATACAGCCGAAACTAGGGTTATCTATTAAATTATTAAATAATTCTTTAACTTATTCCAATTTAGTTACAATAACACTCCCACATATACGTAGATAATATCTTCAATCCACCCCAGTCCTGGGTGTATCAAAAACAGTATTATTCTGGTCTCACAAATACGATAATGTATAAGCCTGTTAGGACAATTCAGTAAGAGACAATAGAACGAGTTCGCCCGAACGTGAAACGAGTATTTGTTATATTCTTATTGTGATAAACCGAAACAAAAGTTTGGAGCTGCGTGTAATTACTTGTTATTGGAGGAATTTTAATAGCTTCACTCTAAACGGTGCAAATAAAGTTTCTTATATAGAGCAAATCTAAAAAATATATTTTAATAGATAATCAATGTAAGGATTAAACATTTGTGGATGATATTGAAAAAATATTATTCCATAAATGTTTAAAATGTCTAGGAAGTAAAAGTGCAAAACAATGATGATAATGTTTAATACTGCACGGAAATTGAACGAAAAAAAGCGTTTACTTCGCCTGCTTCAAGTCTTGGGATTAAGTTTGTTTTTCTATCTAATCTATCTCGGTCGATCGGACAGACCTCTGTAACTTAGCGGCGTTATTTGGGCTTCAAGTATAATTTATTATCTTCAATTCGATGGAAAAGGAAAGGTTAAGCTATAAATCGGTCGCAGCTGTGCTACGGACATAAGCTGGGAATTAGGTAACAAAAGAGGCGATTTGCGAATGTTTCCTGTCGATTTGTTGTTACAAAAATTTCGGTAGCGTTAATTGAATATCGTTTGAATTTCTGGCGCGTGGAAAGGATTTGTGAAATATTGTATTGGACTTAGGAAGGTTCTGGATATATAATGAATGGCGTTCATAAACATGGTTTAAGGGTTTTGCGGCGTTTTTATATTTATGAATATATTTATTTCTAAATATGAGCAAAAATATATACAGATTTTTGCATGATCGTGCACGCATCATGCCCCCTATCTTTTACCATAAAATTGAAATAGTTAAATTAACATAGTCTGTATAAATTATTGTACTTTAACATATATAGTGCTTTAAAGTACATGTACAAACCAATTATTCATAGATTCAGCAATTCAATATCTGCACTGCACAAACGTTTGTATATTATTTTCAGATACTCAAAGAAAGCTTCACAGAATTGCCCCTCGTAAAGTTTAAATCGGGCTTAGAAGTGGAAATACGTCATTTACTAAGTCAGAGGCATGACGCTTCGGGTGGGTGAAGCTGCAGTGAATATATAGTGAACCAGAGAAATTAGTCAAACATACTATAAGTACTTAGCGACGTTTAAATTATTAAATATTTATTCATTAAATTAAAGCTACAGTATTTATTGACGTTTACGGTAGTTCTATAGAGTGAGACAGAGATGCCCAAAGTGAGACTGCTGTTGATTACAGATGTTTGATTTTAATAAGCATTAAAATCTTTTTAATACTAAATAGTAGCGATAACTGTAAATACGGGGAAAATACTAGAAATACAAAATGCCCCAAGGTATTGGTTATTTTATACTGCGTGCGAAACGATTGAGTTACATAGTTGCACTTTCTGAATTTGTGGCTTGTTCGTGTAATTGTAGCTTTGAAACAACAAAGTTATAAACTTTGCAGAATCGATATTATGCTGTTAGCCATACGCTACTGTTGTTATGAAAGTTTTGGATAAATTTTAATAATAACAAGGTTTATTATTATGCATTGGACGTAATGTTTAATCAGAATTTTGTAAAATATTGACTTATTAACGATAGTGATTTGGTTGGTTGGTTTGGTTACACTTTAACACTCATAAGCTTTTTTTACACTTGAAACGTCGTTTTTTTATGACAATTCACCTAAATCTTTGCTATGTGAAGGAAACAGAATTTTGAAAAGTTTAAAGTCTAGTTAGTAATATCACTGATTAGGAGCAATGCTAGATCTAATAAGGTGTTATTGTTTTTGGAAATAATTGTTGATAAAATTTATGTCTGAAAAAATGATCATTTTGCTGGCACCATGAGTTTCATGTAGTATTTCTGAGAATTAGTGAACATATGCTCATTTAGAACGCTCTTGTTTTTTATTAAAAGAGCACGGTTCGTATAAATTAGATTTAAGGTACACCTGAAAGTAAGCTTGGGTATAAGCTTTAGGATAGGTATGCACTGTATGTCGCTTAGTATCCTAGAAAATTCACAAATCACTGGTATGTTGTTGGTTCGTCGTACTGGAACTATTCGTTTACATTAAAACAATTAAAACCTTGCAAAACTAGAGATATAATATCTTCAGAATTAAATCTGATGAATTTTTGTCATTGCAAAATTTTTGACGCGCTTAACTTTTCTTAAATTCGCCCGTGTCCAATGCGCGATCCACTTTCAATCGGCAATTTCTAAAGTCGAAGCTAGCGAGCCCGCGTGCCTCAATTATATTGAAACCCTGTAAAAATTAATAATCACACTTTTGAATAAACATTAATTTTTATAAGATAAAATTAAAAGTAATTTTCAATACATTGTTTTTACAAAATAATTTAACCTGCCTTATACATAAATATATTTCTACATATAATTAATAATTTTAACATCAGACAAAAAATATATTAAATATTATAAAACTGGAATAAAATATTGTACAATAAAAATACATTTAAAAAGATGTTGTAAAAAAGTATTAAAAAAATAATTTATATAGCATAATAATACAACAAGATATAAAAAACTTAACTTAAAAAAACTTTATCTATAAAATGTTTATCTAAAGGATTGTAAAATATTTAATCACTTCAACTTGAGGGAAGATCGATTCAGTCCGCAAAAAACTAATTGAAATCCCTCTTACAACTTTAATTTGCTAAGAAACTCCTCGGAACAAAATAACAAGTTGACGTCACTTAATTTATGAGCGAATTTCTTTTATTAAAACGTTCGCATGTTTTGAATTTTAAGTGTTTCTCTGGTTAATTTTCCGGAGAATTCTTGTGATTTTTACGGTTACGTAATAAAATCTGATGGTGGAATGCTTTGTATTGATATATGTAGATTAGTTGTTAATATAATATCTATAAATGGTTTAGCTAAATCTGTGTAATAAAATATGTTGGAAATGCGTATGTTTTTTTTTTATAAAAAGATGTTTTCATTATATAATAAATATATAAAAAAGGCACTCCAGTGATTCCACACTTTTAAAATAATTTTACAATTTGAATAAGTTATATTATTTCCCTAAATTTTCCAATATGGACCCCTTGATGGGTAAAGGCCTCCTCTAGAACTTAAAATTTGGTCTTTCGCTACTTTCATCCATTTTACTCTGATATTTATATAATGTCGTCAGTCCCAGGGTTTTTTGATATCTTCTTACACGTCTTTAGCCGGGATGTTCTCTTCAACATTGTGGTGTCTGGTTAGTGTCTAGTTTCTGTCTGCATGTGTAGTTATATGGTCTGCCCATCGCCATTTAAGTTGGAAGGCGAAGTGTTACTTTCCTACTTCTCAACTTTATAATCAATCTATATTATCGATAAATGAATTATCTTCGATAATGGCAATTTTTCATATCATTGCAGTACCTATATTAACTTATGTTATGAAAAAATATAACATATATCATAGCATATTAATGATTTACAGAGTTTTGAAGAAATTTTGTATGTACAAATATAATATCCGAAAATAAACCCATGACACTATATGCCTCCACGCAACAATGATAGTTTGCAATTCTTCGGATTTTTTATATCAGGCAAAAGTTGTAGGTATATTTTGCTTAACAGCTCGACGCATTTTGTAAACTTAAGTTATATTGAGCTACATAAAACATTCTTGAACTGTACAAGAGTCAAGAATCTCCATTATTCCGGGGTCAATGAGTTCATTTCTTACGCCAAAAAGAAAATAAATGTTTTTGTTGTAGGTTTACGCTTTGAATAGTAATTTATTTATGCTAGTTTTCTAGTTTCTTAAAAGTATATACATATCTACTAATGAGCAGATTTGATCCCTTCTATTTGAGATAAGTAATTAGTCGTTTTCTTCTCGAGAAATGTATTCCTCGCCATGTGTTCTTTGATCGTACAGAAGAGTGTTAACAGCATTTATAGGAAAACCTTTTATTATACAAACGGAGATCGAAAGCGTGACGTCAGGGGTTACAATATGAATGCATGGTTGTCTACGTTTTAAATTAAACAACTTCTATTCGAAAATGGGCAAATATTTTGATATATGTATTATTATCGTTATATTAATACTCGATCGTTTGCCCCTTGGAAGTTCGGGTTGCGTGATTAGTGTAATTTGTATAAAGTTTCATGAAACTTGTGCCAAGGAGCCAAAATTAGCTCTCCTCAAAAGTTTTTGCTCTTTCCTTAATATAAATTGAATATCGAACTGGCTGTTTGATGGTTTATTTTACACTCTTTGATATACATATATCATAGAGTGTTTAATATGTCTTAAAATTTGTGTTCAAATATTCTTATGGAATACCTATATTTTATTATGTTTTTTAGTTAGTGTATGGCTAAATTAGATTAAGATTAGAATTGTGCGTTCATTTGATTGGTCCAAAGGCAAGGCTGAAAGACTCATAGTCATAGACTTTTCAAGAGCATCTCTAGATTTTCAAAGTTCTTAATAATAAAATGAAACAACTTTCTTAAGTAATCGAATAGTTATTAACCAAAAACAACTTAAAAAAGGTATTTAGCCTTATTTCATTCATCCTCCAAATTAACAATACGGTAAACACGCTTATATATACTAACAAATGTTTTTTGTTTGACCAATCATGAAGTAAAAATTCATGAACACACAAAATTCAGTTTCCATATTCTCCAGCTTTATTACCTTAGATTAGACAAAGTACTCGTAAATATGTATCTGACCACCAGCATGGTAAACACGGGTAAACCATTTATCAATTTTGGGAAAATCCATAAATATTAAAAGAGAAAATTAAGCACTTATTGAATGGATATCTATCAATATAGGCCTTCTGTGATTGCGCTGATCTCATGGTCACTGCAAACTAACCGAGAACGCAATGCAAATAAGTTTTAAATGCAGGTCATGTGTAATTAAACTAGTAAGCAAATTAATTATTACTGAAAAGGTTACTAAAAACAGTTACATATTTGCTTTTCATTACCATGTATAATGAAACATCGCTTTAGTTTGCTATTCCTAGATAGCTCTGTACCGTTGGGTAACGATAAGTCTTGTTGCCTTGAATAACATGTCTTTAGACTTGAATAAACCCTTGAATGTAAATTCTTATTTTTAGAAGTAAAATGCCGTTGTTCTCGGAGTTGTACGAGTTAAGAAAGAAATGTTGAAGGTGGCAAGTAGACCCGCAATTTATCCTTTGACGACTATCCGTTTTTGGGAAAGCTTAAATAAAAATTAGTCGTAAAACTAGTAGATAAAGTCAATATGTAATGTAAATATACATACAGGAATCCAGTGCAATACAACGCTTTTTTGCATTTTGGTCTCAGTTTTGTGCGGCTGTTTGTTGCTCATCGTTGCAAGGCGCGGTAGGCGCGCAAGGAGCAGGGGCATCTGCACATGTCTAGCCCAAGCTAACCCTTCAATCATCGCGAGAAATTACATACGAACAGTGTCTTGTACATAATAATTACAATTTAGAACCAGCTATTCTTTCAATTAATTAATATAATATTTGTTTTATATTTTTTTTTTAAATTCTTGTTTCACTGATTCGCTACAGGTGTCGAGTTTTATGTCTAAAACATTCCGACTTCCTGATCGTGATGGATAAAGAAATTTCCACCATACTAGCAAAGTTCGGCGTAATACACTATATAATATCACTTTATTTAGATTACGAAATAATTTTTATCTCTATCTTGAGTCTGGGCTCTTCACCTAACTTTTAACAACTCCCTTGTTGTTATTTGAAACTGAATAGAGTTACAGCGTTTATATACGCATGGCCTTATAAATATCCGTAAGTTTGTAGAAAATAGTAAAAAAATTGAACAGCTATGAAACCTTTATACCTGTTGGTTTAAACTTAAGGTAACATATAGAGGCAACAAACTGTTTCTTTCTTGAGGTCTGGAGATCCTTGACGGAACAAATAGGAAACTCCCTTCTCTCCTATTATTTTATTTTTGCACCTTGCAACACGGGGCAACTCAAGCGCTGCAACGCCAAACGACTTGAGCTAGTGACATTATTCGCTGTAAACGCGGTCCACTCGAGTTAACAAACGCTGTTATATACTTACAATAAATGAAAGATTTATGATAAATCCCCGCAGAGGGGTCAAACAAGGTCAAGGTGCACTTTGAATTGGGTACTTTTTCTTTCTTCCCTGTCTTGATCTTCTCAGATCTTTCAGTCTTTGCGTAAATTTTACTCAGTTTAAGCACCATAGGATGAATATAATAATATATATAAATATACTGGTCTAAAGATACTTCATTTGTTACAATGGTATACGAGAAGAAGGATAAAAATAAAATTTTAATAAATAATACTTCATGACCATAATTTATATTATATGTCAGTGAAGTATTTTTAGAACGTTGCAGTCAGCAAAAAACACTGATAAGCCTATAACGTAGAATGTATTCAGTACAATATTTTCTTTTAGAAGCTATATACTTTGTAGCTTAGATATAACTTTAGCAATATAACGCTGCACAACTGCTTTCAGAATATCTGAAAATATAATTTCCTCAGCACTGAAGGCTTATTTACATGACAAGTGCCAGATGCGACATGATACGACATATTACCTCTCACACGTATTCCGATAACATCTGAGGGACATTGACAAGGTTTGACAAAATAGGGATAACATAAAGTCTTTATAAAATCGCTCAAACAAACCTGTTCACCTTTTTATAATTATTCATAATTGACGTTAAGGTTAATTGACATTTAGTAGATATCATCGTATCGAAGGTTGTGGCTTATTCCCTTTTGTATAATAGTAGTAGTAAATATGAAGAAGATCGAAGAATATATACCATAATAATAAATTTATCATGGTAACATTTATGAAATAACACCATGCAGTGAAATGAAGAGTGTCAGGCTACCCACCCACTCTGGCTAAGTACGGCTTTGTAAATTACGTGACATGACTTAGATGGCTTTAGTTTCTACAATGGCAGTTTGAATGCACAATCTCGCTAGAAATCGCAGTACAGTGATTGGTTGATAGCGTGTCTTCCATGAATCGCTGAGCTTTGTGAAATGAAACCGCAAGTAAATTCGATCAGAGACATTTCAAGATTCGCTCTCTAGACAACACACACACCATCACAGCTAACTGAATACGCTAATTTTCATTTGAAACTTATTTTAATGACAATAATAATTAATTGCTCAAGAATAAATATTGTTGTGTCAAGAATAAATATTTGACAAAATTAATGTCATCGTATATTAGATTAGGTTGAAATTGCTAAATATTGTCACGTAATAATTTCAACGCTAAATAATTTTAAATTTAGTAAAAACGCGTCTAGTTTCGTTTCATAAAATGCTTGCTTTTTCTCAAAATATTAAAATGAAATAATATTCTTAACTTGTAATTTGTTTGGAGTAACGAAAATGTTAAATACTACCGTGTTATTTGGCTTTTGCTACTAGATGAAACGACAAGTAGCTTATTACAAAATGGATAAATTATTTTGATGAATAGCACTTAACTATGTGTATTCTTAGTAGTTAAATAATAATTTATTGTCAGACAACAAAGATCTATGTGTTAGTATGTACATTCGAAAGTTAGTACTTAATCTAGAAATAAAAACTAATATACTATTAGCCATGGAGTCAACTGCATGTTTCCCACAAGATTAAGATAATGAGGCATGCAATCACCTCCAGTGCTTCACAAGCTTGGTCTCTTTGGTACCCAAAACATGCAGAATGCCATTCGTACTAGTTTAGTAGTAATAGTAGAACTCAACGACTATGTATAAAAGGTTCGAGGAAAAGTTTGTAATAAGTATTCGAACAATAGAAATTTCAATATATAAAAATCTTTATATACATTTAACGTGTAAAACGCCTTCGTTTACTTATTTCTCCATAGATTACTCATTGTTGCATTTTCAACCTCAAGTTAAAGAAATATTTACTTTTTTTACTTGTAAAGATTCTATTAAATGTATTAACGTATATTGGTTTTCAATTATATTTACACAAAGATATTATGATAAAAAGTTGTTACAAAACGCGAATTAGACTGGTTAAATAAATTTTATTTAAATGCAAAGTAGGTACTTGAACTTGGTCTAAAATACATTATTTTCTACGTATGAGAAAAATTATGTTAATCACTCTATTTATTCAGTAAATTTATTAATTCAGTCAAAATGTAATAAGGCTGATAACCAATATCCAGAACATTTGAACCATTTGAAGCTTAACTAACGCGTACAAAGCCATCTCTATAATCTCTGGTTTTGCACTGTTGTGCGGTGCTCTGTGACAATTTATTGTAAGCTGGTTATACTATCTGAATGTGAATTTTACTGCAACAGTGTTATCTGAACTTCAGTAATAAATATTGTTGTATCTTACTGCATACTAATATGGCTGCCAACTAATACAAAAATACATACATATTTGTACATCTTAGGTACAGATATCGAAAAAAGGAATTCCATACCTTGTCACATCCACTAGAAATATTTTATATATAGCACTAGCTGATCCGGCAAACGCTGTTTTGCCATACATGTGATTTCAATTTTCAATTAATAAATAAAAAATAAGGGTTAATCGTAGAAGGGTGAAAATTTAGGATTGTATGTATTCTTGTATGTTGTATCATAAAAATTAATATTTAGGGGGATGAAAAATAGATGTTGGCCGATTCTCAGACCTACTCAATACGCTCACAAAGTTTCATGATAATCGGTCAAGCCGTTTCGGAGGAGTTCAAGTTCGAACCCCGTGACACGAGAATTTTATATAATATTGTGAATCTAAACCATTCCCAGATCCCCTTGAACACACACAAAAAATTTCATCAAAATCGGTCCAGTCGTTTGAGAGAAGTTCAGTGACATACACACTCACAGAAGAATTATATATATAAAGATAAGGCAGGTTGTGATTAGATTAATTGACAGAACTCGAATATTGGAAGATATACACAGCATATAAGAATAGCCTTTTATTTCATAAAGTAACGTTATCCAGTTTGCGAACCAGCGATCGCGTCTGTGTATATGGCTGCGATAAACCTTTAAAACCACCAAACCACCAAACGCTTTAATGTGTGGTTTTTGGTGTTTGAGTGCTAATACAACTGATAAACATGTTCTTATATAAAATTGTTTACATTATTTTTTTTAATATATCTACTTATTATAAAACCAAGCCCAAATCAACATATAAATTCATCAAACAAATGCTGAACAAGGAATTGAAACCAGTAATCGGTCGGCCATAGTGGCCAACTGGTACCGGTAAATATAGAAAAACTGTAAATATACTTTTCGAATCTAATTCGAATGTTGTATTTTATTAATGCAAGTATTACACATATAAATAAAATACAGCCAGAACATAAAACCTCTTTAGAAATAGATGCCGTAACTTTGAGATAATTTCAAATTGGTTTCAACCTGCCTCATTTTAGTTTAGCCAAGACCTCAGTAACTGTTAAGCATCCGAAACGGGGTTAGGGTTAAATGAAAATCCTAATAAATTGCGTTTCAATGAATTACAAAGTGTTTTATTTCAATAAAATAAAAAGAGAAATATTTTTTGTCATTAGTAACATCTGACGTACGTTACACTAATAGAGCAACCAGGGACCCCTATGTCAAAAGTATATTGAGCTTCCAAGATAACTTTCCTAATGTGCTGTATAATTTCTCTCAAACGCGGTGCCCTCAAACGACATTGTTTTCTGTTTAAGCAGGTGCCTCGACTCCATGCAACTTGTTATAAACTTGAAGTTGAAAAAGTATTTTTTAAAGTTAAGCGATCTAGAAGGGATTTAATTTTTATACTTTGGAATTTTTCATTTACATTACAAGAATTAATGAGAGTAATTTTTATTGTATTTAAAATGAATACCGGCGCAACATAGAGTACTTGAGTCCAATATTCGAAAAAAAAATCGATTGTTTATATTTATTAGTTTTTTTTATATAATGAAACCTACTTAATTTCATTTTATTTTTACTTATTCCAAATCAAGTTATCTTTATTGACCATAGCTGCACCCGTAACAGCCCAGTGCTTACATCACCTGCCTGCCAATAAAAGTCGCGCTAATATCAGAGATTAGGAAAAATCAGGCAGAGAATTTTTTTTTAAATAATTTATTGTATGTAGCTATAATATATTAATTGCTATATAATAAAAAAACATGTAATTTAAATATTACAAACAGACACTGTTATTTTATTTATATTTTTTAAATATTCATTTATTATTTTAGTGATGTGTATATTACATAAATCTAATAAAATAGGTATTTGAGGTTTTTTATTGTATTTTGTTGCACAGCTGATTTAAAATAATACACATGAATTTTAGTGTATTCCTTTACTAAAAATTTAAAAATAATTTAAAAAAGACATGTTCTTATGAATACAATGAAAGTTTCCTATAATGGAAATACAAGATTTAATTTATCTACGTAAACATCGTTCAAAGAGTATTGAACGATAAATGTATGAATAAACGAAGGTAATGTTACGAATGGAATAGAAGCCTGATGAATCAACGGTCTTGTTTGCTGAACGAGATTGCCTTCAGGTATTAAATAGGAACGATTTTTCAATATTAGTGCGGTATTCAATCTCGACAATAGTTTTCTTTTGTCAAATAAAGAGTATAATAAATTCACTGTCTATATTCCATCTTTGAAATTATAGTTGTACTAGCTGACACTAGCACGTAGCTGACGCTAGTTATCACTACCCTGGTTATTCGGATAGTTTAAAGATAAATATAATTAGTTTAACATATTAAACCTACAAATTTAAAAATAATTACCTAGCCTTATCTCTTGAACCTATTAAAATATCAAAAATTCATTCATACTATTTTAGGTTATCACTGTCATAGGTCTTGATGCTCATATTATTTTATTATGAGGATATTCAAAGCCTTAATTGCACCAACATAACCTTGTTATCTATGGTTAAATGAAATAATTACACCGCTATCCTAATTAATTCATAAAGACTTCTATTTGCCTTTCAGCATAAAGTAAAGGGCTGTCTCATTTCATCATAATTTTAAGATAATAGAGGAAATTTACCATACATATAAGACTTATTTTGTTAAATTAATTAAAAGTATCTGCTGCACTTGTGTGAATCATACGCAACATAAAATAAATAATCTTAATTAATAAAATAGCTAATCTGCACTAAAACTTAGACATCTAGTGGTAAATTAGTAGACGTGCTGAAAAATTCAAAAGTATTTCCTCAAAATGGTAATAAATATTTTTATATAAGAAATCGAAAAAAAAGTATATTTAAAAATCTTATGGAAACTATTTGCATTCTTGTCTTTTTCAAAATTGTTATATACATTTTGTACGTTAAAATATGTTTCGTTCACAATGTACGGCTCTAGACTCATAAACCCGCGGCACCAATGTTATTTTCTTTTTAAATAATTCAACACAATGCACATGTTATGATGACCTGATCATTGAATTTTTACTATAAGAATTATTTTTCTAAAAATTCATATACATAATATGAACTCTTTTAGTTTAATTGAGTTACTAGTATAAGCGTTTTTTATTATTTGCGCTAACGTATCATCCCACCGCCCAGTAAACCCGAGACAAAAGACCGTATCACATGTAATCCAGATTTTGGATCGTCTCCAAGCATTTCAGCCTCGTACGAGATTGTCGATTAAATTTTCATGTCTCTTGGAGAAATTGTCACTTTTGAAGGGTGAAAAATAGATTAGTAGCGTATCTACTTCATATGGTTATTATGATGAACATCTCCGTGGTTAGGGTACATAAACTATGAATGACCTAATTAATTAATTGCTATATCTTATATATAAAATTCTACAATTCTTCATCATACAAAAATACATACAACCCTACATTTTTACCCCTCTACGATCAACCCCTGTTTTTTATTTATTTATTGAAAATTGAAATCATATGTATGGCAAAACAACGTTTGCTGGGTCAGCTAGTAAGATATATATTTTCAAGTGGAAGATTGTTTAACATTATATAGTTTAGTATTAGTATTAGTATAGAAAAAAAAATTAATAAACATTTACTGTTTTCTTATTCGCCTTTTTTAGTAGATATATATACTACATTACTAAGCAACACCTGCTGCGAAATCTAATATTCACAAAAAATCTAGATTTGCGATGATATTATGATTGTCGATTGATAAACAAAATTAAATTTTTTTGTTTCAGGAAACCTCAACATCACCCAAAGATGTGTTTTGTGAAGTTAAAATATAAAAATACATTATAGTGACTAACTCTACAAGGCACAAGAAATAACGGACAAACTAAACATGATACATGATCCTTCGAGGCTATCTAACTATTAAAGAAAGTGTTATAAGTGAAATACAATGTGAACAGCAACAAAATGGTGAAAATAACATTATTCGCAGTGATTATTTGTATCTGCACAATGTTTCAGTTCATAGGTGAGTAGTTTTTTATCTTTCACCTCCGTGGTTTAGTGACGCACATGGCGTATATAATCAGAATGAAAAGAAATGTAACCGAAAATTATTAAAGCTTAAGATTCTTCAGCAGAAATTTTCTCAGAAATGTA
The DNA here is from genome assembly GCA_963693355.1 of Pontia daplidice. Lineage (NCBI taxonomy): Eukaryota > Metazoa > Arthropoda > Insecta > Lepidoptera > Pieridae > Pontia > Pontia daplidice. The sequence continues at coordinate 715,562 of CAVNZL010000014.1, forward strand.
TTTTTAATAGGAATGAAACGTCAAATCTTAAGTTTCATTACACAAGCTAATATATGTGTAAGTATATAATTTTATATACAGTACAAGTGCTTAATAGTATAATTTGAAATAGTAAAATATAACATTTGAATTTCTTAAGTATACCATGAACCAGTGGAAAGTATATTTCGTGCAATGCCCTTCCTAAATAACCATATCTCATGACATGGATAAAAAAATTATCAGACAGTTGGGTACAAAATCTGTAGTTCTCTGTACTTTAATAGTGTGGTTTGCTCAAAATTATTATTTTAAAAACAATTATTATATTTATAAAATAACTAAAACAGATACAAAGAATCTTTAAGTGTTAATATATTTTGCATTAGTATATTATTGTACTACTCTGGCTTAATACTGGCATCCCCTTTAATCACACACTCATTTATTTATGTCCCAAAGAAATGATTTTCTTACATATTTTAGCATTCTACGTTCAAATGTATCCTATACACAAAATTTATATACCATCCAATTGAAAAACCTCCTCATTTTTAAAGTGGGCATGAAACATAACATTATTTAGCAATTATATATCATATAAGGGTAGCAATAATTGATCATTATTTTAATAAATTCTAAAGTAATGCCCGATGTCACGCAATCACGCTAATAAATTATATTCGCCCTAATTTGACGTTATTACGAAAATTTTAATACGATAATGCTGTGTAATGAGTCTCGAAATAATTTCTCTCTTGCCTTGATTATTCGCAGTAGTCAGAGTGTATTAAAATAAGCCAATTTGATCTACAAATATGTTTTCTTAAATGTGTTATTCATTCTTGGTTCATGTAAGTTAAACAGTCATTAATTCAGTAGAAGTTAAAGATAATATTCTATACCATAGAAATACGTTCGTATCTATATGTATAATGTAAGAAATGTTTTAATACTCAATATATACTCATAATACTCGTATTTATTATTAGTATTAAGTAAATTTACAATATTCCACCTTCATACAATCTAGCTTTACTGGAATCATGACTAGCAAACAGTTTATCAAGATAACAATTTGATTTCAGTTTTAGATTAAGGCTATTTCAATTATAATAAATTGGGTTTAAGTGTTTTGATGAATGAGGATAACATAAACATTTCCTTTTTTATTATACGCAAAAATGTAATAGATGACAGTTTGGAGTAGTCAGGTATATATAATAAGTGATTTTGGACTGGAGTAAGATGGTGGCTACTTTGTATATCAAAGCAAAAACGTATACGCGAGCAGAAGCTAACTTTTTTTTAAATTAGTGAATTTACTTAGATTTTATTATCATTTCCATTTTTAGACAAAAGATACCAGCAAAATTCCTACGTCAGTTTTATTAAGTAGAAAGCCTAGAGATATAAATATTCAAGGCATATTTATGTGTGGATCGAAAAATTCGAGGTCGGTACACAATTTTAGCAGTCACGAAATTTTTCTTATATATTGGCATAGAACATAATGTGAAAGGTCATCTCCAATTTATGTTTAATTTTGTTATAGATAATTTTTACAACGGTGCCAACTCAAACCTACACTGCATTTCTTTTGACACTTAACATTGATAGATGACACGTTTGCAAAAATTGAAAACGATAGGGATCAGTGTGACAATAACTTAGCTTTAAGTGCCGGACACATTCGGTTCAATAAATACAAACACTTAATTGGTCTCAGTAATTCTCCGTGCTGTCCAGTATGTGAAACCATAGAGGATGTCACTCATATTATCGGAGTGTGTTTGGAATGATAATGTTAGAATTTTTTTTTTATTAAGTCTGGTTCTATTATTAGTATATAAATATTGGATGGTGCATTGTTATTCCATTGTCAGAAAATGCCTTTACAAAATGTAAAATGTACTTTACCAAATTGCTGATGTCTTATTGGGTAAGTGTACCTAAATGTAAACGTATGGACCGTCTTAGTCGCTTAGCGACCAAGGTCCTTAATTTAGATTAAAAAAAAATTAATATGTCTGCGAAACGGAGCTTTGTACAACAATTTAATAAAATTCAATATTAAGAAGGAAATGAAGAGAAACAAAATAAAATATATATACTACCTCTGTTAACAGAACAATCTGGTACTAAATTAAAGAAACTTCAATAGTCACATCTGTGGCTTGGGTATCTAACAATTATCCTTTTTAATCCTATCTCCTATCTCAACCTCATTCATCCTGGACCACACCTTGGTGCAATTATATCTCTTCAACATCTCTAGTTGTAATTTAGTAGTTGAACTAAATCTTTTCTAATTCACTACAATTTCACGAACAGTGAGCAAGATACAAAAAAATGTAAAGCCCCGAAAAGCGTCTAATTTGTTCCTTTTTTTCTCTCAGAATATGGTTACAATAAAAAAAAACATATATTATTTGTTTCAGTCGACATTGTAGTTATAGGTTTCTTATTAAATAAGTTGGCAACTTGACATTCTCGGACACCTCGCTTTTGTGAAATATTAATTAAATCGTAAATTAAATGAAAATGAAGATATAAAAGGAAAAATATTTTATATACCTTATTTAACGTCAATAGAAAGAAACTTATCTAATCCCTTGTATCTATTTAGATTAGAAATAAGCCAGAAACAATATTTTTTGTAATGATATTACGTATATATTATGTAATATTAATTTATGCGGGGTGACAACCAACCGCTACGCACTCCACACGAATAATATGAAGAAAAAATACGAAATATATGTATAATATTTTCTTCGTTCTGTTGAATTATACTTTAGCTATTTATTTCATTCTTTTAAAACTGTAGAAACATAATGTGATACATATAACATATCTTAACGCGTTAATGCATTTCTAGTGCCTCTGGAAATTTGTTTAAATTGATCAAGATTCAAAATCATGGCAACATTTGTCTCTTAATTCTTCTGTCAAAAGACATAGTTCTTTAGAAATACTGACCTTAACATTCTATAAAAGTAATAATTCATGATTGTTCGTAAGTACGTCAGACGAAGACAAATGAGGGGCTTATCGGGATTGAGAGATGGAACGGCGGGGATAGACAGGTGATTTGATTATGTATAACAGTTAATCAATTCGGCTGGCGTCTGATGTACCTATTTATAAATTAATTTGGTTTAAGGGTCTTAATTATTTATGCAGCTATATGAAACCGCGACTTACTCAGAGATAACTATTTCCAAAGTAAAACACCACAGTAGTTATTCCTCGCCGTTCACATGCAGTAATCGTAAATATGTTACAATTTTTCTCGATAATTTTTAAAACTAAACAAAATACCTTAGGTTCAATGTACTAAAGATATACGCGGTCATCCGCCTGAGGTACAACTTTTTCATATTATAAGATGTTCTATTTTTCGCGTGTACTTTTACATCACTTTAAAGTGTTTTAATTAAGTTTTGATTGAGAGAACGGAGTTATGTTTCGAGGAATCAGAATTTTCTGAGTATATTTAAATTATTTTATTGAAACTGTAAGGTTTTAAAAAAACAATAGTATGGTAAATGTTTGTCATGAAAAATGTATTTTCATTATAAAATATAATCCAATGTTGGCACTATTTTTAACGCTCTGTGTTAGTAAGCGTTTATGACAAGCGAAAATTGTGACTTATAGCAACACATTCATCAATCATTCTGACACGAATATGGAAACGATACTGAACACTCATTAATGTAGAATTTATAATACAATTGAAAGTTATAATTAGTTTTGTGAAAAGCACTTTTGTTCAAATATTGTAGGTACAGGCGACGCACTTGTGTGGGACTAATAATTACTCATTGTTCAAGTGGTATTAAAATAGGTAATTTACTTAAAGTAAATTTCTTAACAATACGACATTTATGTCAATTTTAGGCAATCATAATTAATAACATTTATACAATACATTGTTTTAGATTATTTGTAAGTGAACATAAGCACGGACGCTATTCATCGACAAAAAGTCGACGTATTGGACTTTCATCAAACTCAACAAACAAGGCCCGTAGAATTTTAATCAAGTACAAAACCATTCTTCATTGATTTATATTTTAATTTTGTCACCGAAATGTAAAATGGGATAAAAACTATTAATGAGAATTCGTACAAGTACTTGTTCGTACAACAGAAACTTTAATTTTTAAATTAAGCTTACTAGGTACCACCTAAGCCCCTATATTATTCTGAAATTTCTATTATGTCACTTATATACAAGTTTCGAGATGTTTCAATTAATTAATATTAATTGTATTGCTTTCATCTTAAAGACTCCTTCTTGTGCGAATATTAACGAACACGATCGATGTAATAATTTTTTGTATAATTAATTAATTATTTCATAGACTTTTGCTAGATGAAAAAGCCATTAATTACTAGCGATACGTAGTCTGAAAAGGAAAGCATATTTTAAAAATATATTTTGTAGATATTATTTAATTTACAAGTCATACTAGTTTAGTAGTTTTTATGGCAACAATTTGTAAACTCATTATTTATTTATTGAACAATTTGTTTTATAAGTATACAGTATAGTCAAAATACTAAAATAATCCTGAAAATGAATGGAACCTCATACTATTTACTTCACATTTCCATTAGTGGGGTTATCTTACACCTGAGTGACAAGAACATTCAATTAAAATCATTGCATGTAAAAAGTTTCGCAACGCATTTCTTTTATGATTAAATAGAACTCTGATCTAAACGTAGATTTATAATATAATTAATAAATTGTGGGGTTTCTATATGTTTTTCATTGTATCAACATCAGTATTACCTTACATCCTAATGAATAGTGACTTGGCAAACTGCACGATAGAAGACTGAACATATTTTATTTATCATTGACAGTCCCTACAGATGAAATTTCGTAGTTATATTATGATAACCAAAGAAAAAGATCCATAAATACCCTCTCCATAAATAAAACCTTTTTACAATGCTCCATAAAAGTTATTACAATTTTTTAAATATTTATATTCCCTAAGTAAAGAATCCGCTATAAACTATTGTATTATTTTATTTAAAAAAAAATACTCGTAAAACGATTTGCACTTTCTAAGATTTTTCACAAAGACGTTACAGAACTTTGAAAATGGCCTGAATTGCTTCGCGAACAGCGTGCACTGCCGGGTCCCGTTTTCGACTTGGTATGGGATAATGCATGGAACTGCATATTTATCAGATACATCTCCGTTTTGTATTCCATTTATTTGTAACAAAATTACTGACCCAAGGAACTGATAATAATTTAAACAAAACTGTTTAAATTGTTCAATCCAATTGAATGTGCTAGTCTAGTTGTGTGCTACAAATAACATCATCGTCATTAGTAAACTGTATGTATGGTTATATGTTGAGGCCCATACACACAGCAAAAAACCTTCAATGTACATAAGATATTCATAAAGGGAACAAACTTACATAAGGGAAAACTTTGTTTACGATGTTTATTTCTGAGGTAGCTCAGCCCAATTTTCCTTTATTAGAAACATCTTATTTACTTTGGATATTGAGGATATTATATGTTGCAAAATGAGGTCTTTGTGCCTTTAATATACGCTACAAGTAAACATTAGCTTATTGCTTTGTTTTAATTGCTGGTAGACATAATCCGCATTTACATTTGTAATCTATATAGAGTCTAGCCCAAGTGAGAAAGTGTTGTACGGTATAAAATTATAATAAAAACAAACTTAATAATAAATACTCCGAACCTTTATTCATAGTCCCACTATAAACAATTTTAACAATCATAAATACTACAACCGTAACAGTAAAAATTCCAAAGATTTCTACAGTGACACAAAATACATATTAATCTTATTAGACAAAAAAAAATCTAAAAATAATGTTCCTTTTTTAAATCGCCACTTCAATTTAATCCACTGGCTGAGAAACGACAAACAAGCTCAAACGCTCAAACTCCGGATCCAATAATAATAAAAGGCATCATAAAAATTGTATTTATCGTCGAGCGTGGTCCTTACTCAATTCGAAAGAATAATGGCACCGCAAATTTTACCTCACTAATCTAACCGGACCGCGATTTATGTCACAAAAGAAATATGCTGACAGTTTTTGTCAGCCGCCTTTATGGCAGAATTTGTGTTCAAATAATTGGATTATTTGTGCCGAGAATGTATAGAAGGGATGTCAATTGTTTATTTTGAAGGATGGATGGAATTTTATACACATACATACGTATACCAACCGGATTAAGTGGAAATGGATAGTAGAGCCACAATTTTAAGTGGTATGTCTACTGTGCCCGATACACACCTTCCATTTTGGATCTAAAGCAAACCCGGTCTCGATGTGGACATTAATTATTCACGATCGACGGATAGTTGATGTTTAATAAAATTTTCAAACGATTACTGTAATATCGTCTTTCAATTGAATTCCATCCGTTTAAAAACGACTTCGTTGCCGACAAATAACCTCATTAATGCCAAGACACGAGACTCCATTTTTATCGCCTCCAACGTTTTTTCCTTTAAACGATCATATTAAAAGGGATACTGAAGTTTCTTACGGTTTTGCATTTTATATTAAATCTAAGTTATCATTTATGCAACACACTGTACGCTTTATTCTAAAAATGTATGTGCATTCTATTACACAATCTATTGTTTTTAAACGAAAGAAATTATATTTAAGATAAGAAATTAAATCATTACATATAGCCTTATGGCGTAAGCTCTTAAATAAAGAATTTAAAAATATTTCATACTGTTCATTGATAGTTTTGTGTGTGGATTTAATTTCATCCTTTGGACTAGCCTCATCTTCTGCCAATACAATGGCAACTGAAGTTTCACGCGCCTTCGCCACCACTAAGCAGTTGTAATTGGAGCCAGTCATTTGTTCACAAGTTTCTACTTGTCAGACTTTCGTGACAATTGAGTGCCGTGCTCTTCAGAGGACACCAATACTGAGCAATTGAGTGGGATTTCATTGCTAGCGAATAACCATATCTTTTACCAATACATGGTTTTAAGTATCAGAGCAATCATTTTATTATTACTTTTTTATTCAGTGCAGTTTTATCGACTTAATATTATGGGCAAAATATCTACTCTAAAGTGAAGTGAAATATTTTGCCCATAACTTTATGAAATTTTAAAATCACTTTATTAAATTTTAAATTCCCTAAAATGTTATCCGTTTACAAATCATATTTCCTTTTACATTACCCAATATTGGCTAGATTAAATTCTTCCTTTGGTATTAAACATTCTTATAATGGTTCATTATAATAACTTTGCAATAATATTAAAATAATCTTCCCTATTAAAAATATATTACATGTACATATGTACCACAACTATAATCATTAATGATTATTTACTACAAATTCAATAAATATTTATATCTCATGGTTAAAAAGATCTTACAAAGCAAAATAAGTTTATTTTAAGATGATCGTGATACATCAAAATAGTTAAACGCAATAAATAATGATTTTTTTTATGAGCACAAAATTATGATAATATTTAATGTTTGTAGAGAAAAACTAATTCTAAAGCCGTTCGTATCAATGAGGAGTTCTGTTGAGCGAAAACCAACTGATTTCAGTCAATTAATTGATCCAAACTTTGCTTCATTTCAACAAACTTGCAATATTTAAAGTTAAAGCAACTTACTAATCAATATACATTTAAAATTGTTTCTTAGTTTTTGGTTATGATTAAAGACTACAAATTTCTTAAGAGAGCCCCACTATAGGAGTATACTTGAGTCTTAATATGTAGGTACATATGCGGACTTGTATACATAAAATAAATAGCTTACGATGGATATAATACTAACTTTAAGTCTAAAACACCACTTAGCGTGGAGAACAACCATAACAATACTCTATAACATAAGTCAAGTCATTATGCTCGCTATTCACCGTTGGTCAGTTGTGAACAAAAAAAGCTTAAATTCAAAGGAACAATATGTAGGTAGCCTGTGTTGCAAATATTGTTTATAAACCGTTTTAAAACGAACAGTCGTGAGGTTTTGTACGGTAATTACACAGGAATATATAGTATATAAATGCTAAACATGTTTATTTTCATGGGCTAAGGCATACTTTTAATAAAGGGTTATCGTAGAATGATTTTATACCCAAATTACATTTAAATACGATGGATTCGTAGAAACACTAATTATTATAATGAATTCATGGCTAGCATGTCGTTTGCTGCTTAAAATATTGGTGATTATTTTATATGATTAGGTATTATGATTATTTACTAGACATCGCCATCTATAGATGGTGCTTGCGTGCTCGGTGAATGGGGTGATATGTTAATTGAAGCTTACATCATAAAAATGACAGCCATTATCTTTTTCATGCAGTACTTTATAACTATAACCTTCACTGATATGAATAAACAAAGTCTGTAATGTTGGCAATTTCATGTAGGTTTATATAACGATTTTAGGTACATGCGCGTCTTGGTCACTATTCTATTGTTTGCATCTTTAATACAATTCAAACATTAAAATAAAAAAAAAGAGTTTTCCGTTTGATAAATAGTATATCCAAGCAATATTAAGCTTCGATATTCATAAATATAGGTATAATAAAAAATATGGCATATTTTTCAATCATTTTTTATATCGTGCTTGGTTGACACTTCTTTTTACATAGTATTGCGCCTTATCGATGAAGGTGACCATAGAGTAACTTTGTATATACCTTTGAAAGGTTAATCCTAAATAAACGTAACAAACTTTACGGTATCAAATCTTCGCGAAATTAATTACAATTACCGTGAGATATAAACCTACGTTACATCAATTAGTTAATTATGTCCTTTACTGAGGCTTAAACAAAGTTATAAAATGACATTTAAGTACCGTTTAAACCCTCCAAAAAGCTTTATACAGAGTTTGACAGTAGATTGTTCAAATTTCAGGTTGTTTATACAAGGAAACCCTTAGTGCCTAAACTATACGCAAATCTAATATATAAATATTGTGTGGTGTATAGGGTCTACAATGGACTGTAATATATTCTACCGTAATAATTCCATGGTTTGGAATATAAACCATCCTTTAGTTCAGAACAAAAATTCAATATAAAGTTATGCAAAGTCAACAGAACCAGTAAACAATCCTCTTCACCATATAGCCAACTCCCACCATATTCCGCATATAAATTAACTCATAACTCAGTTGAGTATTCGGGTCGAGGGTAGCGGCTTAGAGTCAGAAATCGCGGGCAACTTAGCGTTAGCGATAGCGGGCTGGCGCGTTTTTTTATAAAGAATATATTAACACATTTCATGCTTGTTAAGGATGAATATTTCTTATATTAAAAGAACGTAAAGTTTATTTTGGCATTATCAAAGTAGTTGTTTCGTTTATATAGAAATTTTATGATAGCTTTCTTGGCAGGAAGCTGTGTGCGTGATTTTTGTATGACGTAATTAAAACAATGCAGATAATTATTTAATGACATGTTATGAATGTATAATTTATGTTAGGTTATCTCATCTCGTTTGCAAAGTGTGTTTGTATAAGACAGTTTAGACTGCTTAGATACATTTATTGTTAGTAAGTCTCCCTCGTAATACTTCTAAATATAATTTAGATTTTAGAAATGAGGATAAAATTTTAAAGTCGTTATGGACATTGTTTATATGTATTAAACATATTACCTTATATGAAGCAAAGTCCAGCAACATTGCTAAAGTATATTGGAAAAGCACATTCGCGCAGTTTATTTTCACAAGTAATATGTATGTATCTGGCCTTCGGATTCGGACGGACAAATCTCTGTGACGTCTTTGTGATAATTTTTAAGAGATTGCATTATTTTCAGTGTTCAACAAATAAAAATAAGTTGTTTGGGTATAATTGGACGTTAAAGTACCTTAATTTTGTCACTGACTCACGTATCTCATCAGAAATTAAACGGGTACTTCCTGTTACCTCAGAGAACTGAAATTAGGTAAACAGTAAGCTTTAGTGTCTACACAAAAGGAAAACATAACTTAAATAAATTTATGATGAAGAGCAATATCCTTATTTACCAATTAAGCTTTAAAATCTGTACAAATTAGACATATTTATACTTTTCCTTCATCAATGGGCTATCCGTCACGACATATATCCAGTATATGAGATTTGCGCATTTAACCAAATAAAAATAATAATAAAGTTTTTACCTTATTGAAACAAGCGTTCTATAAGGAATTCTATTATTATAATAATTTATTTAAATAAATTAAATTAATAAAATTACATTTAATTGGAAACGAAATGGTTTTTTATTACTTCACGTAATAATGTACACTTCTGTAGATTATTACACTTCGAAGAAACATGATATTTACATTTCAAGCGATAATTTATAAAGTATCGGTAACTTTCTACTTGGTTAGAAAGTTACCGATACTTAATATTGATAGTTTTTGAGTTTTTCTTGTCTGCATATGGTCTTACGCCATGGGTAAGGGTCGACTATAATGTTTTTGAGTGATAGTCTATGACATACTTCTTCGTCTGAGATATGCTTATGACGACCATGATGAACTGGCCGATATAAACCCTTCACGTCTATATATTTCCCTAAACGTTTCTTTTTACATTTTTGATTATGTAAAAAAAGGTATTTCTATAAGCTTAATATGATTTAGATCATAAAGTAAAATAAGATCATCGTCTCATTCAAATGATATTTCAAAGAAAAGTAAATTTAGCAAAAGATTTATACATTTATTTCTATCCCTTTTATTCTTCAGAAAGGACCCGTATATAATTAGTGTTGTGACCCGAGCGGGACACATGCACTGCTCGATAGTTATTGTATATTATTGAGTGTGATACTGATTCGTGATTATTATATTAAAATATAATTATAATAATATAATAAGTTTCGTAAGAAAATATTCACGTCTAGAATATTATGAAACAAATTCAGTATTACTGAATGAGATTAGTAGTATTGAAGAGATTAATCCTTAAACCAATAAACAGTTTCTCTAATTTAAATATAAAAAGTTGGAGAACTACGCATCAAGTTAATAATTCTGAAGAATCAATAATAAATTCTAAAGATAAAAAATAAAATACCTCTACTGGAGAAATTACTTAGTCAAAGTACCTCCAAATTCAAAAACATGGGCCACAAAATACTTAGACTTTACGGAGTAATTTTGAAACAAATATCTCTCAATAATGTTATAAATAAAAGGGGAATGGATCACGTCAAATAAAAAAAATTATGATTTAAAGAGGTCGTGGAAAGAATATGATTGAAGGTTACAAGGTGCAGAACGCAAGAAATATTTAAGTTGGTGGTTACTGATACTAAAGAGAATACTAAATTCAAAAATTGTTGGTCAGGATGTGATAGTGAAAGTTGAAAAATAAAATAAGACTGAAGGGATTATTCTTTTTCATATAGGAGCGAGCCAAAATATATGAAGATTAAATAAAGTGGAAATATGGCCACTTCATAATTTAAAAATGATTTGGTTTGAGATCAAACAAAAGAAATTTAAAATAAAAATTTACTCATATAGAAATAATATCAGAACGTACGAGGACTGAAAAATTAAATTTAAAGCAATATAAGTTTATCACAGGGATTTATTTGCTTGACGGAATCTGGTTGCAACAATCTATTACTGACGGAAATCATCCACAAGATAAAAATATTATGCGATCGAGCGGACGGAGGAACAGGGTGGCACGTTTCTCGTGGCCACACACCGGTTCGAACTACCAATACTATGAAGCCGATCATCCTCGTATTCAAATGGTTTGTGCGACGGTGCATTTAAATAATAGATTTTTGTTTTTGTGTTGCGTAATTTATATTCCACCTAATAGTTCAGAGAATGATTATATGATTTTATTTGGGTTAATAGAAAAACTTGTAAAATATAGAAATAATAGTTATAGGTGATTTTAATTTATATTCATGTTCTACAAATGTTAGTAATTATTATGAATGTTTTATTCATTTTGCGAATTATAAAGTAAAGATTCCCAATTGTTTAGGTCGTCGATTAGATTTAGTTCTTAGTGCCGGATTGTGTGAGACGGGCAAAGTGGTAGTGTCACCGTCAGATGAAGCATTGGTACCTGTTGACTCCATCACCCGCTTGCATCATTCCTAACGCGGCGCTTCGGCCTCCGCCGGCACCCGCCCCCCGCATCCCCGTCTCCGACCATCTCCGCACTATTTGCCATTGCCATCCGCAATGGAACTTTTATAAGGCCGATTATAATTTGTTATATTCGTTGATTTCTATTATAGATTGGAGCGAGATGTATGGTATGCGTGATGTTAAGGAGATGTTGAAATTCTTTTATGATAATTTTTTTAGTATTTTAGACAAATTTACCAGAAAAAATTAACCGTAAATTCCAATTTGTACCCGAATTACACTGCTGATATTATTAAAAAGTTAAAATATAAATAAATCACAAGAATATAAAAAGTCGAAACTCAAAAGTGATTATTTAAATTATTCTCAATAGAGCTATCTTAAGAAGGAAATTAAAATTAGTATAAAATAAAAAATAAAGTTCAAAGTCATTTAAAAGATCCTAAGTCATTCTGGCAATATATTAATAATTATAAAAAAAATGCAACCAAAATTATCAAAAGGAAAATAAACTCAAATATGAATTGAGACTTTGCGAGTTATTTTGAATCGGTGTACAGTACTAGGCCAAATAGATAGACTTGGCATCACAATGCCCCAAAACCTAGTAAGATTAATTCACTCAGCATAAAGGAGTAAAGAAGCTATCCAAAGGCTTAAACCTAAACGTTCTTCTGACCGATATACCTTTTTTATTAGAGACTGTGGGTATGTTTGTCTGAACCATTACTTTATATTTTTAATAGTTGTTTAAAAAATTCTACTTTTCCTCGGAATGGAAGATGACTAGGTAATAGTACCTAAGGGTAAACCAACATCTTTATCAGTGGCTACAGACCAGTGGCATCTATCGACACGGGAAAGTTTTCGAGTCTGCCATACAGATGATAGAGGCAGATTAACCGCAGTGTCGATACAAACGGATTTCTTCGGGACAAGACAGCCACTAATTCTCAACTTATACCAAGTGGTACCGGCTGTGGATTCTGAATACAGTAGAACTGTATTTATTTAAAAAGGCTTTGATAGGGTTGAATGGATTATTATTGATAAGTAGTGGAAGTAGGATGTACGCCTCACTTGTTAAAGTTTTTGTCAGTTATATGAGTGACAAAGAATATTTGACTAAATGGTGTAAATCGAGATATTTCAAGATGGGTGAGTCAAGGAGTAATTTGGGGCCATTGGAGTTTATAATAATATAAACAATTTCCAAGGTGGTCAAGACTCAATGTTTATTATTCGCAGATGACCTTAAGTTGCTGCTGGAGGTGAAGGATGAGTCGATTGCAGAAGGACAGGAGGATATAAATAATTAGTAAAATGGAGAATATAATAAATGCATTTCAATTATCCAAATGTCTGTGATGTCATTTACTAGGTCTCAAACCATAGTCAATTCCAATATAGCATAGAAGGTGAGCCACTAGAAAGGGTGATAAAGGTTAAGGATAGGGGTAAATTTTACACAGGAGCTTAGTTTCTGAACATATTATAAAATATGTAAGAAAGCGTACAGGAACTTAGGTTTTGTACTGAGGCAGTCTCAAGGATTCACAAACACTACTGCTTTAAGAGTGCTATATGATGCACTTGTAAGAAGCCAACTAGAGCATAATGCTCTTATTTGGGCACCTCATGAAACCAATATATATTATGCTAGAGCGAGTTCAAAAAAATTATGAGGCATTTGTACTTTAAGCTCTACGGTGTATATCCTTTCTATCCACTGATGTACCCTACATTGTTTGTCCTCGGAATGGTGGGGTACTACGAGCTTAAAGTACGTCGCGAATTTGCATTTGTATTGTATATAGTAAAGGTACTACGCGGTATCGCACATAACCCGGGAGTGCTGCAGTACCTGACACTTAGTGTACCGGATAGATATGTCTGGCGGAGGCGCCGCCCCAACTGCTTCATCCGAGAAATAGAAAAACCTATATATTGTTAAACGGGTTCAGAAAAAGTGAATTTCTTTTCTAGTGATTCCAAGAGTAATTAGTTTTAAACTTTGAATTAGGATAAGTTCCTTAATATGTAGTTTAATTTGAATAAATAAATAAATAAATAAATAAATAAATATTATTATATAGGAAAAGCCGGCACATAATATCAATAATTTACATCACATTACTGACGTATTTTATGTTTCGGAATGCAGAGCTATAGAGGGCCATTTATAATGAGAACATAACGAACATATATTGATAATGTTAGCCATTCACCACAGTACTAGGGAAACTTATTCAGCATGTCTACTTTTCACACTATAGCAGTGTCTAGAGTGCAATTCCATTAACGTAAGTCATTCACTTCGTTGGGGCTTTTTTTCCAGCCATTCCATTAGTGTAATATCTTCATTTGAAAACTTTACTTTATTGGTTGTTGAATGTGCTGAGGTTTTTCTGTTGTAATTGAAATAGGTTGAATGTTTTCGCTTCTTTGACTATTAAGTGTAATCTCCTAGATTATATATAATAAGCTGTAATAGCTGTAAAAGCTTGAAAATATTGTATAGTTTGTTAATTTACAGCAATGTAATTACCCTCCGGTCTAAGTTGAATGAAATAAAAATATTTACGCTTACTTACGCATATAAAAACAAAACGCAAACAAAAACAACTGTCCACATCTCGCCTTTTTTAGTTGTTTTTTTTTTTGACGAGGGAAATGCTGTAATGCAAAAACCCTGCCTGCCGTCTTCTTGCTTTTTGAACTCTACTTACCTTTAAAGAAACCAGCCAAAACGCTGAAAAGGTCATACTTGTACTTGTAGATTTTTAAAATAATTCATTGTTTGCATTTATATTCACTAGCGACAGTAAATCCATTAAGCCGCTTAAATACAGAATAATCGTTCCCTTTCCTCGCGACGTAATTACAGAAATATTATCCGCTTCTAAATGTATTTTACCTATCTACTTTATTGTTTAAAGTCCACTGTATTAAGTCTCATTAGGGAATGGGGTATGGGGCTTGTGAGAAGTTTTTGGTTGTTGGGAGTCTGAGGCCCTGGTTAAGTTTCTTAGATTGTGTCCATTCTTAAATTTTGAATCTGTATGCACTTAATTAACAAATATAAGTTTATAATTACTTATATTACAATTTATTTGTATACTGTCAAAAGTATTATATTTTAAATAGATAAAAATTACCTTACGTAATGAAGTATTTGAACGAGATAATGTACTATCATACCGGTTTACTTGCAAATTAACAAGAGTGCGCCACGAGTATTTAGCTAATCTCACTTCGGAACTGGCAAAGTTAGTTTTAAACATAAACATAATTGTGCTATCCTGTGTAACTTACGCTTGTTTTAGACATTTTGGTAAATTAACTTTGGATACTAATTTTCTATCTTAAATCGTTTTATGAAGAAATAATTATCAACTTCTCCAATTTTGCATCTCCTTTAAGAAAAAATAAAGTCTTTTATTTAATTTAATATTGTTTTACTAACTAATTTACGTATATGTTTATGATATATAATATTTTGGAAAATCTATCGCTTTGTCAACTCTTACTTAAAATTATAGTAAATGTGCCAGATTCAATTCATTTAGGATTCGTTTAAGGCACAAATTTAAAGTCAGGATCAGCGGATGTTATAAATATCGCGATACACTAAAAATATAGACTAATGTAACATAATGATTTACTTCATATTGTCTTACAGTATTTTATAACATAATAATCCCTCTTCAGGGATATCTTATATATAAAATTCTCGTGTCATGGGGTGCGTAATTAAACTCCTCCGAAACGGCTCGACCGATTTTTATAAAATTTTGTATGCGTCATTTTTTTGGGTCTAATCGGCTCTATATTTTCATCCCCCCTAAATGTTAAGGGTGGTCCACCCCCTAATTTATTTCTATTTTTTTTTGGACAAAATTTTATTTTTTATTTTTCTACGTTGCAAAGCATACAAAAATACATAAACCCTAAATTTTTACTCATCAACTCCTATTTTTTCTTCTTTAATTTCCTATTTTTAAATCACATGTAATTCAAAACAACGGTTGCCGGCTCAGCTAGTAAAACTATAAAAATATAGTTTTCTTATGTATCCAATGCGTGGCGATTTTCCCATGATGTGTTTATCTTGAAATGAGAAAAAAATATGTAGCATATACAAAGAAAATAGTGCACAGTTTGGCTCTGAACATATAGAAACGGGGTTAGGGTAATCTACTAAGCAAACATTACAAATCCCTAATGTATTTCCATTCTACTTAAAATAGTAAACTTCTATGGATTAGCTTCCTGTGAGTTGAAATTAAGTCAAATGCAGCATGCAATTTAAGTATAACTACACTTTGTTAAACTTTCACAATAGAGATATATAAACTAGTTGGATTTAACTATATTTCTATGATTAAGTTTGGCAAAGTATATAAATTATTTATACTTCAAATACTGAGAACAGGATGCGTCTGTGGGAATGAAAAACTAAAGTCGACACCTCTACACCTGAGCTTTAGGTATATGTAATACGTAAGTTTAAAGACACGTTTTCTAGTAATTTCAATAAAAATAAAGTGTTAGAAAATGAGTATTTGGCTAATTATCTATACAGCGATAAAAAATAATAAAATAATATGGTTGGTTGCATTTCTAGATTTTATTCTAGGGTTGTAGATTAAAATGAAATTTACGTATCGTATAAGGTTCAATACAACAATGTGATGAGAGCAGTATTGGGAAAACCACGACATTGCAGTGCCTCAGCCATGTTTGCGGATGTTCGCGTGGATGACTTCTACGCGGTCATGCGCAAGCGGGCTGCATCAATGATAGGCACCCTAAACAGCACCAATGCCCTTATCGACGCAATGTATTGTTTTAACTAAACACCCCCCTCTGTAACTTAGGACTGGAACGAGGTCACACCACTTAAAAGTAGACTTTTTAGATTTTAGCTTTTTGTTATTTTATTTTAAAGATATAACATAAATTAGGTTTTGTTTTTCTGTTTTACTAACACAAAAAATATGGACCTTGTCTGAAATAAAGATTATTATTATTATTATTATTATTATAATTTTTTAAAATTATTATTGAAATGTTTGCAAGGTTACTCTTTAAATAGATTGTATACATTTTTATAAACATTTATTTCCTAAATATACAGACTATAGAAAGAAATCTTTCAACATAACAATATAAAAATAATAGAGATTTTCAATACTTATTAAATGTCAATTGCGAAACTTGCACAGATAAGATAGCACGATAGTATTACCCTTAACCAGATTTAAATGATTAACTTGTAAAAATCAACAATATTAAAGATTTAATAATTTCATTTAGTTAAATATCACTTCTATGTTTAAATATTTAGCGCTGATGCAAATAAAACTAAGATTTATAGCGAATAAAATAACGGTTAATTTTATCAGCTTTGTCTTAATTTTCACGATTCGAAAATTACGGATAATCTAGTAATATATCGATTTTTCGATAACTTTCAGAATAAAGGTGTTATTGTCGTTGTTAATTTGAACTGCAATTAATCAGGTGTCCGTGTAATTTGGCAGTTTGCTAATTACCGTTCACAATGAAAATTACCGAATTTAAAGGGAATTTAGTGTTGTATTTCATGAATAAAGCCTATTTAAATATATACTATTTGGCTGACTGGATTTGGCTCTGGCTGATTAAAATATCTACTTTTGGGTATCTCAATGAATATTCCTTAGTTTTGGGTAAACTTTTACTATGTGTGTTGTACTACAGCTTAAATTTCGATTAACTTATTTAGACGGACGTAGATACACCCAATACCCCTGGCATAGGTTACTAAGATGTTATCCTAGCTTTTAAAATACACACTGTTTTGAATGTGTGTTTTATTAATGATCTTATTGAAATGGCCTCAAGCCAATAAAATCCTATGCAGCATGCACTCGTAGCTAATACAAAGACTATATACATAATACAAAATAATGCCTTTGTAATTTGGAAAAAAAATGGAACCCATTTCACACCTTACAAAACTGTTTCTATAAATTAATATGCCTCGCAGGGCTGGCTTTTCGCAAAGAGCTTTACTTAGGATTAGAAGGGTCCATACCGTGAAGTTCAGTGATCGGAACCTTTTTAGAATGATCCATGTTTGTATAGGATAGTAATCTTACCTTCCATTTTATTAAGTAGCAATTTATATTACACTAGTTTCAGCCCGCGACCTGTACCTCTGTTGTTTCTAATTTGAAGAATATTTAAAATTCGATTTTAAGAATATTTCCAATTTTTTAAATGGTAAACACGTGAACCCTACAGTTCACGTATATTACAGCAAGGCTGGCTGTTGGCCGGGGCGTTAAATGTCATTGCAATGTCGGTCGAGGTTAATGATAATAGCGCCATCTATTGAACCGTAACCCAAATTATATAGCTTATTACCGGTATATACAAAGTGAAACGAAGCTAATCAAGAGGATATAAGTCAGTAGCATTAACGTAATGTTTACTTTTTACTTTTATAAGCTCTAGCCAAAACTAAACTTATATTACGTACTCTAAGTATTTATTTTAAATCGACATTACATAAGTATCTTTACGTATTATACAAAATTTAACATCATATAAGTTACATAACTGACAAAAAAATAAGGTTTTTACTTTGCACTTAATATGTGGGCCTGCATATACCGAAAGCATCACTGAATCACCACTATAAAGATTTTTCACTAGTTGGCTCAATGCTGAGTAGCACTAACCATCGTACTGTCCTCTGTCCACTAGTGCACTTTTTTTTAGCTATCATCGCACAGCGACAATTCTCACTCGTTCTCAAGTGTTAACGATGTAATGCAAACACTAAGGTTTAAGGTTATTTCATTAAATATCTTTCAATTGTGAAATTTTACGTAAATATTGTATTGTAAAATTGTAAGCTGAATCAAGAATGAATAAAATATATAATATAACTAGCTGACCCAGCCATGTGCCAAACAGATTTCAATAAATAAATAAAAAATAGGGGTTGATCGTAGAGGGATAAAATTTTGGGTTGTATGTATTTTGTATGTTGTATCATAGAAAAATAAAAAATAAGCAATTATGCCCAAAAAAATAAAAAGAAATTAGGGGTGGACTACCCCTAACATTTAGGGGGATGAATAATAGATGTTAGCCGATTTTCAGACTTACTCAATACGCTCACAAAGTTTCATGAGAATCGGTCAAGCCATTTCGGAGGAGTATGGGAACGAAAACTGTGACACGAGAATTTTATATATAAGATATGAAAGAATACAAATTAAACAAATTTTCAATAGAACTTTCAATAAAATTGGCATATCCCTAAATACCACAGAGCATAGCTGTTGTAACAATATGGTTGCCAAATTAAATATAACCCAAGTGAGGCAAAGTTCTAAACTTGTGACCGCTGAATTGGCACTTACAACTATGGTAATTTGTTTACTAACTTACGTTGAACGTTGTTTGAAAATCGATTATTCGGGCGCCTGGAATGTGATACAATCTTCAAGATTTTGTCAATATAACTGTTCTCTCTCGATTATAAGCGCAGGACTATCTTTTATGAATTAAAATATGTAAATATCTTTAATTGGGTATGTTATTACCAAAGTTAACTGACACGAATTTATATTTTAATTAATAAGTAGCAGAACAAATGTTATTTATAACCTCGTTATACATTCGAAATATGTATTTGTCGTAAAACTGCAGGAATTTAATATTAGTTTACGAAACTAAATAAAGTCTATAATTATTCCAATAGAGCCAATATCAATTCATGCACCGTTAAATGAGGTATTAAATAAATTTTATCCGTAAATATTAGTTCGCGCTAAATCATTAAATATTAGTTCAATGACACAATAAATCGAAATGACATTTACACATTTAACAGATTGATAACACAAATTTTCCTGACATCGCCGACAGTATTTTGTTTCGGGCTTAACCATTATAACGTCATCAGCAAATACAAAAGCCAAACACAATAGTTGATCAAAAACTTAATTTACATAATTTCATCTAGACTCCCAGAGGTTTTGTGTACGAAGATAAAGTGTTTTACTGGGAATTCATTGAAAACTGAATTTCTAGAAACTACTGGCATGTATAGACTAAACACTATGTTCGTTATAGCTTCGATTAATTTTGAATTTGGAACGGCGTTTCAGAATATTTTTTAATTTCATTATTATATTAAGTATAATAATAAAATAAATACTATCTTACGACTATAATATAATATAATCGTGACATATTTTCATCCTTACCACTGACATACACTAAACCATAAAAATCGATTTATTCATGTACATGAATATAGGAGATATATTTTCCAAATGTATAAGTATAATTTCGATTCATACTTTCATTTAAATTACGAAAGAAACCTATCACGTAGTATCATAATTTATTCCTATATTTTTAGCAGTCATAGGAGTTGAGTCGGTAAGTTGCACGGGTATATATATTTTAATTATGTATTCATAATAACATAAATTGGACATAATAACGAATTATAATTCCTTGTTTATTCGACTGGAAATGGAGATGTCTCGAGACTTGACACAGGCTTAGGGTGTTTTATGGGCACCTGTAATCCAGGATAAAGATTCTTATACAATTTCGCACTTTTTTGAGGACAGTTTACGTAATAATGTTTACTGTGTTAGGGCACGTTCTCACTGAATGGCCGTATTTTTTTTATTATAGTTACAGTTTTAATAGATACGTAGCTCTTGTTCACATTAAAAAGAAAGGGAGTTTCCATCTGTTCGTAGGTATTGCTTTTGGATCTGAATTACAGTTGCATGTGTGAAGTCGCTAGTACAAAAAGACATGCCATCGCCGAATAAAAACATTTACGATATAAGCTGTAAAAGGTTTTGTGTACATTCTTAGTGTACGCGTCTTTACATTTTAATATTTATTTCCTTAAATTTAAATATTTTATTATAAAAACTTTTCCATAAAATAATTGATATCTTACAAATTCTTTATTTACATTCATTAATATTAATAAATAGACTTTTTAAAATATTTAGAGAAATGTTGAAGTTGAAGTTGTTGTCTGAAGTCCTGAAAATAGAAATATATCATAGACTATCAACACAAAGCAATAATTGTTTACCTGTTAATTAAACCTCACTCCTGTTTGTCTGCCAGATATAGAAATATCTTGGGCCGAGGTTATGTATCATTTTACAAGTAAAAATATCATGTCTGAAACATCCCCCGCTTATAGTAATCCGAGCACAGCTCACACCTTAATGCAACTTGCTTTTAACCCACTTCGAATGGAAGCGTATGTATGCGGGACGCTTAAGTGGGCGCCTGTTACACCGTCACACAAATACTTATATATGAAATAAAAAAAACTCAACTCAAGACTGATTGGCAAATAACAATCATGCATGTGGTCTAATTCAGAGATATGTAGTAAAATCTCCGATATGAATTGAATAACAAAATTAAGTTGTGTTACAATTATAAATAAATAGATACATAACAGTACAAGTACATGTTCTCTGTGTGTGTTTTAACTACGTTAATTAACAAACCCGTGCACATAGTAAACTTCCTTGATAAATTAATTAACTATCCAGTCCATGTGTCAAAATGTTAAATCTATTGCCAGTATATCACAGCCTATGATAATCTATCCTAGCGACCTGAAGACCATCAAAGCCTCCAATTATATAATAAAATAATAATAAAATTTAATAATTAGTAATTCACCCCAATATCTACAATAGCGCACAAATTTGAGATAAAGAAAAGACACCAAATTTCGCGCTAAGACGTAACTTTGTCCATTGTGAACTTCACTAACGTGTGACGATTTGAGCTCTCGTTTGCGCTCTCGCTTTGATAAGTGTGAGGTTTATAGTTCTAAATTCAAAAATACAATCCTTGATTCAAAACCACTATAGTTAGATAAACCATTACACGTCGGTTTTAAATAGAGACGTAAATTTAACATGCTACAGAATGTCATACGTTAGAGGTTACTTTGCATATTCATTCAGGCGTTCGGGTGAACGAGGAAATTTGCTTAAATTCGCTTATGTGGACAACTGTATGCCTTTTGGCAGCATCGAATTTTAGAGATTTGTGACCACATATACGTGCTCAGAATGGTGTCGACGTCTCATTAGGTATGACATGTAGCTGAAAATAGCTCTTGGTTCAAGAAATCTAAAGGAAGTATATAGAACTAAGGATTATGGCAAATTTTACATATAAAATGTTGTCTTGAAAGACGTTGTTACCTTAACTACACCGTTTTATATTTTTATCGTTCTTAAAAAGTGTACGACATACTTTTGGAACAAATGACTAGACAAGAAACTAAAAAGACAAGAAATTAAAAACCTAGGCGTTTTAATAAAAGTATTAAAAATAAATATACCTTAGTCATTTGTACAATTAAAACTGTAATAATTTATTCTAAACCAATCAAAGTTTTTCAATAAAAAATAGGTTTTTAAAAGCGATGTTATGTTCGGTGAATAGTTTTTTTATTACGACGAAAAACTACTATATCACAAACGCAACTTCAGTCCATATTGAAAACGAGAAGTTATTGATATTTGTCAACATGTCGTTCTATCTATTGTTAGTTTATTTAAAACCAATGAGTTTGGACCATTGTAAAATTGCTTTTCCACTTGCAACTGAATTTTTTGACAAAGCCAAATGCATTCAGCAGTCGGTATAGATTTTCATTACTGTTTTATTTTAAATTCAGTCTATTGTTAATTCTCAAAAAAAAGGGACTGTTTGAGATATGGACATATTATGAAAGGGTTGTGTATGTAGTTTGTATGAAAACATTGGAAGAGAAGGTGCGGAGAGACTGCATAATCGAAGGGCTGACGACCTTATTTTTTAAAAGCACGTAAGAAATAGAAAAGGTCAAAATGGAAAGCTCTGCTATACACATAGTCAATAAGTATCTTAAACTAAGTATTTATATCTTTAAAACATATCTTATATATAAAATTCTCGTGTCACAGTTTTCGTTCCCATACTCCTCCGAAACGGCTTGATTCTCATGAAACTTTGTGAGCGCATTGAGTAGGTCTGAGAATCGGCTAACATCTATTATTCATCCCCCTACTTTTTTTTTAGGCAAAATTTTTAGTTTCTATTTTTTATGATACAACATACAAAAATACATACAATCCTAAATTTTTACCCTTCTACTATCAACGCTTATTTTTTTTTTAAATAATTTTAGAAATCATATGTATGGCAAAACAACGTTTGCTGGGTCAGCTAGTTTTAAATATAAATTCTCTAAATAGAACTAAAGTGTCTTAAATATATTAACGATAGAGACGGAATACATTTGTGTAGTTACAATATGCAATTATGCGCTGTCAGCCCATCGATTATACACTTACTTCCACACGATTTACTTGTACAGATTAATACGAATATTTTCAATAATTTATTTAAATTTTATTTAATCGAATCAATCATAAATTTTGTTTTTAAAAACTATGGTTATTTGAATTTTTTCACTATGGCTGTTTTAAATTTTTGAGTTATAAGACAAACTTCATTAAGTGAATTCAATTTAAAATAGTTAAATAAAAGCTTACGAGCCATAAATGATATAGGGCAGCAGGGTTTCGACGTATAACAACTAAAATATAAGCTATATGATAAAACATTATTTTCCAAGGTTTAGGACCTTTTTATAAATAATATTTATAAAACTATACCTACAGGACTTATTCAAAATTCTAAAAATATATAGAGGCATGTAAAAAAAAGTAATGGAGTACAACACGATTTTTAATTTTTTTTTAATTCTTTGTATCTCTGTTCATACATAAAACGTTCTTATAATATAAAATCATTGAATTCAGTATTGTGTAATTCAAATACGTTAAGCAAAGAATTTAGGAAATTCTAATAAAACATTATTTCCTAATTATTTCTCTAATTTTTCTTATTTCTTTAATTGGCTTTTAAAACTGTCCACACTGATCTAGTCTTTGCCACCGGGTAGTATGATAATAAAATACCACAAGTCATGTATGTAAAGGATGAATTAGCCAAAAGGGGCTATATAGCCCCTATTACTATATAAGTACTTATTTAAACAACGAGACCCTTACATTTAGTAAGTTAATTAAATCTCAATTATTTTAATAGATTTTGGAAAATAAATTCACATTAGTAATAAAGTTGAAAAATTGCTAATCCAAAGTTTAAATTAAAAAACGTTTAAAATTCAAAATTATTTTAATAGATTTTGGAAAAATAAATTCACATTAGTAATAAAGGGTTCTGGCATCGATGGTACGTTTTATATTTAAAGAGTTTTTAATTCTTTTGACCCTATTTATACGTATATTATATACGGATGAGGGCTATTTGTTTTATGGAGATTGTGACAGTTTACACGATGATTAATGTTCCTCCCTCAACTTTGGACTTTGGATCAGTTCTTAATACTTCGAGTTTTGCTAACACACTTTCATTTTGAGCCATTTATCCTTAATGTTTTATAATCTTAGAGGACTTATAAATTTTATATTATAAATTGCTTTTCATGACTCGTTTGAACGTATTAGAAACATATCATAAGGCAGCATGAGTAATGAATAAAAATAACCTAGTTTACCTATATTTTACTAAACATAAATCACAGAGTAATGTAGTAAGTAAAAAGCAATAATTATAAATGCGGCAGGTATTTTTATTTAGATTTATACATATGCATAGATTTATCATAGGTATTAAAAATTGACAACATACTCTATGACACCTTAGATAAAAGTCAGCCAACGAAAAACTCAAAACATTTATTTTTGCAGCATGACACAATTTTTTATTTAAAAATGTTCTCTGGAAAAACGTGCATCCAAAAGAGACAAGCTGATAAAATGGCGGGAAAACTGTTTTAGTCGGCTAACAAAGTTATACCAATTTTCTATTTTTGAATTTTTCTCGTACACATTTATTTATCACATATTTTAAGCTATTGACAGGGTAATTTAAAAGTATTTTTATGATAAATAGGTGCATTCATCTTTAATAAGAACAACATTATAATAAAAATGTGACTCTCTACTTAAAATATTGCTACACAACTTATTACATAATAAATTTTCAAAAGAAAATCAAGTACATAAAAAAACTTTATCAGATTAATTTTTAAGAGCTTTCAGACCTAAGTAAATATGAACCTCACAGAAAGGTCTCTTTATTTTACGAGTTATTCTCAGAAACTGAATGGAGTGACTAAAAAGTAACTCTCCAACTGTGTCAAGTCCACTATCGTAAGAACCCTGTTGTATTTAGGATGATGTCACACGGCAAACCATGCGTTGTCATCCAAACTAAATTTTCATACAAGATTTCAGCTTCATCCGTTGAAGATAATATGTGCTTCAAATTAATTTGCAAAATTCCATTCGAAAATATAAATAAAGCGTGTTCGTATTTTTTGAAAAGTGCATTATTTCTTTTACATAAAATATGTCTTTGCCATGCCACAAATGTAATAGAACTAATTTCTGGACCGAAACAATAACACGTAAAGACCAAGTCCTTTATAATTTATTTATCCCTTTTTTGTATAGAACAGCAAATAGTTTATAAGAAGTAAATACCTACAGATGGCTAAGGGACAGCACTGAGAAGTCCAAAGAGAAAAATAGAGAACAGAACAAAAGAGTCATTTAATATATTTAAACGTACAAAATGTATCTTTAATTGTAAAAAAACCCTTCAACCCAAAGAGACACAATCCTCATTACGTCACGCGTTTTACATCAAAAAAATAACCATGATAATAGCGAAAAGCCGCAGTGTGTGCTAATAAATTGCGCAAAAGCGACAGTCGCTTCCTGCAGAGCGTGTAATTAACGTTTCACATAAAAATATTGTCGCAAACTCCGAGGGAAACATACACTTCCTGGACAGAGTTCATGTTATTACAAGGAAAATGTTGAAAATTGAATACGATCCTCAATTAACGTGAAATGCTTTAATAATTATTTGGATTTTGAGAGGCATGTAGCTGGTTATAATATCGGTAATGAGGTAAAAGAATGATTAATTGAAAGAATTACATATTTTTAATGCCATATTAGTCAACGGTCAATTTTATTTATCTACACTTAGTTGCTCAGAAAGATATATATAATATTATAGATTATATAATAGAACGGGCAAACAGGATAAGATGAAAATCTCTAGTTAAACTTCCCAATTATTCATATAAACAAAAGCACAGTTTAAAAAATATTATTGGTAAGGACCAACCAAAAAGAATAATAAAAGGATATACACATAAAGGGCATAATATATAGGCACAATATCAGAACTTAAGCAATTAACCATTGTTTGCGAGGCTCGAACGCTTACAAATTTTACGATACAAATATGTGCTCGTGTCATTCTTATAATTTATATCTTTACTACAAGCTTCTTTACAAATAACCTGGAACAATATTTGTTTTGAGTAGGTAAGCATCAATACAACAGACACAAAGTATTAAAGATTTGGTTTTTAAAACGTAAACATTGTACTGTAACATTTTTTTTATATAAGGGGCAAACGGGCAGGAGGCTCACCTAATCTTAAGTGATACCGCCGCCCATACCCCAATGACTATTATTTATTTATCAAAAAAAAAGTGCAGAAAAACCTCGACTTCTATGTAAGGTTTCTCTAACTCACTTCCTGTCGTCATGTCTTATTACATTTTTCTCAAATGGCAAAACTCTCAATAAAGCTAACACGTTTTCCGAAAACGTAAATTGGAATGGGGTTTAAAGTTAAGATCATAAAAAAATTTAATCCACAGACTAAAAAGGACAGTTGATCATATTAAGAACAGTGTAATAAAGTCAACCCTCTGTAAATTTCAGTAAAATTTTAATAAAATATTGATTGTTAGAACCATCTAATGGTATCCACATACAGTATCAAATGTGTGTCCTATGAACCTGGAAAAACATATTCAGCAACATAATGTAATTTCGTCATGTTAGTTAGCTATTTGACAAAAACCTACTTTTGCTTTTTTGATAAAAATACTATAAGTGTAGTCTTTCTGCTTATTTAACTACTAAATCATCGGTAATCTATCTATCTATCTTAACATTTTTATATTGAATTCTCATGATCATTTTTGAAAAAAAAAAGTAATCTTCAGGTACTGTTTCCTTTATTCTGTGGCAAGAGCATAAAAGTGGTCCAGGTTTGAGTTTCGCTGGCGGCTAGCGGTGAAGATTTTATTATTCAAAAGCTTTGCCCATGACGGTTTGATGAATGTTGTAAAGAAGTTGAAATTTTATTTCTCGCTAAACCAAATGGAATATAAAATTTACGATTCATCCGCAGGAAAGCAAATTTATTTAACTTCTTGTTTTCTTTGTCACAAGAATCTACAAAATATCTGTTTAATCCCATTGCAGGAACAACAGATCTATATTTTGAAGTTGTTTGCATAATCGCCTACATACAAGTAGCTTGTGGCCTCAAATGATAAATGAAGGTCAGAACAATGGTGGGTTTCGCTTTATTATGATTGGTCAATATTATCTCTAGTTCCATCACATTTCATCGTTTGTGTAACAATAACAATTGAGTGAAATGTGCAATGGATCTTTTGTTTAATATTGTCCATTTTCCACCATAGTAAACTTGCAGCAGCCGTTCTATCAAGATAAAGTTGTAATAATTTTAACTAGAACCGAACATTACGACTATAAAAACGATTGGGGTATTGTGGCTGTTAAACGAACACGGAGATAGAAACAACAATATTAAACTTATTCACTTTTAAATCTGTTAACAGCGTTCATTTTAACATTTAGCCGTTCGAAAAATATAGTAATATTTTTTTTATAAAATAAAAACATACAATCATTAGTCAGTGTGAGAACCGCTTAGACATGGCGACGTGATTTAAGTATTTGGCTATTTATTTATTATTTTATTTCAACATTACTTAATTTAGGGTTGTTTATTTTTTTTACTACTACTAAATTGTTTTTATTTACAGTAGATTGTCTGTGATTGCATTTGAATACGTTTAAAAACAAAAACTCTGGACAAATGAAGTCGTAGCCCGCTGATTCTCATTTCATCCATTGGATTTCCCTTGTTATCTGATTAAACATAATTAATTGACAGTTGGAATAAACCAATCGAGTGTTGATTTCAGAGTATTGAACACGTCCAGTAATTTTCATTACCGATAATTGAGAGAAACAAAGGCGAGAATCTTTCTTTATGATTAAACATACTAGTATACTACATATTCTGTCTATTGTAAAGAGACATTTCAGGATTTTAATTTCGAGGAATTATATTAAAATATAGTCTTTTTACCATTCTTGTTAATGCACATTCTGCATAATCTATGGACTGATCCAGGGAAATATTTACAGTTTTGCGTTCATAGACATTAAAGGCTGATTATCTACTTACCTCAATAAATTATATATCAAACAATGGAATAAATATGCGTTATATATTCTCATTCTAAGTCCAACTTTTTTGACATATAAGATACATTACATTTTTACATTGAAAGCAATTCCGTAAGTTGTATATTACATTTGTTACTATTTGACTATGTAGTTAAGTTAACCGAACGTGAACTTGTGAAGAAATATGACTTTGCCTTCTTAAATCTGGAATGACGAGTATGGAACGAGTGGAATTTTTATTTTATATGCAATGCTTATATAATATCACTTTACATAAGGGTCATGTTAATAAATAATTAATGTGTAAATGAACACTACGTAGTACCGGGAGCTATACACATGTACCATTAGAAATCGATTAGTACGACGAATATCAACTTTCATTTCAATAAGACGCTGAGAAAATCACTTATATTTTCATAACTTTTTCTCACTGTGATGCAAATTTTATTCACTATTTTTTAGTTTGAATCTTTTCAAAGTAACTTGGATACTTTATATTCACTCTATTATTCACTTTTAGTTTTCAGTTAAAATTGAAGTAGATATTTTTCTACTAACCCTCTAAAGTTATTTTGTCAGCTCACGAGTTAACACCGGTACTCCGTAGACATCCGACTGACTGAATACCAGCTTCTTCCTTTTGACCAATTCAAAAGCAGTATCTTTTACGCATTTTACTTTTATTTATAATGGCCTTAGTTACCACATCTATGCGTTATTATATTATCTTACTCTATCGTAGTTGTTAAAAGTAGAAGATTTTTAGATTTTTTTTAATTTTCTTTTTAAACTTAATATTATGTAGAGTTAACTGTTTGTCATCTGAACCGACCGTTTCTGTTAACATCCTCTCAGATTTGGTCTTTTTCAATAACAAATGGATGGAACTAAAACAAATATATATAACAAATTTCCACTAGAAGATAAACTAGGTAAAATAATAATTAGAAATAGGAACTGCCTTTCCAATATAATAATATCACGTTATTTTCCCGTGAATTATCATTTTCAGTTCACTGAATATCATATTAATACCGTCCAGTCCAATTTACCTCAAATGCATGAAGTCCTTTGTTTATCACATACTTAATACGCGTTTTTACTGCATAATAAGTTATCAAAAAATAAATCGTAAATTACACCTTAAAATTGTGTTTTTAACATTTTAATACTTTAAAAATAATAGTGATAGAATAGTGAAGTTATTCAATTCCATAAATACAAATAAATATGAATGACACGATAGATTAATAAACAGTGATATATAGAGAAAAAAAAACATGTCTGTATTATATGGATCCCTCTCGGGTAAAAGCCTTATCCAAAGAATTCCAGATCTTTTTATCTTTTGCTGTTGCTAACCAACTTTAGCCTGCTGTCATTGCAATTTCGTCAACCCAGTTCGTACAATGCCAGCCTCTCGATCTTGTGACCCGTGGACCAATCATCATTGGACCTCGCCACATGTCCTGCCCATTTCCATTTTCTCTTGAGAGCGGATGTTAAAGCGTCAGTTATTTTTGTTATTTTTTTCTAATTTCTGTGTTTTTTATTTAGTCTTTTTGTTCAATGTCAAGGTAACTTCTTTCCAATCTTCTTTGTGTTATCTGTATTTTAATGCTCTACAAATATTTAAATCAAAAATCAATAATTGATAGGATACTGCAAGTTTTTTTAAGAAACAAGTTTTTGAGTACATCAATATCAATACGAGGATGCAGATATGGATTAGTCTTCACAGAGATACCATTTTCGCCCTATTATAATATCGTTTAAAAAGTCCATCAGATTTTAATAACTATTTTATCTTTCAATTTCACATTTAAAAATAAATAAAAAGTCATAAAATAAATCACTTAAACAATACTGTATCAACAAAAATTCTCATTTGTGTTGTGGTTTCCATATATTGTATTCATAAATTGAACTCAAACAAATGCTAAAGTTTATATTTTAAAATTCCTTGCGAATCTAAATCAAAGCTTTATGTCGGGGCTCGCTCTGAACTCTTTCAGTAAAGCTCGGAATTAACTGGTATTTATTGCGTCCGATACAACTTCTAACTTCACTAGTTGTTTGTTAACACTTGGATGTGCTATCTCACTGACTTGGAATACTGAGATGGATCTATAATGTATTTTATTTTCGTACGTATACTCTTTTGAAGCTATTTATGTGATGAAATCTGCTCACTTAGTAAGAAAAGAAAAAACGGGGAAGGCTATTGCGGCGACTTGATGCGATTCTAATGGTTGGAATTGGTTGTTGTTGTGAAACTTTTCATGTAGTTATTTTGTACTATATATTTTTTGATTAAAAAAGGGTTTTTTTAATTAGATTTTAACTAAATATTACTTGCACTACAATCATCAGTTATTTTATTTTCTTGGAAACGCCCTTAAAAGTTTATTAATAAGTTGTAAAAGTTATATATTAAGGTTTACATGATGACATTGATATCAGTGATTACAGATATGAATTAAAATTAATGTAATAATAACATTAATTTTAATTATTTGGTCATATTCAGAATAATTCATTGACTTATTTACGGACTTATACAATATTATTTTATTTATTCATTGCTGAAAATGAGAAATTAATAATATTATCATGTATTGTAAATAAATAAGTCCAGTCTTTAGTTTCGGTTATGTTTTTTTTCTTTTTGGAATCTATATATAGAGAAAGAGTTTTTGAAAATCTCACTTTTTCACAAGCGCATTTAAATCACATTTTGTTTAATGTTAAAAGTATAATTGTTGTCCTTAGGGTCATCAACGTAGTAATGTTAGTCAATAAAATACATAATCCATGATTATGATCTTTTCTATTTTATGACGTTTTCCTAATACAATATTATGAAATCCAAAGTAAAGCATTCTAAAACTAATTTTCTCATAACAAATGTCTACAATACAATTTATATTCGAAATAAAAAACTGCATGAAAGAAAATTACTGAAAGCGTCCTTACTTTGAAGTATTTTATGCCAATAAAGTATTTAATTTCTCAGTGAAACACGGTCAAAGGCTTATTTAGTGATTTATTGTAATTGAAAAAGTCTATTCAATTAATTTTTTCCGTTCAACCAGTTTTGTTTAAGTCTTGAAGATTTGTGTTCCAACATTTATTTTATGCTAAATTGTTCCATTCTTCATCATATTAGAATTCATCAAAAATATGAGTTTTTTTTATATATTATAGAAAATACTTTTAAATATAAGTGACAAAGTACAGAAAGTATTAATTGATAAGTTACTTATTGATTCATTTTCGATGTCACTAATCACACAAGAATAGCGTAGCAGGTAATTTATAGTAAACATAATTTATAATAAGGTAAATTATAATGAATTAAATATGTTTTCTTCTTCAATGTATATCCCATCCTCGGAAATAATTCAAAATAAAGTAATCATTTGGCAAATTTCGTTTCATGAGCCGTTATTATTTATTATTGCACTTAGATATTTTTATTATTTGGATAATATAGTATATATGATATCTATAGACCTTATCGATTCCTTCAACTTCAAAATATACAATCTTCAAAATATACTCTTGATACTTGTGGATGTTTTCTACCTACCATTTTGAGGTTTTTATATAATGAGGTAATATATTAATAGAGCCAGTGCTCTAAATATAAATAAAGTTTAATAAAACTATACAAATAGTATGTTTTGGCCGGTATTCGATGTTGCTATTCGTGTATCTATACAAACTTCACTGCCAAAACTTTTGTTTTTCCGTATGCTTAGATAAGCATTATTTATCCAAGAAAAGAGTAGGATTTAATTCTTCTTCCCAAATATATTTATCCAACTAAAACACACACACACAGACCAAAGTTATTTTTAACTTTGTGCGCCTCATTACACTCGTATGACGCATAAATTTGTTTGACTAAGGATTTTTATATCTGATCGAGGCTTGCAACGCTAATAACTCAGAAGGTAGTGAGGTGTATTATTTGGGCTGTATATATAAGGTCTATGAGTGTTTGTTTAGTATTTTTTTTTAATTTTTTGATACTTTGAATGTTTTATGAAAAACTAAAGACCTACACGAATGTCTTGTTTGTCAATGTAAGACTAATGCATTGTTATACATTTACTCGGAGTAGCTCTTGACTTGCTTAAATAAGTTTTAATAAATTTTATCTTTTTCAGTTAAGAATTCGATTGGTATAAACATCATCCTTTTCTTAATATATGTTCAAATCATTGTTTAGCTTCAGGAAATCTTTCAAAAGTTGAGATAACAGCGAAGTGGGTTAACACAATTGAGCAGTGCAATGTTTAAAAAAAATATGTAAAATGTCCATAAACAAACGTTGGAAAGTGCTCCGCTAGCGCATGAAATTCCCGTTAGCAAGGAACTATCCGGCTCGTGTTGCCTCATACTTTTATTAATGTAAGAAATCTGTAAACATCGAAGCCCGTGAGCGTGCATAAACTGCTCTGCCATAATAAAATGACGCTGCTACACAAATACGATTCGGTTTTAACAAACAAACCATAAATTTGAAGATTTAAAATGCTTTTATCTGGCAATGTAGAACAACACTGTTTTGAGTGCGTTGAAATTGTGAAAATTGTTGAAAATATCGGGTCTCTTTGGATTTTAGTTATGTGTAGGTTCTACTCGATCATATAAAAAGCCGAAGCTCTTCGAAAACTCCTGCGTCATAAAAAGAAAGAAACAGAAAGCGACAAGAAAATCGCAACGCAAAATTTTTCCTAAACTCAAAGACGCTTAATTTGGGGAAATTAGAGTGAATCTTATACTAACTCCACGTAATACAAAATAAAAGTATGTAAAATACGAATATGGTACGATTGAAATATCTCGGTAAAAAACAAGAAAATCTGTCGAGACATTAGTGTTCCTCATTTCTGGTAATGTGCGCGGAAATTGGACTGTTCGAAGAAAAACGATGCCCTGGTAATGTGGTGTTGGAGGCAGATGTTCAGGATTCCCTGGACAGCGAAAATCATGAATGTATTCGCTAAGCGAACTGCAAGTGACCGGAAGAGGGAGGAAGGGATTGTCTTTCATCAGTATGTTACCAAAGGATCCTGAGCTGCTTTGGACACGTAATCTTGTGGTTACTGGTAGATTGGAATGCATGAGAAGTCGAGGCCGTTCTCCCACTCGGTGGACCGACTTAATTAAGACCCTTAAGTCTTAAATAAGTGGCCTAAGTATCACCCAGGCGCTGAGCCTGTCAGAAGAAGACAGAGAGGAGATTATGCAACACTAACCATGTATTGGTTCAAAAATGAAGAACGCAACTGAAATAGTAAAAAATAACGTTGTATAAAAATCAGATAAAAAACCAATACGAGCATGATAAAATCTAGCATAAAGAACGAAAAACATAAACAGTAATATCCGTATGGAATTGAACCATTATTATCTTCATAAAGCTGTTTTCGTTGGCATATTAATTAATCTCCCGGGTATTATTGGTATTAATGTGATAAAAATGTGGGCCGCGCTGTCCACAGCGTCGTAAACATGAGTATGAAGACAAATGTATTGGAAATATGTAAATATTGGTCTAGTATGGGTTTTTACGGAAAATTGGCTTTCATTTTATATTGCTTCACTTAACGCTCATATAGAAATAAACTTTCAAAAAAGAAAGTACTAGTTTTTAAGAGTAAATATACAATACGTTAACTTATGAACCCCAAGACTATAAAACATATTCTATACGTAAACATTTTTTTTTATAAATACCATGTCAAATAAATATGCATTAAAAGTATCTGGATATAGTTATAATAATATATACTTCTAGATAAGGTAGATAATAAATACCATTTATTAACTTTAAGTATTGTGTTCTCAACGACTTTAAAAAAAAAATTTAAGCCAAAAATAAAATAAAAGCTCTCTCCAATCGACTTACGAAAGCGTCACTTAAGATGTATTATAAATCGAACAAAGGAGAAAGAATTAAACAATTGAATGGTTATGTGACATTTATTTCGTTCTGAATGCGTCATTGAACATTCGAGGTATCATTTTCATTCTTTATATCTACCGGAAAAATTGATTTTGTTTCGTAATGCCATGTTATTTTCCGTTTCCGATTATTACACCTTTATATTAAAGAAAGAATTGTACATAGTAATACTGATCGAGTACCATAATTAAACTTAATCAAAATTAAGATAGTGTAATATAAAAAAGTGTGAAAATAATATTAATTAATGCTTACTCTATTAATTAATTTTAATTTTAATTTAAAATTAATATACTTTCAAACTAATAACTAGGTATTATAATTATGTTACGCCTATTTTGGATATCATAACAGTTCAAATATAACAGTAATTGTAAAAGTTTTAACAATGTAATTCTATTAAATTAAAGCTTATATTTTTTTGTTATGACTTCT
Source organism: Pontia daplidice (assembly GCA_963693355.1). Lineage (NCBI taxonomy): Eukaryota > Metazoa > Arthropoda > Insecta > Lepidoptera > Pieridae > Pontia > Pontia daplidice. The sequence goes on from CAVNZL010000014.1 coordinate 750,572, forward strand.
TTTACAAAAAATATCGAAGGCTTCAAATACTCGAACTAAGTACCAGGTGATAATAACTTGAAAGAGTATTAAGATTTGAGGAGCAACGCCATAATAACCTGCCGTTTAACGTTACGAGCAAAACTTCTAACGAGGATCATAAACTCGATATTTACTTTACCTTTCGAAGCACGAAATCGTAAAGTGTAACAAGTCGAAAATGTTAAACTTTTGATATGAATTTAAGTTCTTTGTCAACGTTTTACGGATTGTTATCGCGAAAATGTACCCATGTATTTCAAACTTTTCTATATTTCATTACTTTCGAAGTTTTCTGTTGGTTTATTAATTTTGAGTTATCGCATTTGTAATTTGAATAATCGGCCTTTTATTCTTATAAAAACACTTTATTTTCAAGTGTTTATGTATTTTACTTAATATTATAATTATTATTATGCCAATAAAGTGATATATTATGTATCAATACAGATAATGTAACGCTCCAACTACAATAATACTGAAATGTACTTTAAAATCCTTGTTACAGGTACAGTCAGCACGCTAAAGTTCCTACAAATCCACGTACCGAAGGCGGTACTAACGGGGCAGAATGTAGAACTTATGTGCACTTACGAGTTAGAAGGGGCACAGCTTTACTCCATACGATGGTATAGAAATATGATAGAATTTTATCGTTACGTGCCCAAGGAATCACCTGCAACAAAGGTGTTTCCCGTCGCTGAGATTAAAGTCGATGTAAGTACATCCCATAATAATATACTCTTTATAACTGTTACGTTAATCCATGCATTTTATTTACATTGTTAAAAAAACTTATTTGTATAATGATTAATTCATCCTACAGCTAATAAATAATGCCCTTCATGATGCTTAGTACTGATTCCTTCCAAAAAGACTTTTTCGTGTCAGACTGGCACAATCAACTACGAGTATTTCTAGAGTGCAGAAATGTCGGTTCCATGCCCGGTGCTACACTTCATGAACCAAACGATATTACTAGTCATTGTAGTCTTACTGTATTTAGCGTGTGAATAATGAAAAAACTAAGCTCTTGGCACAAAGTTTTTTTGTAGTATGTTTTGATTATTTTTTTATTGTTTGCAGGTGGCAAGATCGGATCAAAATCGCGTAGTCTTAACGGAAGTGGATAGAACCTTAACAGGCGAGTACCAGTGTGAGGTGTCCGCTGACGCACCTCTATTTCACACAGACATTAAAGCAGCGGAAATGGTCGTTGTAGGTATGTATCCGTATTGTACATTTATCATACAGGACCGATCGATAATCTAATGCTCTATATATAATATTTAATCTCTAATTTTTATTATTTAAGTGTTTTTATCCATTTTATCCATTTTTATTTAAAACTTTTTTTTTTTTTTAATGTTTATATAATAAAATTTTTAATTTTTATATATATAGAGGCCTGCAGGTGCAAGGTTAAACCCCCTAGGGGTTTTTTTTTGTATTGTTTATTTTTTATAAATGTATTGAAACTAATAAAAAAAATATATTTTATCACAATTCAGCACTACATTTGACTTGGTGAAAGAAAAAGATTAAATCATCTTTGTAGTCTTGTTTTTGCGTAACACCACTTATTGTTACTTTGTATAGTGTGAACCTAGGTGATACTTAACAAATTTTATATTTGTTTTTATGTAGGTAAAAAAAAAGGTTTGAAATAGATAGAAAGCTATACTTTCAATATTTTAGAAATTAGAATTTGAATTTGCGTTATAACTTATTGTGTGACACAAGATCACAAAAGAATTTATACACTCTAATAATCTGGCACCTGCCGACTGTGAAGTTTTTAATCTGTATAGGAGAGAAAAAAGTAAGAAAATCAACAGTGTTTACATGAATAATTACTTGGCTCTACGTTCGTTCGGAATGACTTGTGCATACTAAATCGTTTTCATTTTGTTTCGATTTAATGGGCTTCGCAATTTGTTTGTTTTCTTTGCTTTGATTTCATGCTGGCTCGCTTATTAAATTTCGCAATATTGAATAGGAAACTGCTACAATCTGGATGCTTAATTTGTATCATGAATTATTCGGAACTTTTCGTTTGCGAATATCACACATATGGAATTTTATATTTTGATCTGTATTTAAATGCTTAATAATTAAATGTAATGTATAATCTGTATCAATTTTAATAACCCTAAGGTGGTAAATGGAATTTTAGTATATGTTTCATCGATGTTTGTTTCACAAATGGGTACTGTGTGACGAATAACATCAAGTGTTTTTGGGTGGACCCAAAAATTTTAGTTTTTCTATTACCGAAGGCATTATTAATTGCTAACATATAAATATAAATCCATTTAAACATGACCCTGCATCGTATAGATACTTTAGAGTCGAGTACATACTTAACCATGAGGCAGTTAACGATCCAAGAATAGTCTTCGAATTTAAATTAGAAGATGATGATAAATCTGCGCCTGTCGCGTGTTATATAAATTTGATATTTTAGACATTAAGAAAATATTTAAAGGATGAGTTTAAGTTAAGTCAAATAAAATCTGAATATCATTCAGTACTAGTTTTCAATTCCTAGTAGCACCAATACCTAAAAATTTTATTAGAAAACCGAAATATTTCATATTCAGACGCAGCTGGCATTTTGTCGAACCTCTGAAAACAAACGGGCCGGCTCGATTTGAATCTGTTTTTGTTTTTCAAATAGCCTTTGTCGGGTTTGACAAGCTGGGCGATATATTTGTTAGACCGATCTATATTTATAAAATTCAAATATAATATTTTTTGTATATTTTCGCACTTTTATTTCACATTACGTGGGTCCTTTTTTATCAGTTATTTGATCATCTCAAAGGCTTATTTTATGGAAAATATATCAAAATTCTAATTAAATGCTATCAAATAATGAAATATCAGTAAACTAATGTAAATATTAGAAAAACTGGCCTTTGTTCTGAAAAGTATATAACACAGTATCGTTATCCTTCTTACATATGATAAATAAAATCATACCAACAAATTAAAAAAATATATAATATCAAAAGTAAGGACAGATTGCAAAAAATAATGCTTAAGTAAAAATTTATTACGTTGTGGAACAAAACACAATGTTTAAAATAGACGTTTGCTTTGATTATAAGCCTTACAAATTTTACCCTATATGTTTAACCATACAAAATGTCGCAATTAATTAATCATTATCCCAACTTAATTCATATCCAACCCATTTGTTCACAAATTAACTAAAAGGTCCAGTTTCATTCAATTCAACTCAGTCATGCGAATTCGTTCAATACAGTTCACTCTTGAATGGAAATCATTCGTTTGTCAGTTTTTGTTCAGAAAACACTTGGGGAAACTTTATTTTGTTTCAGTGGCAACATTTTGTTTTCTGAACCAAAGAAGAATGATGTTATAAGTTATAATGAAGACCTTTTTGGTTCTGTGCTTTAAATTTTCTTATACATAATAAGCAACAAATAAATCGTATTAATCTTTTGTAACCACAATTACAATGTATTTTAATTCAATGTGGATTGTGCATGGTAATTCGTTGTTGCGCCTGCGCTAGGTGTCACTTGTCAGTCGCAACCCCGTGCTGAGCCGTCGATGGTGTAATGGGTTGATCCTCCTACAAGTAGGACTATAAAATTATTTTTATTAAAAAGAAATAATGTCTTATAAAATTCTCGTGTCACAGTTTTCGTTCCCATACTCCTCCGAAACGGCTTGACCGATTCTCATGATACTTTGTGTGCATATTGGGGAGGTCTGAGAATCGGATAACATCTATTTTTCATCCCCCTAAATGTTAAGGGTAGTCCACCCTTAAATTTTTTATTTTATTTTTTAGACAAAAATTTTAATTTTTTTTTTATGATACAAGATAAAAAAAATACATACAACCCTAAATTTTTACCGCTCCACGATCAACCCCTATTTTTTATTTATTAATTGAAAATTGAAATGACATGTATGGCAAAATAACGTTTGCTGGGTCAGCTAGTACTAATATAATAACAAAAGATCCCTTCCGATAGTTTGTTCATGAGATTAAATTTTTATATTTATGTATCATTTATGTATTTTATATATATGTATATATAAATGTTATTGTTTATTGACCAAGGGCTACATATGCATAAAATCTCTCACACTGTTTCATTGACAAATTTATTCCTGAAAAACCTGCGCTTTATTACAACAATTGCTTTAAAAAATTTCATCCACACATTATATCTATATTAACACCAAATATCGAAAAGGAAAGAGGTAAACATAAAGTTTCAAAGCATTGTCTTTATCGACAATGCGATGACCGTTTTAAAAACTAGAAAAAAACCGCTTCGTGCAAACGTGCTTCCCAGATAAACGAATCGTTGGGATTACAAAGTTTAAACCAGGTTTAAAGCCATTGTATTTTCCGATTTTTACTGAAATTTTCCTTTAGAATGAAACGAAATACGTGCTGATTCGGTCCTTGCTCTTTTAGAACTTGATTGGTGTTAAAATCACAGATTTTGAATACTCGTAGTAATTAGTGCTTATTTTGTGTAGTCTTGCAGCACAGAGCAGGTAGGTACTATATATAGTTTTTGATTCCACCATATGAAAAAAATAATTTCTTTGATAAATGATTTTTTTACGTATAATAATAGTATGTTTTTATCAAAATTGTATGTAGGTGTATAGTTTGTATTATCTTATTATTATTATTTAAAGAGTGACTGAAAATATATATTTATTCAACATTCACGAAAGTTTAAATGCTATTATAATATTTCTATTTCTTTGGAACGACAGAAATAAACTGTTTAACTGATTTAGTTTTAAATTACCATGGTTATATATAAAATTTGGAATGTAACTAGTCTGGCCATAAATACTGTTATATAAAAACTTTTATTTATTCAGTTTTTTAATTATTTTGAATTTCGAACACGTGTTTTAAAAAGTACTTACGATTTTGCACCATTTCACTTGTTTTTTCGTGTTCATTATCAAATTACAATCTGGCAAATTGCAGTGACCGCCTTTCCCAAAGTGTGCGACATGCAGGTAAAAGGCACTGAAATATACCGTGGGCTTTCCAGCAGAACTATGCATCTGCTCATACGGCAGGCACGAACTACCCAAGCATAGCTTGAAACCCACGTTCCGATTTTTAAAAGAGGTGAAGGCTGGCCCTCATCTAGCCCTACACGATTTAGACTTCTAAACGACACGGTGACATTGAGACTTTAAAAAAATATTTGGAGCAAGCAGCGCGGAAATCATAGATTTGTAGCCAAACTTTAGAATATAATATTTACTATTTTAATTTTTTTGCTGAAACTAATAAATATGTACACATTTTATTCATTTTACATTATTTTATTTAACAAAAGTATTTACATTTGTAAGAAAAATTATGGCTGGACTAGGTATGATTTCACGTTCATTTTATGTTATACGAGAGCCATAACAGCACTTGCTATTTGAGACTAAAGGCTAAGATAATTTCTAAACCTATATCTGACTGCATAATATAGCTTTGAATTCTTTTGTGACAGAACCTCCGCTAATCGGCCCCAATATAACATCGGATAGGATGACGTATGTGGGTGGAGATCACATTCAGGCAAACTGCTCATCACCACCCTCGCTACCCGCAGCCAACATCACGTGGTACGTCAATGAGCAGATGGTGAGTTCATTAATACTAATATAGTTAATATTATTTATCGTTTAAAATGTACATCACACATTTATATTTTTTTATCATAGTTATGTTACGAAATATAAGTTATATTGTGTGCAGCATTATCTTTCTGTATTGTGATACTGACACCATAGGAAACTCAAATAATATTAATAATAATATCGGAACTACACACACCGGTGCTCCAGCTCTATAGCTTTGAGCAACCGACTGTGTGTGACAACAGATTGCATAAATTTTCAGGAAATATTGATCTGTTTCTTACTATAATATCAAATCAAAAGTCTAAGATCTGTGATGATTTAAGCTGCAAAAAAAAAATCAATAATTTTTAATATCAGATGATTTTAGATATGGCAAGAAACTGACCAATATACAAGAGAGTCTTTACGTAATTATAATACGCTTATTAAAATATATTCTACAATTGTATATAATATTAAATTTATATTAATCACTGCAAAAGCCCTTCAATACTATATTTTTTCATTTAATTTAATACGCTTAGATAAAATACTGATTACCTTTACCTATATATTTAAACCTTTGTCTATTATTAAACTTAAAAATCTTCCTCCTCGCTTTCAAGATAAAGGGGTAAAATATATTAAAATTATAACTATGGTCCCAAAAACATTTTCTTACAAAGAAAGATACGATTAGGATAATCGTCAACAAAAATAAATATTATAAGGAATATTGCGACAATTTATATGACATGAGTAATTAAACCAGTTTCCGAGAATTATTCCACATTAAAATTACGCTGACTCATAATTAAAGCTCTACAATTAATGATACTTGGCACACTTTTAAGCTAGTAAAATGTAAACGTTATATAATAATGAAAATATAGGACAAATAGCGGTATAATTTTTTTAAGGACAATTTAAGTAATCGGTAAAAGGAGAATCATCAATTTGTTTCACGTTATTATAAATATTAAGTTTATTGATACTTAAATTAGGTGTGGTTTTGGTAATTTATTAAAGCAACTTAAAAAATATCGTCATACAAATAAGTGAAAATTTTCTATTCCATTAAATACACAACTATATAGTTTTGTTAAAAAACTTTTGACACCATTTAGTCGTTATCATTGTTTCATTCAAATATCATATTAAGTACGAAAAAAGAGCACTATTTTGAGAAATTACAATTTGTCAAACCATTGAATATGATTGCGTTGCTAATACTTGGTAAAGCACTGCAGGAGTTTATAAGTGGCGTATATTCCAAACTTGAGGTAATTGGTGTAAATTGCCGCAGGTGCCGAGTTTCACTGCGAACCACGTGACGAACTTTACTAACGGATATGCGTCGAGTTTGTCTACTTTGGAGCTCGAGACAGCTGTGTTATCTCCTCTTCCTATGCTTATGATACGGTAAGATCTTATCGCTATTATCTTTGCTATTGTTGAACTTCTAGTTTATCGAACTTCGACTTATCTATAGAACATTTATGTGGATATATAATAAAAACAAATTATAACAACAGCGGTGAACGTGTTTGTCTGTTTCCTTTTAAAATGTAAAAGTAATTTGAGTACATGTGTTATGAATTGGTGTGTAAAAAAATCCCAAAAGTATTGAATTAATATTACAAAGACAATATTTTTATATACGTTTTGCAACAGGGATTAAGATACCTTTGCGTGCGTTTGGAAATATTCTATTGTTTTTTTTCTTTTGTCATACACCTTCTGAATATAAAACAGTAAACGAAACAAATTAAACTTCAGATTTATGCCAACACTAAAAATCTGTATCAGAATATACTGGTACAGATTATACGGTATTTTTTTTAACACAATACCAATAAATGTTCAATCCTATTGATCGCAATTCAAATAATTTCAGTCACGGCGCACACCTATTGCCGTGCGTGAAATGTTTTACTGAGTTCCAATTTGAATGCAATATGAATAGAATAATGTTATTGCAGATGCGAAGCGTCAATATTCGACGTGTGGAAATCAACAAGCCACGCTGTAGTCCTGAGGGAACGGAACGCGAATCCGGTTTCAGCGTTAGGACGGAGTTTGACAGGTATATTGGAATTTTATGTGAGCCTTCGTAACGTAGAAGTGCTACAAGATAGATAGTTATGCCAGGCCATTTTTTGCGTAGCCACGATACAGATTATTAGATTTTGTTAGACAATTCTGGTTTGATTTGTTTGAGTAAATTAATTAAAAATTTACCGACCGATCTATATATCTCAGTATATATCTACTAAGTTGACTGTACCGAAGTTAAACTAGGGTTATTCTTTTAGATCAATCCCTTTATGATATCACTTTTGTTAAAATTGATATAAAATAATTCCTATTTTCTATAGAAAACTTCACACACAGGCTGGCTATACCCTTCAAGTTTTTATTTTCTGTAAATTATAATAAAAAATGTAGAAAAGTTATTTATCGTACTTTTTACTTTACAGGTGGTGCCACAGAAACTTGTATACCCTGTATATTAGTACTCGTTCTGCAGTCGTGTTTACAATTCTTACTACAAAATTATACGGAAACATCAATAAGATAGCTTCGAACTAAATATAAAATGTAGTGATCAGGGTTTTAAATAACTAATTTATTTGTAAAGCTTGTTTTGTAGATTTGTAAAATATATGCATAAGTTTCATTGTTAATATGACTTGATGAAGTATAAGTTTATAATGTTAATTGATGAATTTGTCAAACGAGTTACTATTCAAATTAACGACATTTAAAAGAAAATACAGATTGTTTGGGTTAAAACGCGACCAATTATTTCGTTAAATATGCTAAGTAAATAACAATTTTAACTTATAATTTATGTACATTTTTTGTGTTGTGAATGTTCATTGATTTTTCATATTTTTGGAAAGTAATTTAAAAACCCGAAACTACACTTCAAACATTTATATTTTTTTAGAAATTAGGAAAACCCCGGTGTCCCGGGTGTCCCGGGGCTCCCTTTCTGTAATTCTAACATAAAAATTTTAGAAAAATATGATTTTGATATGATAGAAAAGGTGATTTTACAATAGATTTTAAACTCGTATATAGGTACATATACGAGTTTCACTGTGTTTGTGAAAAGGAATTAATTAAATGTACGCCATACACTCTTTGTCGGTAGATTGGCTTGATGGATTGTTTGTTTACGTATTGACAATTGTGTAACATTTCCTCCAGTTTGAAAGCATAAAATAAAAAAATAAACCTTCATTTCTGCATGCATACGTTATAGTAACACATCTGGTAATAATGAATTAAACAAACTGAATTCCTTTTTAAATGTGTGAAATATAGAATACATTATGGAACAGACTGAATTATTTTATATATTTTGTTTTTGTTTCAAAAATTATGTTAACATACATTGAAATGGTGTTATTTATAAGTTATCTTAAAAACAATGGGCTTGTATTAGATGTTATTGTACGGCCTGATATGATCTGTACATATTTTTAAATACAATATAAACAATTGCTAGTGTATCGATATAAATAGAAAATTCAGTAGAAAATTATTATAATAATGATAACTTATCCGGCGATTCTGATCATGAAGCTATCGCTATTTTGTGCTGATTCCTAAATCCATAACAGTGCAATAACGTATTACAAAACCCAACTTAAAATAGGATTGGACTTCCTAGTCAAGTTATGAGGTAAACCCTCAATTTAATAAACATAATTATGTATATTATATAGACTGATTATTGAAAATATAATTTAATATGTTACTGTAAATAAATTAAAGAAGTCGTCGTATGTGAATTTGTTATTTAGAGTAAGTAGCTTGTTTATATATGTAACGGATTCGTTATGTTTGATTGATGATAATAGTTTAAGTAACAAAAGCAGTATTCTTAATACTTGTAATGATGTATATCATAGCGATTGAATAACATTTTAATTTGGTGAGCAGGCGTAAACTCTGAGTGGGATTTTGATGTATATTAGAATAAGAAATTTGAAGTTTTCGACAAATTAAGTTATGGAATTTTTATTTAAACGCATTATCATTTGAATGTTTTGTGTTCACATATGCAAGTTTGAATTAAATACAATTTATGGAATAGAAATTGTTTTATTTAAAATGCTTTATTTTATGATAAACAATAATTTCTGAAATTTATGGTAGTTTTAAAAAAGTGTTAAAGTAAAAGTAAAAAGGTAAAACTATTAAAGTAATCATAAACAAAGGAGATGTTTGTAAATGTGTGAAATTAGGGTCTGTAATCATTTTAGAATTTGGCTTTTGTATGGTGAGGAAACGTTTTTGTAGTCAAATTTATACGGTTTTATGTTTCATGAAGTTATCAAGAATAATTTGAAATAGTTTTAAAAATGTGTAAAGAAGAAAATATTCCACACAATCGTGGATTAAAATTTAATTTCAAAGAGAAAGTTTGTATTTCTTTCGTAATTATTCAAACGGCACATAAAAAACCTTTGTTTTCAGTCGCTACCTAGAAAGCGAAATTGGTTAATGCAATATTAAGTTTTATTGTAACAGCTTCACCTTGTATACATTACTACATTTTGATTGATTTTTATAATATATAAATAAAAATACTACAAAACGAAAACAACAGCTTATATTACGATCTTGGAACAGATAAATAAGCTTAATAAGATCTTAAATTTTGTACCGTGCCGGTACCTTTTGTTCGGCTTGACATCTACGTATACTGAATAAGCAATTTGTATGTATGATTACCTATTATGCGTTTAACGATATATGTATATTGTTTAGTTGACTTTATAGTGTACATATAAAAATGTCATAGGGTTTGATGACTATAAGGATTCAATGATGAGTAATGGAAAATTGTTAACATATGTTTTAAGTTCGTATTAATAGTTCAGCTGGAATATTTTTGTTAATATGATATTAAGGCCTAAATAAACTAATTATTGTGAATTGATCTCGTTTTCTTTCTATCTTATGAAAAGTACCAAATAGTGGTATAGTTATCTTGCTACGGGTTTAAAAGAAAATTACTATTCAGTGTTTAGTTATAGCTTAAAATTAATAAAACAAATCACTGAAACAGTGAAAACCATGAATTTTTATTGTATGATCATATGTTTTTATGCTCTTTTATGTATTACAATATTATATGTAATATATTATGAAAGATGAAATGATATCTGAAAATTATACATTACCACTCGTCGAAGCCAAACGTCTAATTCAAAGGAATGAGGTACAAAACGCTGAACAAATCACACACGAGCCATGAATTATTCATTCCAATGCATTAATGGCAGGTAAATTTCCTTTACAGTTACCGACAAGAATTTTGAAACAATATCAGAAGTTGTACTTTGGAAAACGATTGTACTGACAATAATTTAACAGCTACGTATCAAAATGAAAAGATAATTTAGTCAGGATATGTGTATTCTATCCAATTTATATAAATAAGCTTAGCCAAGAACACCGTTATACGATTTCATATCATCTATAAATGGTCATAAAATGGAGGGTTCTCAGATCGCTTTTGAAATGGTATCGAAAAATATGCAGTAATAATAGACATTGACGTTTCCGCAATACATTTAAAAACACGATAATTGAAAGAAAATCTGCTTAAAATTACAGGATTTGGTCAATTTACTCACATGGATCACGATTGAATTATAATCTCGTCCAAGCTATACAAAATAGTGTTCCGAATTAAATGTACGCGAGTGTATATGAATGGGAGGTGCCTGGTTACGAACGATAATATTTCAACAATTGTTTACGAAAGGGAGGTCGAACGTATAAATTGGTTTGTTTTTTATTTCGCATATTAAATTCAAGTCCTTTTGAACTGGTTTTGTATGGAGTTGATGGAGTGCGCATTTTTTAACAAAACATGGATATAACAAATAGCAGTCAGTGTGTCGGACATAATATTCGGAGTTTAATGTTCCACGATTTTAATGTTTTATTTTGGAAATTACTACGAACCATACATTACTATCAAAAAGCTTCATTATGTATTACAGTAATTTACTGATTATATCGAAATAGCCCGGAGGCGCCTAGTTTCAATTTCTGTAACGAGTAATTGCGAACAATTAGAGAGAAAAAAAAAGAGAGTAGTTGATCAGCATTCTGTTGGTACGGATACCAACAGAATGCTGATCAACTACTCTCTTTGAAATAACGTGTCACCAGCATAGTCCCCATGTGGTCCGGTCTTTTCCGACTATTTGTCTTCAGCAATGCATATACCGGTGGATTTGGTGGTCTTTTGACATCTAGCAGCGCTTTAACTCTCAGAGTTTGTCAACAAACCTGGCCTGTGTACTTATGAATTATTTTATTGCATCATTAAAGAATGAAACCGACTTTTGACGTAGTGAGTGCCATGATTTCCCTTTTTTATTGAATTTTTATTATGAAATCCAACAAAATTATTAAATTCGAGACCTGTCAAATTGTCAAATCGTCCTGTTAAAATCTTTACAATTTTATCACAAATTTTGCGTCCTTATAAAACTAATTTTTATTTTCTAAGCACCCTTGATATAATTCCATACATTACAAACAAGCTTCAAAGTTATAAAAGAAACTATCGCAGACCATTGAACTATGTTAGCTTATCATACATCAAAATTGCTTAATGGTCGGAGTTTGACACAGAATGCTGGACAAACAACGATAAATTTAAGAGACAGAGGATGTCTCTGTGACGGAGCGAGTGAAAACTGGACCTGACCTAGCTTGTTTACTGTCTTGATATATTGTTTTAGATAATTCGTACACGTTGTGGTTTAATTTCTTGGATGCAGTAGTTTCTCGTGCTGAAAATATTCCCTTGTTATATAAGTAAATTAAAATATTTTCAATCTGAGTGTAATAAGAATTTTATTATGATCTATTGTTTTAGGCCGATGATAAATTTGAATCTTGACTTGAAAATGAAATTTATTCTTTTCTTAGACTAAAATATGAAAAATAATAGTACTACAAACTATAATAATTACAGTCATGGTAGGTAATTATACAGTCACAAGACATATTTTCTAATATTTAATATTAATGATACATCCACATCTATTCTCACGAATACTACTGACACATTTCCTAATCTAAAATTAGAGGTACTAAGAAACACCTATGTTTATTCTTACGAATTGCTGACTGACTGTCTGGCTCCGGGTCTCTAATATTAGAAATTTAGTCTTAAGTTGATCACCTTTGTAACCGGTACCATAAAATAAAAGCCTTTTTTTCAGTTTCATTAATGACGTCTGACTATTATAGTATCTCTTGTATGGGAAGCTGAAACAGTATTTATTGTTTTGAACCCTGATTTCTATAGATGACGTATTTGTGTTTCCACTATTTCAACCAATTGAAAATTAATGACATTGATCGGACATTGATGTTTCGATCTTGACGTCGAAGGACCATGTTCAACCCTTGAACACGTGAATGATGGGGTAGGACCCCAAGGCTGTGTCCTATCCCCGGCCCTATTTTTTGCAACTTGGCAGCAGTCAGATGATAGCACTGTGAATTCACTATAACCGGGCCGAACAAGCCATAACTGTCATGTGTCTATAGGCTCTCCTCGATTTCAGACTCTCAGAGGGTCTCCTTACATCTTCTATCTCAATTATCTTAGAGAGTGTGACAAATGAGCACTTCAGAAGGTACTTTCTGCTGACCTTCAATAAAAGAGCTGTCTAAGGTCATCTAAGAGGCCGGAAACACACTTGCAGGCTCTACGGTATTATGAGTGTCCAAGGGTGGTGGTATCACTTAAGACCAGGTTAGCCTCCTGCCCGTTTCCCCTTATAATATGGGGATTCCAATACAACATACATTATAATTTCCTAAAACACACAATTTTTTGTGTCCGGTTTATAATAAAGTCCCAAACAATGAATTTACGTTTGGTTTTTGTTTTCTTATGTAAAGTGTAAGTTATGTGACAGTGGGGTACGTTGGGTACCAACGATAAATCGTAACGAATCTAGTTACTCAACTAATTTAAATAATCAATACATTTATCACTATTTGATGATAAGTAATCCAAAGTAGGAACATTAGAAACTTTGTATTGGCCTTAAGTTACAGCAGAAAGTATTAGATATATGTCAGTGAATGTTGAAAAATAATAACTATTGAACTATTCTACCTGTATCCCTGTGGGTTTTTTATAAGTTAAGAGTTTAGTTAGCTCCTATGGTTCTTTTGAAGTCGGTTATAAAGTAATTTCATTGATCCTTGTATAACTTTAACTTAGTTGATTTAGCATAATCTTTAAATAAAAATCCTTTAATCAACGAAAAATATTATGTAAATATAAACATTTTTCTTCTAACTTGGAACATAAAGTTAAACTTAGCTTCTAATTAGTTTTTGTCATTCAGCCATCAAGAAGTTCTCCTTTGATTTTATTACGCCGATAGTACGATGATAACTTCCGCCCAACTTCGTGAACTTGTAATTGATTCGCGTAATGTGGAAAGATATATTTTTACTTAGTCATGATAAAAAATCTTGCCAGATTTTGTCAACGAATATTATAGTTAAATGGTTTTTTTGAACTAGTACCATCACAAAATTTATATAAAATTCAAAATAACGCCGAACGGAAAAGATATCGCATATCGTATAGCACTTCGTATCATTTCGTCTATTCAAGCTAAATCCCTTAATAGATGAATACTTTAAATACTTATTATTTACCAACAACATATCCTTTACAACTCCGCCGAAACTCCGCCAAACCCCAAATACAAGTTGTAATTAATAATAATTTCAATTAATGTTTTGCTCTCAGGATATTAACTAAATATGAGTTCAATTTGACTTATAGCAAATTGTAGAGTAGATGCCCGGTACAGTTATGAAAATATAAATAGGTATGATGTGAATTTACCTTAGGAAATTATAATACAACTTAGAATACTAAATTGGATACCGTAATTTATGCTAAATTATTGTTCCTCCGGTCACTATAATAGTCGCGCTTGATTGAATTATTTGTTTGCATGAGAGAAATTGATAAATAACGCTGGCTTTGTGATCGCTTTGACACGCTTTTGACAGTCCAGTTTCAAACTAAATGCAAAAATGATCACGAATGATTGGCATATACTGCAGCATTATTATATGTACATTATATTTCTATCCTTACTTATTTTTCTCGCTGATGCCCACATTTTTGCGTGGAAGTAATATTTCTGTATTCTTAATTTAGTGTTTATTTTCATTAACATTGAACAAATTCACACAGAACTTGCTGAATTGTGATAGCTATACTTTATAATATCGTTTTGAAATTGATAGTTGTTCCTGTAATTTAAAAATTTAGGAGGTATTTGATTAATCATAAACACGAAATAATATAAATATATATATATATATATATATATATATATATATATATATATATATATATATTACTTTTAAGAGTTTCTGGAATGGTTTTTGGGGTAGATGGTTTACAATTTTGATTTAATTTTAGGTCTCTTATGTTACTATCATAGAGATCGATGGCATCGGGATTATCTGTAAAGTGCTTGATTTCATTATCAGCGCCATTTGTCAGCATAACGTATCGATCTGTTAACTTGTTAATATTGCTGACAGATGGCGTCGGTAAATTGGTCGGATGGTCGGTGGGGCGGCGACTGCCAAAAGGGGCTATATAAGTAGAGCTCTAGTGAGGTTCGATATAGTCCCCAAGGTAGCTGCCTCTCACCGGTGCTGTGCACTATTTACACCAACGATGAGCCTGTCGCGGCGGGCGGGCAGCTCTCTCGCGCTGTACGCCGACGACATCGCCTTCGTCGCTTGTTCTCTTAACCCCAGCCATGCAATGTGAAAATTGCAGGCTGTGCAGAGCACCATGCTTCGAAGCATTGTCGACGCGCCGCGCTACGTCACCACAGACTTACGGCAGAGTCACTGGACGACTTCATGCGCTGGCGAGGCGCATGTCCGAGCCCCCGGATCATCGTCGAGTCTTTCCGCGCGAGTTGGTGTGCGCGGAAGCCGACGACGACGCCTGATCCAGCTGACTGCAGCCGACACCACGAGAGAGCCGGGACGTCTCCTATCGGTGACAAACGGCGCGCGTGGAGGAAATCGTCCGCTGGTCCCTCGCTGGACCTCCCTCGGGGCAACCGAGGGTCTCCGGTGGGGTTGACCGCGAGCCCGGCGCGCTTGTTGCCGGCGGGAGGGCGCCTCTCGGCCGAACCGAACCCGTTCAAGTCGTGGCCGCTCCGCAGCACCACTGCAGTCGATCCAGCACAGGTCGATCCAGGCCGAACACAACGACCACCCAGCTGTTAAGCTGAGTGCACCCCCGTAACCTCCCGCAAGCCTTCGGGCGTAACGGGGTTCCCAGCGCCACCTTAGGGTGTGCGCGGAAGAAAGCGCATCATCATCTTTCCACATCGCTTGAAGTTTTCTAAATAAGTAAATAAGTAAACAAGTAAATAAGTAAATAGGTAAATGAGTAAATAAGTAATATATGTATAAATGAGTTAATAAATCAGTATTTAAGTAAATAAGTAAATAAATAAATGAGTAATTAAGTAAATGAGTAAATAAGTTAATAAATAAATCAGTAAATAAATAATTTAATAAATGAGTAAATAAGTAAATAAAAAAGTTATAACTTTTGTGAGAGGTGATTATATCGGTGTGTGTTTTGAATTATATTTTATTTGTGATTTAATATATATGATTATGATATTATGTATCAACTGTTTTCATTTTTATACCCTTCTGAGATGTACAATAACACTTATATCTCTCTTAAATAACGAGGAGAAAAAGTTTCATAAATCTGCACTAAAAAGAGCGTTACCACCAAAGGATTCATCCCAGCTCGCTCAATTTTCCTACATCTTATTTTCCAATTAATTATGTCTTTTACAATTTCATGCAACTGTTTGTGTTTTCAACGAAAATAACGCCCTCGGATCAGAATGGATGTGAATAAAAATAAACAAACACTCAACGTAAGGCGAAAAACAAATAAAAGTACAAAATGTTGTTTTACATTAGCAACAATTCTAAGCACCATCCAGGCGTGGCGTAATAGCTTAGGGGACATACCGACTTCACGTTCCTGACCATAAAGACTGTTACATTAAAAATAAACAAAAATACTTTGACTTTGGAATCTTTTATTTTTGTAAGATTGTTTCTTGAGTTTTCTCAATGTGGCGCCAATTCTAGGGAGATGAAGATGTTGGGACTTGTACTGGTCATTTTAACTGATAATATAAAATAATAGTGGTAATAATCAAAACAACTACTGATGTGGTACGCAAGCCAGGTCACAGATTTTTTTATACGGATTAGAAAAATTTCTGCAATTGAGCACAAAGCTCTAAGGAAGCTTCCCAATTCAGTGGCAAACCAGAGCACTTTCCGATGTAAGTGATTGTATGGTGAGGAAGCGATGAAGGAGTGACTGAACCGTATTTTGTGAAGAAGGAATGAAATCATCGGCCCAGCCGGCTTATAAAGCTAAATAAGTCTCGGTTGGAAACGAACGTTCTGGACCTTATCAGAACTGAAGACTGATCTTTGGTGGTGATTTTAGAGAGTAAAGCTTGCTCTAAACATAATGTACGATTGCCAGTGAAGAATTTTTCCATGGAAAGAGTGGTGTCTATTGACTGCCCTCCACGTTTGAAGGACTGTATTGCAGCCAATTGTTTATATTTTAGATTGATTATATTTATCTATTAAACTAACATAAAGGTTACAAAAGGATTGTTTTTTAAAGACAAGGTAGAGTTTAGAAAAAAATTATAATCACTTTGGATTTTTATCCCCAAAATATATAAAACTTCTACAAAAAATTCGTTTATATTCGTATTGCGTATAAAAGAATTCTTCAATTTGAATTGGATAATTTTAACGAGTTAAGTCATAATTATCAATAAATATATAAAATAAAGTAGGAAGAAAATTTGTTGAAGATGTATCCCTATTTATTCAATAAACTTCTTCAAATCACACTGGGCTTGCTGGACAGGAAATTTTTTACAACGAGCACGAACTGTAGCAATAAAAATAATAAAAAGAAAATAAAAAATATATTATGTGCTCTAATCGTAAAGTATGTAAGTCCCCATTACATTTACCAGTTGAACGCTTGCAGCTGCATCTAAAGGGTTATTTCTCAAACGCGTCGCGAACCAGCAGTAATGGTGATCATTTATACCCCCGATCAGAGCTGTCATTCTGTAACCAAATACGATATTTCATGACAAAATGCATAAGTAATGATCGGTTTCGTCATGAATTATTAGTGTTCAGAAGTTATTCGAAACGGGTAACTCAATTTTAGAACAATCTTTACCAGTTTGGTGGTATAAGGGTTCTAAAATCCCACTATATCAAATATATAATAATAATATTATTGTATTACAGAATAAAATTGAATCGTTGGCTTTCCAGCTATGATTGCCCTGTTCCAGTTCATTAAAAGATTGAAAGGTTGACAAATGAGACAATGAATAAAATCATACATATGCTAAACCGTATAAGCATTACGAGGGCGGCACTGAAAATTTCGAGAATCAAGGATTTGACAAAACATTTCTTTTTAAAAATTTTTTTTTTGGTTTTTTAATATTTTCCCCCCAAAATTTTAAACTTTTTCCCCCAGGGGGAGAAACCATTTGAGGAAGCAATCCCCCCCGGGGGGGGGGGGCCCCCAAAAGGGCCTTTTTTGGGGGGCCCCCCCCCCCCTCGGGGGGGGAAAAACCCCCCCCCCCCCTTTTTTTTTTTTTTTTTGGGGGGAAAAAAAAAAAAAGGGGGGGGGGGGGGGGGGGGGGGGGGGGGGGGGTTTTTTTTTTTTTTCCCCTCCCCCCCCCCCCCCCCTTTTTTTGGGGGGGGGGGGGGGGGGGCCGGGGGGGGGGGGGGGGGGGGGGGGGGGGGGGGGGGGTTTCTTTTGGGGGGCGCCCCCCCCCCCCGCCCCCCCCACCCCCCCCCCCCCCCCCCCCCCCCCCCCCCCCCCCCCCCCCCCCCCCCCCCCCCCGCCGGGGGGGGGGGGGGGGGGGCCCCCCCCCCCCCCCCTTTTTTCCCCCCCCCCCCCGGGGGGTTTTTTTTTTTTTTTTTTTTTTTTTCCCCCCCCCCCCCCCCTTTTTTTTTTTTTTTTTTTTTTTTTTTTTTTTTCCTTCTTCCCCCCTTTTTTTTTTTTTTTTTTTTTTTTTTTTTTTTTTTTTTTTTTTTTTTTTTTCTTCTCCCCCCCCCCCCCCCCCCCCCCCTTTTCCCCCCCCCCCTCTCCCCCCCCCCCCCCCCCCCCCCCCCCCCCCCCCCCCCCCCTTTTTCTTTTTTTTTTTTTTTTTTTTTTTTTTTTTTTTTTTTTTTTTTTTTTTTTTTTTTTTTTTTTTTTTTTTTTTTTTTTTTTCCTTTTCCCTTTCCCCCCCCCCCCCCCTCTTCTTTTTTTTTTTTTTTTTTTTTTTTTTTTTTTTTTTTTTTTCCCCCCCCCCTCTTTTTTCCCCCTTCCCTCTTTTTTTTTTTTTTTTTTTTTTTTTTTTTTTTTTTTTTTTTTTTTTTTTTTTTTTTTTTTTTTTTTTTTTTTTTTTTTTTTTTTTTTTTTTTTTTTTTTTTTTTTTTTTTTTTTTTTTTTTTTTTTTTTTTTTTTTTTTTTTTTTTTTTTTTCCCCTCCCCCCCTCTTTTTTGGCCGGCCGGGTGGTGGGGGTTTGTTTTTTGTGTTATCCATAGATCATTGGTCTATGTAAAAATTATTCTTTTTTAAAACTTTCAGTCACCCTCTATATCCATAGATCAATGGTCTGTAAGAAAATAAAAGTACCCTTAAAATGCTTAAGCCGTCAAACAACGTTTTAATTGAAGCGACCAGTGACAAAATCATTAAATTTTTATGAGCTATACTGAAAGTCATAAAATCAATCTGTACATAAAATAAAATTGAGATGTTTGTACATTTTTAATGAAAACCAATGCCTTGACAGGAAACGAATCCACAATATTATTTTCAAAAGATATTCTGAATCTTCTCTTGTTACCTTAATTTATTTACAAAAATGTTTTGGTAGATAAAGGCAACATTCATGTTCTTGGTTCAGTTTCGTACATCGACTAGAATTAAATTGACTTCAGTATATTCCAGGGGCACATCGCTAGTCGGTCATAAAATGTATCCTTATCATACGTCTTTTCAAAATATGGATAGAGTGTCATAAAACTGGTTTAACGCCACCGAGGACGATTTTACTGTCAATTTTAACTGTTAATTTATAAGTTCCCGGGGTCGTAAAATATTTAAACCCGTATTTGGGATTGTAGAATTCACACAAACAGCTAAGAATCGTTTGTTATTTAATTTGATATATTGACTTGAACCAACTTTGGAACAGACTTCCTTACACCTAAACCTAACGTTTACCATTCTTCCTGCAATGTATTTTCATTGTTCATGCTTAGCCCTTGATCAATCTAGAAAAGATATATGACATTATTGTGGTGTTAAATGCTTTGACTTACGTTTGATATATTCTTTCCTTCCCTTCCTATAACCTAGAATGAATAGTTCTAGGTTAGAAGAGTTTATAAATGTTATTCTTTTTAGCAGCTGAACAGTTTAATAATTTCTCAGAAATTTTCAACGCTCCAATCGCAGTTATATGCTATATATAATAATGAAAGGAACTTAAGAATATAATAGTGGAATATTAAACTCATGATACGTTTATAGATCTGGAGGTATAGAAGATCATCTCACACTATTTCTTAAAACTTTAGTAGGTGTATTTATCGTTTCAAATTGTACATGAAACTAAAACTCTTTTGCGTCCAAGTTTTCTGGTATTACTTAATATTTAAATAGGCTTACTATACGTTTAATTTACGAGATGAAATCGAGGCGAACAAGACACTTTGCCGAAGATTCGCTATGAGTGGTAGTAATTCACTTATGACATAATAATAATAATAAAATTCTTTATTGACATCAGACGTCACAAAAAATAAGTGAATTTTAATATATAATGCAAACCGGCGGTGTTTTTCCTAAAAGTCTCTTACAGACAACAATAAAGAAGGTTTATGAATGTATCATAACGTATGTTTTAAGATTTTTACTGGACTCAAAATTTATATTTCGAAACAAGACATTTTGAAGATTTACCGATATAGACATAGCGAAGAATTCATTCAAATTCTACTTTATTTACGCTATTATTTTCAGGTACTTTATTCTCAAATACGAAAATAATGGCTGACGAAGTTTTATAACGATTTGAACTTGGAAAAAATCTCACAACAGAGATTAATATTGTATTTCCTCTATACAATGTGTGTCATACATTTTTGGATGAAATCCATCGGTAGATTTATTATATTGTTTTTAGTATATAGATATTATTATACACACAATCTGTGAAAAAGGATATTATGGATTATGGATAATAAATAGGTATTTAGTCGATTTTGTTCAGTTGTTTGTTTTTTTGTTGTTTGACTAAGAATACATTCTTCTTCGAAATCAATTAACTACGCAACAATTTATCTAGTAGATCCTGAAAGTAGATAATTCAACAAATATGGAAATAATATAACATAAGGAATTCATTCTTGATAAAGAACGTAAAAAACAAATTAATAACATTGTCCATCCAAATTTCATAGTGGTTTTAATCCACATCTCGAAGCATCATAAAAAATCTCGCAAATAAAAACATCAACGTAAGGTACTCGTAAACAATTTCGGAGAGCCATAAACTTTGGCCCAGGGGTTGCTTATGTAAAGACTTGACTCATAAATTAAGGACAAAGGCTATAAACAATTCTTGTCTTCTGTATTATATATTAGGAACGAAAAGTTTCATTTAATGCACGTTATTTAATTGACGCATTTTTTCCTTATTTGAAATGCTTCAACCCTGATATTTTAACGTTAAGCTAAAACTAACGTCTATTAATTAATATTGAATTCAGAATAAGTGGAGCCATACTAATTCTCTCTTACTTAATGTTTACACTATGTATATCGATGAGTGATTATATGTTTTAAATTATTTTAAAACTATTATGATTATAAACTTTTTCTTGCAACAACAAACTAAATTACCTTTTCGAATGATCGGTCGAAGATTGTAAGTCAAAAAGCATTTTTTATAATGAATATGTATGACTCAGGTATCTTTTCTCAATCTGTTACAATTAAAATAAATCCTAAATCAATCGTGCAAGTAACGTGATATTTACATACTTTAATATATTTTTTCATGTCATATGGTCCGACTATATTTCAAATCATACCTTTAGAACAATAAGCAACCTGCTATAAATCAGAAATTTTCGTAACAATTTACTGTAATGCACAGTGCTTTTCAATGTCACCTGTGAGTTACACACATACATTTCAGTAAGTCGTATTGAAAACTAAATAAATGGCGTTGGTCGCAATTTATGTCCAGCACCGTAATGCAATCGAATGAGATGTCGAACCAAAGTACAAGATTTCAATTTTCCCTCGCATATATGCAATTCTCAAGTTTATTGCTTTCAACGATATGTATTTCACAAATTTGATGTTTTTAGTCCTTTTTGCAAAGCAATTGGAATAAAGAAAATATATAGAGACGAAAATTCGACCTGGAAACTCGAAATACGAGTAAATTGTAATGTTTGTTGTAACTGGTTCGATTCTTTAATCAGTAAAATTTCTCTTTGGTTGAATACGAATGTCAAAGACGGTTTTCTTTGATTAATAGTATCTCCAAACACTTAAGCTGCAATCTAAAGTACTGTTTTCGCTGTGCAGTTGTAAAAGAACCATATTAAAATACATATAAAGTATGTAAATTTTAGATACAATGAATTATTGGTGAATTTTCATTAAATTTCCCGAAAATTCAAACTACATTCAACATTCGAATGTTCTTGTTCTACAATTCTTGACCAGGCAAAACATGGCCAGCACTTTTCCAACCGCAATGGCTCCGAACAAGTCGCAGTCGATATAAAACCACGAATACATTTGTTAGGACCTCGCAACATTAAACAACCCTGTGAAAAAGTTTTCCGAATTTCCAGCTTAAATTGGTCAGCGTTTATTTAAAACGCTTGCATTGTTTTTCAATTCGGATTAAGAATTTTTAATTAACGCTATTAAACGGATTAATTTTGCGTTATGAAAAGTTAAATTCAATGTTCATGTGATAATTTTGATGAAGTTTTATTTAAATTTAGATTTCATTTTAACTTACTGAAGAAAAAGAAATCGAGCAATAAGGAGCTCGATCGTTAAGAAGAAGAAAAGGAAGGAAAGATTTATCTTTCTTTAATATTTTTTCATTCTAGAATGAACGTGTTTAGTGTGTCTTCTTCTTTTCTAACCCTAAGAGTAAAAAAACCTGTCTGTCTGTTACCAGGCTGTATTACTTGAATAGTTAGTCAGTTTATTTGTGCGAATCCGATCCGCACGCGAGATTGAAAATTTTCATTTCTAGTCCTGAAAACTGCACCAGATTATAACCCGTTGTTTTGTGTGCATGCATATTTTATTTCAACAGATGCAAATCGTTTGACATGTAAATCGCGAAAATCGCTCCACGGGTGGAGCAGCTATGCTTAATACAAAAAGAAATCATTGTTAACCTCTTCTACGGATTTATAATCGGTAATATCGTATTTTACATGAAGTACTATTTAAAATACACAAAAGTATACTATTTAAAAGTATGTTATACCCATATAATATTATAACATCCAGTGTTAAAATATTGAGTACAAAGTAAATAATCAAAACTTAAATAATTGTGATAATTAAATGAAACACTTTCATTCGTTACAATTAATTTGGTTTACTCAAATTGAGTGTTGTCATAAAACTATAATTGAACTTACAATGATGGCACGTTAACCAAAAATATTACCTCAAAACCAAAATATAGCGCTGAACCGGTAGTCATGTAACGCTGGTTTCCGGAAATGCCTTTAGAGGTGACATAAATCCGTGGCAGTGAAAACAAGATTAACACCACTCTGCTCATTATTTAATATTTAATATGCAATCGGATTGGAGGTATAATAAATATTATTGAATTTGCAAGGGTTTCTTTCATATTATCATATATATTTAAAATACAGATGAATATTTATTAATAATAAAATATTATATTAATATATATTTGTATTATATATTAATATAATATAAGTTTTAAGATAAGATTCTTTGATAATGAGGTGTATGAAATTTATAATAATCTATGAATAAGTTATGTTGTGTAAATAAATATAATTTATTTAATTTACAGTGTATTAATTAACTTGTATAACATTTCATAAATGTTTATTATTGAAATAACCGCATTCGAATTTTGAATAAATTTGATAATTTTCATAAGGATGTATATGATACAGTTCATGCATTACATATTTACCAATTTATGATCAAATAAGGTTTGGAAATATTGTACTACAGCTGGTTTTTACCGCTTTAATTTTGGACACGTTTGTTTTCATTATTATATTTAACCGTAAGGAACAGAAAGTGAAACAGGAGAAGGAGCTGTTATGGCAGCAGGTAATCAAGCACTAAAAGGATTTTTAGCTCTTTTAGTTATAGCCCCTAAAATAATTAACCCCAAATAATAATAATAATTTTACATGTATATTTTCTTCAATCCTTTGTAAAAAAATACGCTTAAGTTTAATTAGTAAATATTTATTATCATTATTTTTAATAAGTCTTTAAATGGTTGGTGGTTGATATTATATGAATTCAAGTCACATTATTCCGCGAGTATTTTATATTACAAAAGAATTGAAAAACCCGAAATCCGTAGATTTAGACAAAGCCTTAATATCGGTAATGGATTTCATGCATAACTGCGAAATCGTTTGCTTACTTCCTGCTAGCTTTTTCTTAGACTTAGATAATTCAAAGAAAGAGTAATGGCCGTATTCCGCATTAGCTCTACTCACAATCTACTAAAAAGTGATGCATCTGATTATTTATGGCGTTTATATAAACATATTAAGCGTATTTCAAACGATATCCAATCCCTGAACTAAGTATTCAATGCATATTCCATTATTTACTCCGATGTAAATAGTGGTAAATAAAAATATGAGACGAAGTGAGACTGGGCGGGCGCCAATGAAGCTGAGCCACTTAGATTGATAAGGCGGTATTGAGGTCAACGCTAAAAGGGTAGGTATATACATTGATGGTTCAATATGTTAAGTATCACTTAAGATTTTGATAAGTATGTTTTGAGTGAACGCTGCGATGGTTATGTTGCTCAAATGACCTACGGGGCTGCCAGCATTTTCAAGACGCATTGCTAATACCATACTCGTATAAGATATTCATTGAATCGTTAGTGACCACTAAACATTTACATATGATTAGTGAGTGGTGTTATTATTAATTTTTGTAATTGATTCCCATGAACAAATTTATAAAATAGAAATCTATGTAAAGCGCTATATACTGTAATAGATATACTTTTACTATTTTTTCTATCTTTAAGTCGTCATAATGACTTACATTCATATACATCTAGTATTGTCTTTTATTAATGAAAATATCACACATTAAAATTAAATACTTTTTATCGGATTAAAATGCTATTTATTTTCATAATTATTTATGTCGACATTGTTTTATAACAATATTTCATTCAATGTATTTTAATTAAATTTATTGCTATCTTAGCATAAGCTTAACACTTTTATTTTAGACCAAATTGAAATAAATAATGTAATTATAAAAAATAGATACGCTGTTAGGTACTTAACCTACTTAATGGATAAGGTGTTTTCGAAATTCGAATTTGAATTTGGAATGTACCAGCAACGCTCCTCCCCTGAATTAGGGAACAATCTGCACCGGTATCAAAAAGAGGTAGTTATACTTTGTATTACCAATAACCCCTATACTTGTTGTACTACGTTTAATAGATAGTTAATAGTTAATATTAAGGATATCATTAATCTGGAATTATTGTTGTAGGTTGTACCGAAATATATAATAAAATAAAGAACTTAATGTTAGTTAGAAATCATAGTGCCTTTTCAATCAACGGGTGCATTTTCAGCCGATAGCTTTGCTTTCACAGCGCTTGTTGCAGCAATCGCTTTGTCATGGAAAGTCCAGATCCATCACTGTTCATAGGTGAAAGTCGTGCCACATGAAGGGTCCCGAGACCCCCCGGGGGGGGGAACCCCCCCCCCCCCCCGGGGTTGGGGGGTTAAAGGATATTGAGTCAGGTTTCATTAAAAGCAGACACGTAATCACGTAGTTTTTATTCCAGACGATTTCGGATACAGAATGTATGAGCGTAAGTAGCGATCCATTTTATAGACTTACGTCATTAAACGGTTCAAAACGGCAACTTCTTTTACACGTTACAATTATTAATTGTACAATAAACTATAATATAAAGTTAATACAACATTAATATTTAAAGAAAATCACCTTGTTAATGGATTAAGTCGTGTATTTTTACAAAATTTAAGTATCTTAACATTATTTTAAATTTTTCCGACGTTTCGCGTACTTTACAGCGTGCGTGGTCACGGTAGACGGTGTTTAATAGTTATGTTAATAAAAGACAATATTAACATTAATATTATAATGAATTTTACATTATACAACACGAAATGATTACTGTTATACAAATTATACAAATCCAGCGAGCTTGCTCATAAATCAAACATCATACGTCTACTTAGGGATATAATACAACGCTAAATCCTAAAATCTATGACACTCACTCGATTTGGTAGTAAATATAGAGGATGCGTATGGGCGCCCGAAAAAATAAATTTTCAGTAGCCAGCTCCTCAAATTAGGCTGCAAAGTTTTAACGTGTGGTACAATGCTAAGAGTCCCCAAAAATTGTCTCACTAGT
Organism: Pontia daplidice; assembly: GCA_963693355.1. NCBI lineage: Eukaryota > Metazoa > Arthropoda > Insecta > Lepidoptera > Pieridae > Pontia > Pontia daplidice. The sequence goes on from CAVNZL010000014.1 coordinate 777,127, forward strand.
TAAAGAACAGAATAAAGTGATTGGTATAATTAGCATTGAAAGAGAGACGCACTTACACTTCCACAATTTGTAATTGTAATTAATGAATGTACAATCAAGACTATCTAGCGGTTCAGCTCTGGCGATAGCTTTAGTACCCCTTTTCTGAATTAAAAATTCCCTATTAAGTTTCTGGTAATGATGATACATATCCGCGGAACGCTAATATAATAGGATGAAACAACAAATAAAACTTTGTATTCCTAATTGTAACCACTATCTGGCAAGTTTCTTCACCTACGTTTAAAAAAATATATATATATATATATATATATATATATACTATACATATAATAAAAAGATTTTAACTCTATGGCTTCACATCGGAAACCTTTTATTGCAAAACTGTAGAGGACAAGAAAACTACATTTAAAACCGGTGCCTTACTATATTATTCTATTAGTTATTTTTGGTTGCTCCACTCTCGTGTCTTATAGACCAGACCCTGCAAAGTGCGATTTCGGCTGATACAAGTCGTACAGCTGGCGATCCGCCAATCCACATAAACTGTTATTTCGTAACGGACAGAGAGGCACGCAAATATTGCAGCTAGCATTCATTGGATTGTTGTTGATTTTATATCCTTTGTAGCAGATTTGGCTATGTGAATTTTCTTTCACGATGATGAAGGTTGGTCCTGGATTAAAAGCCTAGTGCGACCCATGGGGAGCACGTGAGGCTGTTTTTTAATGCAATTTACGCATTCCCCGCAGCACAAAAGCTACGTGGATATGTGAGACGCAAATTACACCGGCATACTCCCTGCTTCTAGCCGAACCGGGTAAACAATACCCACTAAAAAACTCCTCGAGTGCGTCCCACACTTCCGCATAAACGGAGATTCTCGGGGTCGCTTCCGCATTCCACCGGGGCCTCCGTGGCTTAGCCTTCTGGATTCCAGCAAAATGTTACGGTACACGTAGGACAGGAGCTCCTCTTCTCCTACGTTGGCCTGAGCATTTCACGAATTAGACAAGGCAGGGTAAGGACGTGTCCCACTACAGATGTCAGGTCATGTCAGAACTGCGACCAGTATGGACACTCCTCCAGGGTATGTTGTGCCGTATCTTGTTCTGTCCCACAGTAAGAGCACGTGGGGCCTAGGGCCATTATTAAAAAGTGAATGGCACTCCGCACTGCAGGAGGAGTAGAGGCTTGGAGGATTTTTAGCAGAGGGATTACGCAGGGACTACAATCAGCAATCCCCACATTCCCTGCGTAAGGAACTATATACATACAGGTGATTTTGTGAATTTTCACCTGAAAAAAAGGGGCAGTACTCCAACAATAAATTTTATATACATACTAGCTGACCGGACAAACGTTGTTTTGCCATACATGTGATTTCAATTTTCATCAATAAATAAAAAATAGGGTTTGATAGTAGAAGGGTGAAAATTTTAGGATTGTAGGTATTTTTGAATGTTTTATCATAAAAAAATGGAAACTAAAAATTTTGTCTAAAAAATAAAAAAAAAAAAAAGGGGGAAAACCCCTAACATTAAGGGGGATGAATAATAGATTTTGGCCGATTCTCAGACCTACTCAATACGCTCACAAAGTTTCATGAGAATCAGTCAAGCCGTTTCGGAGGAGTTCAGGGAACGAACCCTGTGACACGAGAATTTTGTATATTAGATTAGCGATACTTTTATTATTAATACAATAATACAAAACGAGTTTGGTAGTTGAAGTCTTGATGTTGAAGAACTGCTTGTACGAACCTTCTTTCAGTAACTTAATAAAATATCTGTTGTAAGAAATATCGAGTCTCATGTTGTGATATAAAAACAAGTGTTTGCCATTTATTATCATGTTTATAACACAAAGGCAGTCAAAAACCCTCGAAAGCTGTAACTGTCAAGGATAGTCGGAAAAATACATTTAGACACAACGCACCCGTACTGTCGAGCACGAAATCGCGTTAGGAACTGACACGCGTAAACAACCTTTGACATCGTACTTTACACTTTTGTTCGCGAAAGTATTGCCGTTTATATTTTGGTTCTATTTTATTCATAAGTATATTTATTAAGTATAAATTCTGTATACAAGCAAATATCATTCGATTAGAATTATGTGTTAAGTGTTGATGAACAGTTTGAAATATTCCTACGCCATGTTTTTATAAAGTTTTCTGCAATAAATTTTATATTGCACAACAGTTTTTGAAAGAAGCGATGTGTTATTTTTTCAATAAGACAGCTAGAAGTTATATAGTTTAAAGTTCACAATACAAGAAACTTCCTAACTGGTACAGATAGAAAAATCAAAGGAAGTTCAATGGATTTCAGAGCTGCATTTGTCGTATTTTAAGTACAATTTTACTGCACGATATTTTGCTAAACATTTTTGTTTATACCACGACCTAGTAAATAACTGTTTTAATTAAGAAACAATGATAATATTAAAGAAAAGTATTATTTTCATAACATAATGACTCGTCTTGCACAACATTATGCAGGCATAACTATGTAAAACGTATGTATAATGTCAATATTTTTTTAGTTTAAACATTTACGCAGCACACCCAAAGTAAGCCCTACAAAACTATTTATCCAGTTCTGGGAACAATCCTTATTCATTCATCGTGTACATTCATGATATATACTCAAAGTCATGCAGTCATGCGTTCTAATGTTTAGTTTTTGTCATTTATGCAGCAGCTTAGATGTTCATTACAATACAGAAAATGCCTATTTCTTCTGTATATAATATTAGCACTAGTATGATACAGATTGGATAAATAAATATTCTGACTGTACCGGATCTGTTTAATTATTTCTGCAAATGCGAATAAATACGAAAAGTTCGAGCGTCTTAAACCTTGTCGATTCAGAAGTTTCGAGATGATTGCTCGTTCCGATATCCTGCTATTAAGGAATTTGTTCATTTCATTGGTGAAGAATTTTGGGAATAAGTTTAAATATTTCCGCTGTTTCAGGCGCGTTCCGAATATTTTTTAGAAAAAAAAATATTTTTCGAAATTACGCCATACACTATTTTAATTGTCACTTGCGATTTATAAATTTTATAATATACACTTTCTATAGTTAATTATACCAACGGAACTGGCGTGAAAAGTATTTAAGATATCGAATTAAAAAAAAAAATTTATATGTTACCAAAATATAAACGACTGCGCTTATATAATATATAATATTCTATCTAACAAATAAAGTTCGCGATTTATCATTACCATTTTGTAATAGTAATTCATTTTTTTTTAAATAACACAGATTTTAATATCTCTGTCTGTCGAATGATACTGTAGCTTGAAAAAATTACAAAACATTAAACAGAAAGTCTGGAAAAATATTTGGAAATTTTCAAAACAAGTCTGTTATTAACTACGTCTAAGAGACACGGCATAAAAAGCAATAATTTTTAAAATGACAAGAAATTTCGTTAGGTATTTTCACTTTTACACATTTGTTCCTTTTGTGCCCTTTGTATATAGCCATTTATATAACCGAAACATTTGATTCCATTTAAAATTTAATCCAATACTAAGTAGTATAACCATAAGGGTCATGTAAGCGGGTCATAATGTAATTGTTCCATATATATGAAAGTATAGCCATAAATGAAGTGAAGTGTGTTTGAAGAGTCCAGTAACCATGTTAAACTATTTCGGTAGCATATCTGATATTTGTCTACCATGGAGAAAATGTAGTGAAAACTTCACTAATGAGAGCTTTGTGCGTGTCACACAATGGAACTCTAGTGAGAGTAAATAGCTTTGTAAGAATGTTTGCGAACTCTCTGAACATTAATAGTATTTTTAATTATCTTTTTTAAAATGAACTTCACTTACACTTAACATTTATTATGTGAAATGTCAGCTCCATACAAATAAGTCTATTTGGAATTAATATAGGTAACGTATGTACATTCACGACAACGGCGATTCATCTGTTATTAAAGTTTTTATAAACGAAAACTCAGTGTGATAAGCGGGAAATACCGACTTGAATAATCTTCTGAGTTGCAACGTTCTTTACAAATATCATAAGAATATTGAATCTACCATTAATTAAATTTCATATTTAAAAAGGAATAAATAACTCAACGCGCAAAACAAATATATATTTGACTATAGCCATTTGATATAAGTGGATTTCAATAATTGTATTTTTTTATTGTTTTTTTTTTCACTGTAACTTAAGTTATCTCTCTTAAACATTAATGTCTAGAGTTGATATCTTCGTGAGCTAAATTTATATATGCTCCTCAAAAATTATATTTAAGTCGATTTGAAGAAAACTATAATAGACCTTCCTTCGGGAATCGTTCTATTTGTGAAAACCGTACGTTTGGTAAGTCTTGCGGTTATCACATCTACTTGGCCTGGGAACATAATTTAATTTCCCTTTTTCAGCAATGACTAACATTCAGACATAATTAAGGTACTATTAGGTACTTTCATACATATTTAATTTTTTATTTAGCTTTCATAGAAAATACTTAAATTTTTCTAGAATATCGCATACAGTTTCCATATGTACAACTTCCATTTAATTCCTTTCAAATATTTTCTTGAAAGAAGTTTTTAATTTATTCAAAGTTCACTCAGACTGGTAAGTATTATATGATTAAGAATATATAAATAAGCCGAGAATTTTTGATATTGTAACGTCAAAGTCATACAGAGCCTCATTCAAGTAATATTTTGATCGTAAATATTGGTCGCGCCACATAACATTACTTTCTTTTATTGATATACATATTCCTATTATTCCCATCTTGTGTATGAAGGAAAGTCATTTTATACCATCATTTGCGTGGAAAAGATTGAAGAATATCGTGGATAGCAAATAGAAGAATAATCATGCGGAAGAAGAAGGCTTCACAGGGAATCAATCGTCGGGCCTCGTGGTGAAACATTGATATGAACAGTCGCAACCGTCACTATGAATAGTCGTGGTGACATTAATTGCTGTACAACGCTGGCTATGGTAACACGCGAATACTCGCCGTGCAGCAGTAGCCTGCCGTCGCAACGTACTTATATATATTCATCTCACCAAACCACATTTATAACTTTTGAAATATGGAATATCTTTAATTATTCACTGCATGTTTCTTCATATCTTTAGCAAAAAACTCCTTCTACTGTGCATTGTCCACGTCTCACTCCGCATACACTCGACTCCCTCTTCATCAATTTCAATATTACGATAAACAATTATACTGAATTCCTCAACCCTAGAAAAACGGTATAAAATTAGATGATGGGTTATATCACTATCAATAAAGGTAATCATTAATCACTTTCTAGCATTTAGAAATTTGATTGCTTTGCCAACAACATTTAGAATGAGTATTACAATATAAATAAGCTAGTTACTCCTAAACCTTACTTATATGCAGACAGAGCTGTTTTAATATGAATCTAGATTCAACAAACAAATTTCTAGTAATTTTAAGTTGTCATTTTGTATAATCGTTTTACGCGTAACCCTTTAAAACCCACCTTTATTGAGACTTATCTTAATTTGGAATTAAATTGGAACTACGTATTTAGATCAGAAAAGTAATTCTAAATTTGAATAAAACGGTTAATGCTGGTAAGAACTTCAAGTAAGGACTTAAAATGGGGAAACGGAAGAAATGGTGTCTATGCTATATTGAGTAATTAAATTGTTATTTCTTTATTAGTACCTTATTCGATATTTTAGTAGATTTTAGTATTTATGAATACTTTTACCAATAAAGCTTATAATACTATCATTTTAATGATTTAGTTAAATTTATGTGTAATATAAAACAGTGTAACTTTTGATACCTACTTCAGTTAATACAATCTGTAGTTTGAAAAATTGTATTATTTTCTGTTGCTTCCTGAAACATGTGAAATCTATTGCTTGAAAGCTTTCCTCAGTTCCCTGCTTATGTCAGCCATAAGTTTCTTTAAGTTCGCTTTTGTAACGTACACCTCCGGTCATTAAATTTTTTATTATTTTATTAGTACAAATGTAACATAATTAATAGTTATTGTTCTAAATTGATACATTTTTTATTGAACGTATTATACGACAACTGCGTATGCTGCTCGTTAGGAACCTAGAAAATGTGCAAGCAATAGAAATGTATATTTAAAAGCTGCTTGGAGATTTGATCTCAAAACAGAGCAACTGTTGAAAAAGCTGTAAATGGAAGATCTCTATTGGTGTTTTAACCTCTGGGTCCTACTTTATACTACATTATAACGATACTAAAATATGAATTGTATTTTTGAATCAACCCCATTACCAGATGTACAAGGTGCTTTAACGTGAACTTACCATGCTTATTTCCTACAGTAAATTCAATACGCGTAGAACATCAGAAATATTAAAGGAGCATTACTTGCCCATACATCTTTGAGCGGATGCAAACGTGCACCTCAACGTGATATATGTCTTTAGGATGCGTTTTTGAAATACCGCTTTCGAACCATTTCGAAATTGGCATAAATTCATAATAAAATAATTATTCAAAAACAGGTACATACAGTCGTTGTAAATCATTCGACAAAGTATACTTCAAGTTGGCTTTACAATAAATCGACATTATTTTTTAATTTTTCTCTATTACTATTGCTATTAAAAAGCATTTGGCTATCTAAAGTCTCTGCTTTAGATTTTGATAAGTAATTATAAGTACCGCTAAAAATTTCGTTATAAAAGAAACAAATTCTTATTACTTGATACATTTAACTAATTGTATAAAAAAATATCTGTAAATTGTTCAATTTAATGAAATAATAAACCTTAAATTTATATTTTACATTGTGAGTCCCGACACGAACTCCAGCTCGTCACGTATAGTATTTTGCATTGAAAATTGAAACAAATGCTTTGATTTATCGATGGAGCATTGACCTTTGAATTTGAACGACCTTTGAACCTCTGATATTTCCAGGCTACGTGCTTTCGACATTTACTATAAAATAAACAAAAGCGATACATACTTAATATGGATTGTATAAGATTCAAAACCAATTTTTAACCTCATACTTATGTTTCTTAATGTTTTAGCTACAAACTGCAATATTATAAATTCACTTAACTTTGTATGTACTACTATTCATAGAAAGGCAGCGTTTTTTAAACTGTCGTATATGATACCGCCTCTTATAAAAAAACTTTGATAAGGTGTGTTAAGTGGTTTTCCCCTTAGTGATTTACTATATATTCCCTTTGATATCAGTTGAAAGTGAACCTTTGACTGATCGCCTGAAGCGTATCTTAGCATTTAGTAGAATAAGGAAAGCCCTTGAGCGATACTCGAAATCCTTGACAGATGAATAGTGATCTGATTAGGGACTAATTTCGAATTTTCCGTAGAGCCTTTGTCCTTTGAGAATAAATTCAATGCAATATATTATGTAAGAACGTTTTTACGAAATTAACAAATATTTTATTTTATTACAACTTTTTCTTTTTTTTTTTCTTTTAACTGTATAGTATAAGTGTATTTATTTATAATTAATATAAATTTATAATTAATATTATGGGATGAAAGTATGTACGGAGTTGTATAAAATATACAATAATAAAAAAAGAATGATGACTTTGATCAATTGTAGGAGCATTATAAAATACAAATTCATCTCGATAGGTACAAATAATGGTTGACTACATTTTATTAATATTATTTAGTCTTTAACAAATAAATTCATATAAAAATATACAGTTTCAGTCGAGTGCTCTTTTAAAAAAATTTGACCCACACACGATCCTTTGTTAGCCGTGTCATATTCTCTATAGAATTTTCAGAGGAATTTCGGTTAAAATTAATATTGAGGTATAAATATTTTCAATATGGATAAAGGTTGAGCTACAATATTTAAAATAAAGGCAAGGAAAATGATGATGGATAAAAATAAAATTCCGATACAACGTTATAATATAGACACAGATTTTAAAAGATTAAGCGTTTTTGGTGTACTAATATGGGTTGTAAATTATTACCGAAAGGTAAATTTTTATAAAGGTACATAAATCATTTTGAAAAGTCGAAAATATCTCACACATTATATACGTTATGTATAGGAGTATCTACCGTTAAACAAAAAATTCCCTCTATTTTCATCAAACCATGCTTTCAACGAGATAGTTAAAAATATTCTAAATTTTGCTCCCAAATTGCATAAAGAAACAAAAAAATGAAAGCGAGAAAACAATTCTATGATTTTCATTAAACTCTTTTGTAAAACTTTTTAAATTGAAACAGTTGATAAAACAATTACCCCTATATCACTTTGAAAAAACTTGGCAAGTTAAATTAAGAGCTGAAACTTTTGTGTATTTAAAAATGGTGGATTTCCCGGAGCTGTTTTAATCAATGGCAGAAAAATTGGCACGATTGGAATTGTTTTTACAACCTGAATCGTTGAAAACTACGAATTATTCGTAACCTTCAATAGATTTTATGGAAAAATTTACTGACATTCAAATCTCTTTCCCATTTTCTCAAAATAGTATCAGAGTAATAAGAGCAAAATATTCAATTGGCGTTGAAATCAATGTATTGCTTTATGTAATTACAGTTTCACTGAAAAATACACGCAAAGGTTATGGAGCAGCACTGGTTTTGATTTAATAGGCTGTACGAATACACTGGGTTCGCTGTAAATAGCTTATTTAGATAATATGAATATAAATACGATGCAAGTAAGGATGCACTTTCAAAAGACTCGAAACTCATATGTTTGAGAGGAATTAACGAGCTCTAGATTAAATTCGCATTATTTAATTTAACCGCAGCAGTTCCTCTGCTCGCTTTTCCGTTGTAACTCACAAAGACGGTAGGGTAACAATAGTTTTTAAAGTAAGAACACTTTTTGGTGTCGAAATTTTGAGGAACTGGTACTAGTATTAGTTTACTAATCGAGAATATTTTATGATGAGATGATTAAAGTAGCTAAGAAAGCTATTGAATGGATGAATAAAGCCTTATTTAATCATTAAAAAAGAAAATAAAATGTCCGCGTTGAACGCAGACGAATTTGTCGTACTTGAGTGCGTCTTGCTCATTACGATTGCCTTCTTTGATTGAACTTCAAGTTTAGTAAATGATTGAATAAATTTGTATGTTAATGAAGTTTTATTTACGTTAATATTACATTGTATTTATTTACTGTTAAGCACGCTTTTAAAACTAAAAGGCCATTATCTCTAGTATACAAAACAGCTCAGTCTCATTGATAAAAAATCAATCAGTAACTGCGTCGTTGAAGCTAATTCATTCACTTCAGGAACGATTACTTTAGTTAATAGAGATATATTCGACATATTAACTTTTGGTATTGGTGGTATGAGTTTGTTTAATAAATTTGTGACCAAGCATTGTTTTCTTCATTTCTTACGTCTTGATGTTTTACTTAATGTTTTACTCACTTCGTATGTTATTTCTTTAACCTAGCCTAACTACCTTAACCAAATCATTGTCATTAATTAATATCACGCTTTTGAAAATTTTAAGTAATAATAAGGCAACGGGATGGTAATTATAAATAAAATTACTGAATAGTGTATAAGATAATCGTTAAAATATTTCGGCGTAACGATTTTGAAAGAAGATATAAAATCCATATAATTCTATTAAGATATTTTAATTCCTTTTTTTTTAATTTTGTTGTTGTTTTTAATTTAACTCCGTAAATATCAACAATCATAGCTACACTACACATTTTAAGCCTTAGTTTGGATTTACACCGCTATACACGCGCATTATGAAAAATCTCTTACTGCAATGAAAACTCCATTTTAGGTGCAGTTCTAACTTTTTTCCTTTCACAACTGATTTACTGTACGTAATATATTTTGCGTCATATTTTTCATGCTCAAATTCAAATATTTTGAATATTTAAACCTCAATAAAGAAAGTAAATATTTGCTAATAACATTACAGTGTGGGAATTTGTCCCACATACAATACTCTGTGGTTGTTTATGTTTTCTAGACAGAGTTTAGGCGGGAAAATGTGAGATTTCTTTATGGTTTGAAATTAAAGGTTAAGTACCATTCCTCCATGAATAAAACCGTGAGCGAGTTATTATACTTTTGTAGTCACAATAGGATATTTTTTTATTACATAACGTAGCTCGATAGCAATCTCTGTCAAATATTGTAATAAAATTTTGTATTTTAGGAATAAACAGTAGTTTGTGTTAGGCACTTAAGGATATGTGTAAAACGCCTCTAATACAAGGATAGCACAAAGCTCGTCGCAAAAGGTGTTGAAGTCTACTTAGCGGACATCAGATATTCCACTAACAGGCATTCGTTACGAGGATTTCAATTCAAACTTATATGTTTTGAACCTACACCAACTTTTACGAGCGTTCAATAAATATTTGAACCCAGTTAAAGTTTGAAATAACTTCATAAGTCAATACTCTGGAACTTTTAAACCGTATAAACAAGATACAATCGTAATGTATTTCTTATTCAATCATTTTGCATCTCCTTCGCACTCAAGCAAATTGTGTTTTTGTCCCACTCTGCTATTAACGTAGCACTAATGTTTCGTGAATTTCTTGTACATTTTACTTGGCAACTGTTGTGATGTCGATGCTTTTAAATTGCATGAAAAAGGGTCTACGTCGCTATTCAAAAGATATTTGGTATTCTGCAAAAACTTAAGTTTGTTGGTATTTTTGGAATTATAAAAAATCGAGTAAGGTTTATAAAAGGTAGATTTTAAGGTTTCCTTAATGAAGAGAAAGATACATCATCATTCAATTCATCAATTGTTTAAAAAAAAGTGACATATTTTTAGTACGAGTAGATCAGTCTAGTTCTCCCCAGGGACTGGTTACAAAGTAATTCTGCTCGTATTAATATATAAGTATTTATCTTGGATTTATCTTAACTGTACTCTGTTAGAATGTTCTCTCACACTTAGCTAGACAAGTGTCTGATAGATACAATTATTTAAACGCTGTCTTGCCGAAAACTAAAATCGAATTGAAAAATTATTGTTGTGTTTTATCGTCAATCGAGGCTAGTCTTTTTACTAAATAATATCTCACGGATATTAATATTAATAAAGCATTCATCAAAATTGTTTGTAAAGAGGAAAAATCCTGGGTGAAGCAGTTTATTCTTAAAATAATATCAATATAAAAAACACGTATATTTCCGAGTCTGAAAGCGCGATAAACTTTGCGTGCGTACCTAACAAAAACAATTATTGTTTCATTTAGAATCGCAACAAATTGTGCGTTCATGAATCCATTTGAAGGATGATGAAATGAGTGGTTGGATATGTATTTACAATATAGAATATATACAAATTAACCAAATTATTATGGACAATCATATTTAACACCATCTTTCACTTTCCCTCTGAATCGTCTCTGTTATAATAACAACCACTGAGTAGACAAAACAAACCATTAGCGTAGACGTGCGTGCACTGGCAAAATATAAACTAATTTTTCCTTTATTACATTATATGTTATTACAATATACGTATAAACGAGACTATACAAACTGGAAATTGTTGATTGTTCGCTGATTGCACAACATAAATCATGACAGCTTGGATAGTTTTCTGAGCTATTTATACGCCAATCACCACAAGATTGGCCGAGCGCCGTAGCCATTACTCAGTGTTGCCAGCGCATAAATTATATGCCTAATTAGTCACATTGATATCCATCCGTAGATAACATACGAGATGTTTGTAAACATAATCTAAAGTAAATCTATTAGAACTGCTCTAAGAAAATAGAGATTTCGGTGGTCTTACCGAGTACCTTTAGCAATTTATACGTCACAATTCCTTTTCAACTTTGCCTCGTACATTATATATTACGCGAATGTAGGTAATTCATAGACAATCTAATCCATCGTTATAATGGTTTGTAACTGAATACGCGCTAAATATAGTGTTAATATCTTTTGCGGCAGTAATGACAAATTGTGTATTAACGAGTACTTAAGATATAAATCAGTAAGCTGAAAAGTTAGTGGATAAAAGCTTTTTCCGTAAAATTCTTTCTTTGACGTTCATAACGTACATGTTACCTCCATGAATAAATCTTAAACTTTAAAAGTTATTAAAATTTATGAAATAAATTAAAGGATGTTGTACTAAACTAAAAATTATGAAGCTGTTCTATTTTTATACATATAATTATATGAACTTTTTCACTCAGTTCTGCATTTAATATTAGTTAAAATTATTCACATCGTCGTTCATTACTGTTATTACTTTTGCAAGTTGTAAGCTAGATATTGAAATAACTCTGTCTATTATAGAGTAAAAAATGAAAAATGATTTTACAAAAAGATAGCCGCGTCATTTCTATGTAAATTTTCGATAGAATATTCAACTGAACATTAAAATTCTTGACGCATTAAGTTGGAAATTATATGGAGGTGGCACGATTTGAATACTAAATAGTTTCAAAATTATATTATGTATCGATAAGATTTTCATGGGGTATAAACTTTTATACCTTCTAATGATACAATTTGTATGCTTACGTCGATAATATGATCTGAGTGGGGACTGTAGATCCGTTCAACTAATTTTATTAAAATATGCGTATATATAAGCAATATAGATTAAATAATTGAATTAAAAATTATCTGGGTGCATCGAGGTGCTGCCGCCTAACTTCTTTGTGAAAATCTTAGAAAGTTCAGTCAGTAACAAGATTATGCAATTATACTGAAACAGGTGGTTCAAAATTAAATTATTGAATGAATAATTTATTGGTGAACTAGCACCCCTTTCTTGCCACTATAAAGAGTAGCTAGAATATCCACGAAAAATTCACGTCAAAACGACAATATCTTAAATTCGTAAGTTGCTATTTGCAGAAATCATGAAAATAACGTGCATAACATATATAAAATACTAATTGGAACACGCGCCTCTGAGTAGTAGTATTAGGAGTGACCTGGACTTATAAATCAACTCAACTCAAGGTATTTTAAAGTTTCAAATATCGAGTAAACAGTTTCGCTCAAGCGAAGTCTGGAATATTCGGTAGTATAACATAAAACTCGAAATACCATTCCTTTATAACCCAGAATACTTAATAGTTCCCCAGTTTTCCACAAAACTGTAAATAAAAACGATTTTCGTAAAAGTTTATTCGCGGCACTGGATAATAGTGTATTGTGCCAAGTCGAAACTTTTCAATGTTCTCAAATATATTTTCTGCTTAATATTCTATTTTAGCTTAAAGTATTGTTTGGTTTCCTTTTGTTATTTTAAAAATAATCATGACTTGAAAAATTTCCTCATATGCTTTAAATAAAGCACTAAAGCCTTAATTTGCCCTTAACGTTGATAAATTATATATCTAATGTATGAAGTAAACTATCAGAATAATGGAATGCCTGTTTAGCTAATAACTGATGTAGTTAAAAAATCTTACTGCCTTACGAAACGAAATAACGTTTAATAACGCAAAAACATTAATATTTCGTGATTAAAATCTGGAGTGCTGTTATAAATTAAAATGAATGAAATTAATATAAAACTCAAGGCACGGAAATGCACAGTGCAAAGGATTTCGTGTTTAATCCAAATTAATTCGACGACAATTTTTGTTGAGATTTACGCTGTACATTACGTGTAATACTTTAAATAAAATTTACAATTTACCCACATGTAATACATACAAATTCTGGTATGTATTTTAATTTATGATTTACAATATAATAGTATAACATTATATAAAATATCTATCATTCAGCAGTATACAAATATTGTGATAAAACTCAAATTATTTAAAATACGTTCGAAATGAAAACTAAGTTTAAATATAAACACAACTAAAGGGTGGCTTCAGATGTTCAAACTTTTTATTTACCCCAACCAAAAATCGACCAAAATTTAATTAACATTTAGAAAAAACTTCTTCATTTCAATTTTATACAAATCCCGCTATTTTAACCGTAAATCCCGCAAAATCTTTTGTTTCGAATGTAACTGCCAAGTTGTGATTTTTCAGAAACATTATGCAAATATGACGTAGACTAAAAATGTATTCGAGCGCGAGTGGCTAAATAAAAGTTTTAATTAAAAATAAAACTTTTAATTAACTTTGTTTTGAAGAACTTGATTGTGGGGATGCTAATTTTACTGGGATAAGTGAAATGTATCTGTCTGCGTGTTTATTCAGTTTTTAATTATTTTCATACTCAAGCATACTGAAACTTCAAGGAGGCATGAATTTACCGTAATACTTAGTATTATTTTTGTGACAAACGCGGGCCTCAAACACATAATAATGGATACAAATATTCCACCCTAAACCATAAAAATATTATATATTCTTACGAAAATACATTTTAAATATTAAATAAATATTCCTCTGTGTGAGAACCGTAGATTTATCCGATAATACTTTATGATATCACCTCCATGCAACAATGTTATACGCCCCCAACCCCATGAAATAAGTACGTTGTTTTGAACACGTCGCAAAAGCAATAAATTGAAAACGATTCAAGTTTTCAACTTGAAATTCTGTCATAACGATCTAGAAACGTGACTTCCTGCGTCTTGGTACATGAGATTTTTGCCAAAACAAGAGATCGTATAAATATTCACGTGTCAAAAGTTTTGTACGCGAGTCTGCTGCCGTAAATCATTCGCCAATTTTTGAAATTTTTCGGTAAATTGAAATTCCGTCTTCTTAATAGTCTTTTTTGCCAATATTTAAAGAACCATACCGAATAATTCGGATAGATATATCTATATCGCCTTTACTGATGCTTGTCTCTCATTGCTCTTTAAGTCTAAATACCAGAATATACGACACATAGAAGAGATTTCTTCGTGTTTTAATTCTTAATCATGCGAGAAAAAATAATTCAGGCATAGCTGAAGCTCAACTGTAAGCTTTGCCAAGTTGCTATATATTTTTTTTAATTTAATAAAATCTGTATCGATTAACTAGGATTACAAACATTGATGATTTTGTATTTATCCATTATCGAAACTGTGTGTAATTTAAATATGAGTTTAATTTTACCAGTAATAAATATATGTTCTTATATGCAAATTAGTAATTTAAACAAATATTTTTTGATCTTTCAGTAGTCTGTGTAATTTGTAAATTAAGAATAATAAGCCTAACGAAGGATACAGTATTAGGTAATCGAAATAAATACTCTGTCGCAAGGAAAATCACACCGACTGAATAAGTACTCCAAAGTGATTTTGGTCCCACCTGCTTTATATTCATATAATGACAAGCCTTCTAACTTGATTTGAGCGTCTGAAGAAATTATCTAATATATAAAGTTTAAAGAATAACTTGTTGTGAACACAATGGACTGGTAACTTTATTGATATAAATATATAAAGAATATAATATAATAGTAAATCTCTAATGTCTGAGAACTAGCCGCATGCGCAAACCTAACAGTATTATGCTACTTTAGTTTACATACACTACAGGAATTTTTTGTCAGCATTGATTCCCCGCCCAACAAACCTAGACGTGATTAAGGAACAGGCATATATAGTATTACACACAACTTTTTTTCAGCACGTGGAGTCGCGAGAAGAAACTGACATTTACTATCCAATTAAAAATTCAGACGTTTGTACTCAAACATAACGATTTCGCAATTTTCTTATTATCTACATTTATTAGAGAAAGTGTAAACTAAAATAAATAGGAAAATTTATATTTTAAAATTGATTTTACTCGCACTTGGACAAAAATGTGATGTGGGATAGTAAAAAATGGAGTTATTCGAGAGAGTAACAATATTGTCGATCGAAGCATAAAATAAATCGCTATTTTTACAGTTGGCAATCCAAGTACTGAGATTGTTTCCACATCGGAGACCAGCACAGGGAATCAATTCTGTGAGGAAATTTATGGCGCACTCTAGAATTAAACCCTCCACTTGAGATAACCTTTATTTTGAGTTAACTGCACACTATGGGAAATAAATTGCTTAAAATTCTTGCGAAATTGTGTGGTTTAATTGCAAGAAAAAGTTCTTCGGGAGTCTCTTTAAACGTACCCTTTATATTTAGTAACCATACAATAAGAAACCTATTTAGGAACAATACGTTTCACTATGTCTTTCCAAAGTCACAAATATATATTGTATCTTATTGATATAAGTATATAGTATTTGTTTCATTTACCGCCTCGTTGAAATCAAATGTAAAAAACAAATAAAACAAATGTAATGTAGCATCTTTTCTTTGCATTTTCTAACATACTGTAAATAATATATAAACTTATTGTCTATGATCTGCTGTTTCTTAAGGTAAAATGTATATTAACATATTTCATAGAAACTCCCTTTCGCCTAACAGTCGAATCTTAAAATTTTTTAGTTTTTTTTTATTAAAATACCTGCTTAATTTAATTATTTTTACTTATTTCAAATTATTTATATGTATATTTAACAATTAGAGAATGTGAATAATTTGGTTTACGTATAGTCAGTCTATCAACTTCAATGCTTAAGGTTAAAATTGACTAAATCCTTTGTTTTTGTTTACGATAGAAAAGATATGAGGCAATGGTTTCCAAGAGATTGGCAAACAAGGTTTCCAAAGAAATTCGTAAGATATTTCCTGCTATCTAACCGTAATCCCAATAATGTTATAGGTCCATACATTACAATTCATTTCAATATTATTATCTGCTGACATTTCATCATAGCAAAGTTATCCATATTTATTTGTTTGTTTGATGTCATGAATGACTGTGAAAGTAAGTTTGGTAATAACGTCTTTATTGGCGCTTCTCAATTCATTTGAATGCAAATACAATTTGGGCCGATATTATTATGATTAAGTCTACTTTAGTAAATTATTGTTCTGACATTCACAAAACAGAATCAAACGAAACTCCAGCCTTCTGCTGCAATTAACAAATAATTTATTATAACGCCAAAAGCTCACATTATTTAAATTACAATAATTAACGTCCTTTCTTGCAAAAACTAAACTCATCATCAAAGTACTTATTTGAATTGTAACAAATTAAAGCGAGATATAAAATCTGTATAAAGTTCATACTGAGTGCTTAATCTCATTCATTGGCACAATGTCTTCGTTAATTTTGTAATTTAAAGTGTTTGACAGTGTTATAGAGATTAGTAGTATGAACGAAGGGACGTTCCTATCTATGTGTGTAATTTTACGTTTATTATTATGTAAAATGGTTTTGATATCATTCCATGAGACTATTGATAGCTGAACGGTAAATTTGACTCACTTCACTTCGTTGCTTCGTCGATCTGATTATGAAAATTTACACTAAAATAATAAAGTTATAAAAAATATACGTTATCATTTTCATTTCTTTTTTTTTAATTCGAAATAATTTTTTAGCCGCTTATCGCGTAAGAAATGAATTTTCATATAACTTTATATCTATACTAAACCAGTATCAAGTAAGCGATCATGTATTTTCCGGTCGGATATAAAATAAATTTAAAAATTCATTTTTTAGGACGAATAATTAGGAATTCAGTTGAGCTCCTTTTATAAAACTCACTGAACTCGTAACTGGTAATCAACCTAGCTCTTGCTTGATGATCATTCGTTATATGTCAATGCAACACTTCCGGCATCTGTCGAGAGAGATTATGCTGTATGTCGTATCTCGCTTTACAATCTAACACTAAAACCCATGTTTTTCCCAAAAGTTAGTGATTTAAATTCGCGGGAGTCGATTGTAGTGACCTGTATTGAAGACACTAAACTAAAAGTTAAGACATAAATTTATTGACGTCCGAACTTCTACCAATCCCGGATTTCAACTGTACTGCAGTCTGATACCACAGTCTTAATATTCAGTGATATAAATATTTTTTGTACTATCACAATTCAATACGCAGAATTCATTATGAGTATTGTACTGGAAAACTTTCTTCCACTTGAGATAAAATACTTTGTAATATTTTGTACCAGTACCTTTTTTACGTGCAGGAAATCGTAAACATTGCTATTTATATTATGACAGAAGCTACTCAAACAAGAAATAGTTATCGGCTATATAGATATTTGGAAATCAAAAGAATGGTCTGAGAATTCAATTCGCATCATCGACTAAACTATTTTTTTTCTGGGTGTGATGAGGTATGATGACATAATATTAAAAATAATAACGTATTCTCTAGGATTATTTCTTATATAATCCAAAGCATTATAATATATGAGAGAGTCATTCGAGCATTTGTTGTCATTTCGTCTCCCAAACACCAAACCGTACATGACGACCCTGCCAACGACGGAACATTCCTGGGCGCCGACGCGAATTTGAAACTATCCATATAAGGACGCCGTTCGACTCGATCCTTCGATAGTTTATACTAATGGAGAGAGTGCTGTTTTTCTGTTGAGACAAGTGATACAGAAATGCCACTCAGAATGAACACAGCCCTTGCATTTACAAGCTGTCTCATCGAAAAAGTAGTCTCATCTTCGTGGCACAACGCTTTTCGAAAATAACGCTATGTCACAAATGATGATCTCAGGAAGTATTAAATTTAATAACTAAAAATATATAAGCCTTATAGAAGCTGTTTGCCATAACGATAGCTAATCGGATCAGCAAGAAACTCGATGTGGTTCAACAGTCACGTTACAATGTGACATAATTTGTTTTTAATTTCTTTTGAAATTTAGAATATCACCACTGTTTGTAAGAAGACTATATTTTCTAACTTAGTATAGGTTCGAAGCCAAGACAATCTGATTAAACGAAATGATCTTTATTGGAAACAAGAAGAATCATACATAGTGTATTGGATCTCTGATAGATTTTGTTCTATTTTAGTTACAGTTCAATACTGTAAACAATATTTCCAACAAAATCTTTCCAACAAAAATTTTATTTTATGTATGTGATTGATTCATTAATAAAACATAAAACGTACACAAATTATGTTGTCTGCGTAGTCAAAACGCGAGGTCGCGCTGGAGCGTTTTTAAAAAGAATATATTTAATTAAAACTTTTATTTTATAATACCGGTTACAAAAGTGATCAGCTTAAGACTAACTTAATATCTAATATTCGAGACCCGGAGCCAGACAGTCAGTCAGCAATATTCGAAAGAATAAACATAGGTGTTTCTTAGTAATGTTAGATTAGGAAATGTGTCGGCAATATTCGTGAGAATAGATGTGGATGTATCTTTAATATTAAATATTTAAAAATATGTCTTGTGACTGTATAACTAAATCATTTAGAATTTAAATTTCTGTTTTCATTAATATCTAATATGTTAGACTCTATGAATGCGATCTTTTCCTTTTTTTGACAATCTCTTTTAAAAAGCCTTCTAACATCGAAATGTTCAGTTTAAAATGAGCAAAGCCACCTTATCTGGAATGACACAAATATTATGTATGTATGATATCCTGAATTATACAGCTAAGTTGCGTTGGGCTATAAAATTCTTAGACGACCAATGAGAAACATTAAATGTTAGGAACAGTTTTAACAAGTAATTATAATTTTTATTTTACTATTCAATATTTCCACAATCAATTTTTCCACGAGGTTATCGCCTAATTATACAATAAATTATTAAACAGTTAAAATATATGTATATATCACAACCCGTAAAGATGCTAATAAAACGCAATTCCAATTCATTTCTACCCAATGTAACATAAAATGTACATCAACACTGAAACCCTACCAACACGATGTTAACCCCTTTATAGTCTATAAAATAACTTCTGAATCGCTAAGAGACTCGATTTTTCACTTTCGCTCGAATTTAATCAAATGGCCCATGTCAAACAAAAATTACCCGACTACTTCTTACACTTCTTATAATTTAGTTATTGATAAATGTTTCAAGTTCTCCAAGATGTAGTATCCATGTAATGAATCTGATAAATTTTACGAAACCCTCAGTGAGCAAGATATGTTTCTGCTTATGTAATCTGTAATAAAATCGAAACTATGTTGCAACATATAAATGGCATAAATAAATTAATACATCGCAACAACAATCATTCACACTCACAAGTGTTAAAATACATTCAAAATTAATTGTACTGCACTACTGTGATATGAATTACATTTGTATATCACAAATTGACATAGTTTTGGATGAGTGGGTTATCCAGACAGATATTTTGCGGGCTAGGGCATCCTTTTGTCGATTTTTTTTAAAATATTTGTTTAAACATTCATTATTCATCCGTATCCATATTTAATGTATACCTTACAGAATTTTCATTTGAATTAGATTTGAATAATCGGGCCCCGGTCCATCGGATTCATTCCGCGAGTGCGTCTAGCGATAAACGTTATAATTTTATACCTTCGATTTATGAAGAATACTTTATGATATGATTCAATTAGAACGGTTGCTTGTAAACAGCTTATGTTATTAGATACTTCCATTATTCCAATTTTATTTCTATTCCGATTTCCTAGTAGATATACTTTGTAATAAAGAAAATTACATTTTATTTAATTTCCACGATCTAGTTTGCGTGCAATAAATTCATTCTATTGTTAACTTTATTCTATATCTCAATCGAAAAAAATGTCTTGATTTTGCTACACAGAAATGCATTATAAAGGTAAATTAAAATTGGTAGTAATTAGTAATCAATAAGAATTTGACATTAATAACAAACATCATCGTCCTTTTCGGCATAAACAATTGACTCATGACAGTAATTTTAGTTTGATTATCATAATTTATAATTATCCTCTATTATTATAAAGATTGCGTTTAAAATATGTTACTCAATTTTATGCTATCTTACTCAATTTAAATACGTTTTATAGATCCGATATAAGCTGTTTTTGAATAAAGCTAAGGAATTAGTGATAGTAAGCGATCCCTTTTAAAAACCGAAAGAGAAACCTTTTAAATCGCTTAAAGCAAATTTAAAAATCATTTAAGTTTTCCGTAAAAGACTAGCGTCTGCAATATCTCTAGCTATTTTGTAATGAAACAGAAAACTTGACAAAGAGACCGGTAGAAATATGATATAAGGAAATAAGGTACACAACAGTGTTTGCCCACATACAGTTTTTTTTATTTATATAAGTAGATGCCGAGCCTATATCTAAAGGCGCCGGGCCTTCATCACACCCACTCATCGTGGATATCTCTGGGCGTCAGTGACAAATTAATAACCTCAATTATAGTAATCTCAAAATTTATTGTAAACTAATTAATCCACTTTGACACAATAACTATAATTCTTAATGTAATCACGAATAATAATGATTAACATCAAAGTCACTGCGAATTTAATTAAAACAAGGATTGACAGGATTCAGAGCGTCGCGAATACGTTGCGCAGGCGAGCTCTCAAACCAATGACCCAATTCAAGACGACCGCCCCGCCGCGCCGCCATAGACCATACGACGTTCCGCCAGTTAACTATATTCAGTTCACTCTTGTAACATAGATGGCGCCCTAACGCGGTGCCGTCGCATGTTTTTTTTTATAATAATGAATTATTTTATTCAAGTTGTTTATTATGGACAAGGTGTATTGCATTTTGGCGTAGGTAATTTTTGTGAAGAACATTGTTACAATGTTCTTTCAACTTTTTTTAATAAAGTTACATTTTGATTGATATTTACCATAAAATTTGGAACCATACGGCTAGAGCTGTTTTATTTTTATTCGTAGCGGTGTCATAACAGTAAAGAAATCAATCCAAATTAGGTATAATGAATACTCATCTTTTATTCTTCGCTTCGTCTTCCACTTTCAAGACCAATGGGTATGTTACACCTCACTCCTAAGTCCTAATGCAAGGTAATTGGATGTAACTGGTAAAGAAAAAATACTACAAGTTTTTTTTGTTTGTTAATGCTTTGTGAATGAGGCATGTCCGAGTATTCACTCGAATATTGAATCCCATATTCCACGCTCACCAACGTCACGAAAAAGTAAATATTATACCAATATTATTTTTCTAAAAATTGTTATACTTATTTTGTCTCACCACATATTATTATACCATGTATACAATATTGTCCTTATTTAGAGGTAGAAGAAAACTTCAGAACATAAATCTCTCACTAGATAATTGAAAATGTCTCCTATTATAAAGTGAATATGATTGAAAATCGCGTGTCCGACTATTTGTCAACTGAATCGTTTGCCAGGAATTACCTTGAAAATATACGTTAGGATTATGTTATAATTTCAAAATATTTGCTGGTACCGTGACTTTTCTGGAATAAGGGTATATGATATAGATCATATTTCTTTTATATATCTATAAATAAAATCTATTCAGATTTAGACAAGGTGTGTAACGGTACAATGTTTTATATAATACATACAAAATTATTCTTATATAATTAATTACTAGAGATTAGAGATTTATATAATGTAGGAGTAATATTTTTAAATACTCGTACAAATATTAATTTTGTTATCAAAAATGTTATATTACTTTACATTTAGAACAACATTATTATGTACAGCTCAGAACACAACATTTGCTTTATAGGTACTTAATTAGACTCCATTCTTCACCTTACCTTTAACATGTGTGTACGAACTATGTTTCTGTATATTTTCAGTCCGCAAAGCTCAGGAAATAGCTATGTTTTATTTTATTTTCTGCAACTACACCTGTCAGCGCTCGCGAGGTTTAAAGTAAACGTGGAGAGAATTCTATTAATTAATAAGAGAAAAACGACGGTATTCCAGTGAAGTGAAGTGTGGTTAAAAATGAATTTGTACTCAGTATAAAGCTTATTGTAATTTATTATGGTTGCTATTTATCCCGGTTTAGACTAATAATTAAATGTGTAATTAGTGTTCAAAAGTATATAAATATATACTAAGCTATATGATTGATATATCCAAGAAAATAATATTTAAATTACTAAAATCTATATCTTTTTTTTGAAATTGTGAGATATATAGAATCAGTCTATATAAATATTTCAAGCGTTTACATATATAAACTTTATACTGTTTATATTAAAAATTAATTCACGATATCCAATTCGGTGGATTTTTGTGATTATAACTTCTCAAGTGTAGGCATGGACGAAATGATCTCTTGTATTGTAGATATAAAATACAATATGATCGGATTTATAGGATAAAATATATATTATGTGTAATCTTAAAGGCCGGCAACGCATTGGAGGCCTCTGACATTGCTAGTATACATGGGCGGCGGTATCACTTAACATCAGATGAGCCTCCTTCCCGTTGGCCCCCCTGTTTTATAAAAAAAATACTGAATACATCAATTTTTTATAGAACTTACAATTTAACTGCATTATACTGACGTTCACAATTGGTTGGTTTTTGTTATTTGTAGTTGTCCATGCTGATATAAAATATGAATGAACTAAATGTACAAAGACTATATATTAATCGTAAAATAATTGCAACAATTCGTTTTAAAACAAAATGTGTAATATTATTTATATACTCCGGTCGTATAATATTATTCTATAGAAATATAGTAGTATGTTCATGGCTCAGGTTCCAAATAAACAAGTTATAAGTGCCTATTTGCCATTTGGCTACATTCTAAGGCCACAACTCACATCTCAAAAACTATAACTGCACATAATAGCGTTAAAACATTGGCTATTCTTGAAACAGCCCATAAATAAGGAAGCACTAGGGTTGCCCATATTCTGATAAATTATATAATGTATCAATCTTTATGTAGTCAAACGATTCTCAGTCAATGAAATAACTTGATGAATTATTATTAATTTATATTGAGCAATAAACAACACACTTTGATAGATAAGACATTTAATAAAAGTTTTGTATCTTCTAAAATCTCGGTACTAATAAAATAATTAAGAATTCATGTTTGGGATATGAAGCCAAAATGAATTCAAAGAGTGGCAAACAATGACAAATACAAAATAACAAGGTATAAAACAATTCAGAAACAACAGAGATCACTTGTTTTTTGTTCATCTTACCAACACTGAGTATCCCCATTAAAATATATATTTAACGAAATAAAATAAAAAAACGAAATTTGGCGAAATCTAAGACTTTAGTAAGAGAACAATTTATTGCAATTCCATAGAGACAGCCCTACGATGATAGCATTTGAGTGTCGTTGCCAGTTGAACACAGCACAGCTATCTATTTCATTAACTGCTAGTGCTGGTTTGTAACGCAATAATATTTGCATCCACTCATTACTTTTGCCAACTGTCTAGTTACGTGTAAAATATATTAACACTGAATACTATGTATGACTTGGTAGCCTTTATCCTTTGTCATCCTATGTCAACGAGGACTGTGTACACAAATACTCAAAGTTTTTTTTAACTTTTATTAATAATTTATACATCCATTGAGTTACCAAGTCTTTTATATATTATATTCAAGATCAATAAAGAGAGGCTATAATTAACATTCAGATAAAAAAGCAAAATTTACAATAATAAAACTTTTTTGTTATACCAGCAGCTACAATGATTCTTACATTTAACTATGCACGATTAGTGATTGGACAATCGTTGTTAACTTCTAATTTTAATGATAGGAGTTATTTCAGATATTATATACATTATTTTTTTCAATCATTATAACCTTCTATAGATTTTTTTCAAGTTTACGATAGGTTTCATGTATAATATATATGTTTAATGTATATGTATATATAAGTAGATTAGATAAGAAAGAGGAAATATATAAAGAAAATAATATTATAAAGGAAATTTTTAAATTTCATGCATTAAATTACGAAATATTTCCTAAAAGACTTCCACGTGCATTTAATGTGTGAATAGTATAGAAGCTTTTATCAAAAGGTTTTCGAGGTCTTTAGAGGGAAAGTTCGTTTTATGAAAGAAAACATCAGCTCTGACCACTACTACTTGTGTACAACAATTTATATAAGAAACTACAACGCAGGTCTTATTTTGTAAAACGCAAATAAATGTATAGAATATTATTTATTATTACGTATCTACTACCTCCTTATCTTAAAAAAAATAGATAATATGTTTTAATCTATCGTTAACATTTAACAATTATTACCTATAAGTTTCTAAACCTCATCTCATGACCACCTTATTGCAAACTCCTCAGTGATTTCGTGGTGCCTACATAATAAATACGTTAACTGCGTTATTGTGCTAATATTTATTAATTACATTAAAATTTAATTTAATGATTAAATGATTGTCTCTTCGCATAAAATATTTTTTTCTATGATTTATTAAAATGTAACATTTTATTATTGTTAAATTTAAAAATACGAATATGTCTAAATACTTTGTCCTGCTTTGCACCACCGTCCAATAGTCTGGTTCTCGCAAGAGTTTTCATGTCGTACACAAGTTTATTTGAACCTGACTATTGGTATAGAAATTGTTTGCTCTCATTTAAAGTTTACAATACGGTGCAATAAACAAACTGGAAACTTATTGTAATAAAGTAGAAAAATATTTTTAATACGGACAATACACGTGAAATATACGTTTTTTTTAATAAATAAAAGATATTATCTAGAACAAAATGAACGAAAAGTTATAATAAATTGATTTTATTGCGAAAATTTCAACCGTCTAACACGGTTCATGAGTCTCAGTAATTGCCTCTTTTTCCCTTTGATTACAGGACCCGAAAAAAAGCGGTAGATTATCATATTGTCTTTACGACCATAATTTTTGGTTTAAAACAATATCTAAGCTCCGAAGTCAATTGTTACATCTATATAATATATCTTCACCTAAATCACTTTGATAAACAGCCTCTTACGTGTGAACGATGAGTATTTCACATGTACAGTGAACACCATCTCATCTTCAATAAATCACAGCATGCAGTACCAAACTGATCCTTATTACTTGGGTAGAAGGATGAACATTGAGTGCTGGTACACTTCAATGGCTTTAAGATGTATTTGGGCTTAGGTTTCGCGGATGAACGAACTAAGGCTACGTATGAGGTCATAAATATTATAAAATTTAACTTAGTTTTAAGAATTACGTGAGCTTATTTCCGTTATATTTTTGCAAGAATTTTTTTTATTGTTACAAAGAATTGAAAAAATAGGAACAATAGAACGCACATTCTTAGTAGCTTCAATATCTTATCTCTAATAGAAGTCTACTTAATGTTTTAAATGTAAACTCTTCGCCCCTTTTGTAACGCCTTCCTATCCCTCCGCCACCAGGCTGTATCTCATGAACCGTGATAGAAAGACAAGAAATTTTCACAGATTTATTACCGCTATAACAACAAATAAAAAGTAGATTAAATAATTACTTATGGGGGCTCCCATAACAACTTATTTTCCCATAATAACGTTATTTTTTCCCTTGAATACCTTTAATTTTGAAAACGTACGTTTGTGAGTCTGACTCGTACTTCCCGGTTTTCTATCTCAATTGCAAGTAGTGCAATAAAGTGTAAATATTATAATTTCAATAATTATGTATAATACTTGCTACAGAATATTTTTTGACAGGATTAGTTAATTTTTAAATAATTTTACTTAATAATTAAACATTTATGACACAGTATTCAGGTATATTGAACTGAACTAAGTCTTTGTAACATTATACCCAGAATGCACTTCGTCTGGTACTTGAATGATAGAATTGAATACAGGTTTACCTAATCTGAATCATAGATGATTAAATTTAAATACAAGCTAGAATTAGAAACATATGGTAATATTCAAACGACCACTATCACTGATGTTTGTTCCACGAAAATATAACATCACTAGCTGACCCGGCAAACTGTTTTGCCATAAATGTGATTTCGAAAGCGTTTTAAGCAATAAAAGTATGCTTCAGTTAGGTTAATAAATTAATCTTTATATAACACGTTTGTCGGTTTTTGCCATCTATTGATTACTTAGTCAATCTAGTTGAAATTTGTTAGAATCTTTTGGAGTTAACAGATAATTGTGACTGTCAAAGTCAAAGTCAAAGTCAAATTTATTCATTCAAGTAGGATCGTTACATGATCACATTTGCACGTCACTTAAAACTAAATTTATAGCCTTGTTGACTAACGCGCCCGAGTCTGAGAAGAACAAGCAAGAAACTCAGTCGATTAATTATTAACAAATAATTTGCAATCAAATAAAATTCCGACTATAATAAAAGATCTAAGCTATCCTATCTCTTAAGTTGGACCAGACTGCTGTGCCAATTTAATTTAAAATCGGTTAAGTAGTTTAGGACAGGAGATTTATATATATTAAGATGATGCTTATGGCGAAGTTCGTAGAAATTTCAGTACAAAAATAATGAAACCAATGACCTATGCATTTGCTACCAATTAAATCTGCATAAATTGGTATCGGTTGGTTGACAAATAAATCGGATGCATTAATTCCGTCGCCTAATTGGTCGGGGCGAGGACGGATCACGAAGCGTGCGGTTGAATTGTGGTTAGGGTT
Source organism: Pontia daplidice (assembly GCA_963693355.1). NCBI lineage: Eukaryota > Metazoa > Arthropoda > Insecta > Lepidoptera > Pieridae > Pontia > Pontia daplidice. The sequence goes on from CAVNZL010000014.1 coordinate 804,516, forward strand.
GCCAGATTCAACACTGATGATTAAATCTGACAGTTCACTTTCCCTGGCCATTAATTTATAAAACCTACATAAGCGGATAATAAATTTATATAAAACTTCCGAAATTAAAGGTTTAGTTTGTTAAATTTAGTTAAAGTTAGCGTTTTTCAATAATATAAGACACCGAGACATGACATTTTTGATTCAGGACAACTTAAAGCGTAAATTTACCAGGAGATAATAATTTTACTATTTTATTCAAAACACCATAAACATAAATTTAATATGTCGGACAGTATAGATGGCATTGTTAGGTTTTAAAATATTCCTCGCAGAAAGAAGTAGCAAGCACCCACGTTGTATTTGAATACTTGCTTCAAATCAAATTGATATTATTACAAATTATTCGAACTAAACTATTTTTTATGTAACAACCCTTATCAAGTATACTATGCTTCTATGTTCTACAGCTGTGGCTTTTAAGTAGTGATTGGGACTTATCAATTAGCGAAAGTAATTGCTGAGATAAAGTGGCTGCTAAACCAAAACCTAAACTGCAAATTTTTTTTAATTATATATAATTAGTACTGATATATGCTAACATTAAACAATATGAAGTATTTGTTATAATATACAAAAAGATAAATAATCTTGTATAAATAAATATATTTAAATTTAATAACTATGAATTCTGTACACGCTTAAGAAATTATAAATTATGTTGTAAAATTCTACATAATTTAACTGAACCAGCCTTATTATGGTGAGCGAGAAACGGAAACGTCGAGTCGTATAAAATAATAAATTCACTTATATCCGTAAAAGAGGTTTCATTTTATCATTTTCACTTTAAATGAGTAATAAATAGTAAATATGATCATCTAAGTATTTAAAATAAGGCATTTTTAAAGAGTAAAAAACACAATTAGTAAATTTAACTATAACTTAGATGGCGCCAGAGTCCCAACTTCAATCCTCGGTGCGGTCAACATTTGTGACATTATCAATACTAGAATTCATAGAACATGCTACAAATAGGCCATCCCAATATTAATTATGCATATAAGCTAACGTGCGATAAAAGGGAGGGTCTTTCATTCACGTACTCTTCGTAAAAAGCCATCAAACAAAACCATTAATATTCCACCAACCTCAAGAAGCGCGTAATAATTCAGTACACTGCGAACGAAAATAGAATACTTTAGTAAGGTCTCGTATATATCTTGAATTGTCTATCATTCAAGTACAGGGATGGAGTAATATTTTGTTAGAGAAAGTACAATTTGAGTGCTGGAAATTGTAAATACATAAAATAATAATCTGTTTACGTATACGTATTTATCTGGTATATGTTACAACAATTATACTCATGATACTCATGATATTTTTAATTTACATATTCATACTCGCACTTTACTTATCACACAAAAAATAATCGTAAATAAATAATAAGACATTTCAAATTAGTAACTTCTATCGTTTTTTCATAAAAATATTAAGATCAGTATCTGTACAACCCTGTAAATATTCTTGTAAACCACCTGTACCCTAAGAACACCTTTTATGAGCATTCCTCGCATGACGTTCATGCATTTTTAGACAACAATCTCCTTGGAATTACAAGTAATTCGAACGTAGCAAGAAACGTAAGAGTAAATTGCATGACACAAATGTATCAATACAAATCTGTTTATATACATATTCAACGAAAGTCCTATCGGTAATTACCAACAAAGCAAATTAATGTGTATCATAGTGAAAGGAGCCTATCTTGAGAGCAACTCAATTACAGTGTCGTTAACTTATATCAAGTTACAAGAGAAAGCGTGATAGATTTAAAGCACGAATTAATGTAATAAAGTGGTTCAATCCTTACATTTACGGTTACTGAAGGTAAAATTTTAATATACATTTTTATGTCTAAATTTATTTTACTTATGTTTTAACGTTTCTTTTTCTGATACGTCGATGATAATTTTAGTTACAGGCTTCTGTTATACAGAGTTTACTACGGAACGTAGGTAAATATAATCTTTTTAAAGCAATAAAATTGTTATTGTGCAAAATTTCTTTTACTGACAACCTATTTGTAAAAAATCCGGACGAGGTGCTATACAATTCAACGCGTATGTTTTTTCTTTGTGATTTTTTTGTGATTTTACCGAAATATTATACATATATATCGGTACCTCGGTTCGGTAATCATCGGTAATAAAGAAATAAATAATCCTTTTTATCCTTAGGAAATCTTTTTTAATTATTTCTTAATATCTATAAATCATCCACAAACTTCTAAAATTGTCCAATTATAAAAACATTTAAACATTACATTCTTAATACTACTCGCGAGGTACTGTGGCAAATTACAGATGTTGGTGAATGATTAAGAGAGATCAAGAAATATAAAGGAGTGAATAATTGTTATGAATACAAAAAGAATTACATATTACATTTTTTATTTTTTTTTTAGTGAATTTTGAAATAATTTTTTTTGTTATGATTATGTTATATTTGTCTATGCATTATTATTAGAATAATGGATTCTGTTAACGCTTAATAACTGAATTTATTTTTCTCAACAATCCGTAATATTACACGCCAATATGTATTTAGATTTATCCATATACATATTATACTTATAAGGAGATAGAAGAAATAAAAAAGGTGACATACCACAAGTGGTTGTATTTTTAAACCTTGTTAACCTGTCAACCTATATTATACCTTATCTTATATAAAATTCTAAAAATCTCTCAAATACAGAATAAAGCAATTCATTATACGTCAAATACATTTATTTATTTATTAACAACATACAAGTATTATACATGTTACAATACACACTTATAGAATTTAACATCATGTCAACTACAGTTGAATCCTCGCAAATAGTAAATAGGTGTCTTCGACAAAATTTCTTCTGCTAGTAATTTTATAACGGAAGTAAAATGATGTCATACGTTTATAACTTCCATCGCCTCGTGCTGTCATTATTATGAATGAATACTTAATAGAAACACGCTGTCTATCGAATTTCAACTGGTAATAGGATGATAGTTAATCAATAAGCACCGCACAGTAATGCCTGCTTTGAAATTCATTTCAGACGTTATCTAATTGCAACAGATAAGCAATAATATGGGACATAGATACAAATTTATTACAATAAACATAGTTTTATCCATTTTCTAATCAACCTACCTAACGCTATTCCTTGAAGATTAATGTTATTCTATATTCTAAGTACTTCCTGTCACTAGGCACAATTTGGACAAAATTTGGGTCTCTGAATGAATTTTCAGTTTTATTTCGTGAAATGACAGAGTTAATAAATGATGATGGTATAAATTAAGGCGCCAAAAATGTAACGCATAGCACATGAGCTCCTTATTATTCTGTGAAAGAACATAGATTATGAGGACATCATTTATCTTTCTTAAAAAATGTTTTTATGAAAGATAAATTGAATATTTTGTCAATAATGTTAAATCGGTAGAATTTATAGGAAATAGATATTAAAAATGTCATAAGTTGACTGTTTCATTAAATGTAAATCTTAATTAAAGCGAGGAATTCTTTTAACTAATCAGTTATAGTACAATATAATTAGTTATATCAACTGATATACTAGTATAATATATTACTAGGTAGTGCCAAGACAATTAACATATAAGACATTTTACATAAAAACAACTTTTATTAAAAACAGTATAACATGAAACATAAAAAAATTAATCCGACCTTTGACAGAGTAAATACAAAAAGATCGTTAAATCAAATTTCTATTTTCCTTTTAAAATTTCAAGTTGAACGTGCAAATAATTCAACTACTCCTGTCCTACTTAAATAATCTGGGATTCTATCGGAATATTTTCTCGGAAAATATTAGAAAATGTTTGCCTCGGACCGATTGATTCGATTTCCACCTCAAGATGGTTTTTATCGAAAACGTTACTTCGCGATAAAACTATTTAGATAAGATCTTCACGCAGTTATTAAATGAAACTGAGCAATCATTAAATGATTAGCCTACTAGGCAATTGCGAGTGCTGAGGGGTGAAGAAACTGAACTACTTTATAGCTCATTATCCTGACGTATTCCATTTTAAACTATTATTGTGTAATTAAAGTTACATTATAACTACATAAAATATTGCAAATGTTGCTCTATATTTCTATACATGATGGATTAAAATTAGAAAATTCTATGTTAACCCAGCGGATTTTAAACCATAAAATCTGAACTAGAAATTACCGCAACTGTGATAAAAATAGGAATAAAAACTTATGCCGAATTTGTTTGCTTTTCGCTATCTCGACAATATACTGTTTTGCTGTAACAGTTCAAATTCATGTAATATATGCAAATCACCTTTGGCGCACTGTATCTCGATTTGTTCGTACAAATATCTTGGCGCTTTGTTCAGAGATTATAATGCAAATGGTATGATGTGTTTGTTATCCTGATACAATGTAGGCCCTACTACCAGTCCCTGTTAGTACCCGCTCACGATTAAATTCAATGTACTATCAGTTTGAGGAAAGCGCTTTCAATTCGTTCTCATACTTATAAATATTTCTATGTATGATTTTTTTTGTGTATTGATTATAAATTGGAATGTATTTGGTATCAAATTTAGTTATTTAAAGTGTGCTATAAATTTGCTTAAAGAAATTTGAAAATATATAATTTAATAATATACAGTTTTATTCTCGTTACGAGGTAAGTGCATTAGCGAACGTGAAAGCATAAGTTTTGTACATGTTACGGGTTCCGCGTATTGTACTTGCCAACGCAAGATAAGCTAATCAAGTGTTTCTAAGAAATACGTCAGTAGATATATATTTAGTAAACCTAACGTATATAACGTTAGGTTTATAACTAGCGTCAAGTTTATTTGTTTAGTATTACATATAATATATTAGATGTATTGATTTTATTAATAATAAGTTTATTAGGCTAATAGAGAATTGTATTATAGATTGTCTAATAATTCTTCAGTTCTATATAACTTTAAGTGTACTTTGTGCTAACGCAACACTTTATGCACGAAATAGTTATGAAATATTTGTGTAAAGTTATTAACAAGATTTTTTCTTTTTAAAGATTCCGTGCTTAAGATATAGGGTAAATAAACGAACTATTAATAAATAAACTTTACTCCAATTAAACAAATAAAATGCATACTTATAAAAGTTATTCATTGGTTGCAATAGATTAAATACCACATTAGATGAAATATTTAAATCGGTCACAAACTTTCAGTTCAGTTGAGTATGTAAGGATTCGATGTATTAATTGGGTGGAGATTAGAGCAATATTTTAGGGTTAGGTGTGGCCTTAACTTTCCGCTACGGGTATACAGAATTTCTCAAACAATACGTATTTTTAAAGGACGTTGTCACTAGGCAGACATAATATGTTAACGCTGGTAACAGCTGTTAAAATATAGTAAGATTGATTGCCGCTCATCATGTTAAGCTGCTTGAATTAAAAAAATATTATCTACTACAAATTCCTAGAACTCTCTTGTTACAACATTAGAATGAAATTTATTTTTGACAAACAATATTTCTTTAGAATTCTACAAACAAAAAGTACGTCGACCACTTTTGAAATTGTATGTGCAGCGAGTTTGGCTCTTTTTAAACACTGTGAAATATTAACAAAATCTCATTTTTCATAAGTTTTTTTTAAATGAGATAACGAGAGAGTTGAGAACCACTAGCTGAGCTGATCACTTCATAAATTGTAACTCAAGCGAGGTATGGCGCGCGTGAAATATTATTATTTGAATTTATAATTACCTCGGTGATTACGATTAATTCGCTAATTGTTTTGCTTAATGATTCAAATCCAGCATTAGAACTAAGTTTGTTATTGTAAATTATGTCATTAACTGTATGTATTTAAATTAACTCTGTTACAATTTTCATGAAGACATTCGTAATATCTTATGACAAAAAGGCATTGCAACTAGAAATTGTATCGTCACAATTCTAGTGAATAAATACTTTTTAAAAGAAATTCATATTTTTTTATAATTCCAAAAGACCCGAATCCGATACAGAATTGTTATTTTTATTAATTTAACAATCCAAAAGACGAAACCACTTATGTTACTGGAGTTACACTTTACGTAACCACCTCATCATGATCAGGGATTCAAATATTGGTCGGAAAGAATATTCAAATACGCCATTGCGATCATTCTAAGGTCTAACAATCAGAAGTACTAACTATTTAATAAAGATATCCCTTTATATGAGCCTTTCGAGCAAAATATAAAAAAAAAATCACGTTCAAAATATGACAGTGGTAAACCAAATAACCTCATTTCATTTGGCGCGTCGTAAAATTTCAATTTGGTGAAAAGAAACACTGAAAACACGTAGGCTTCGAAGCTTTATATTCACACCACAAAGAAGTACAATAAAAATAGCGTCACAACATTTTTATTTCCCTGTAAATATCTTCGCGATACTTATTATTCGTCTCATAGGGATACATACGAATGTTGTGTGTGAATACACTGAATTGATATAGGGAATGGTTTTTGTTAGGACACAAATCACACATTATCTATACTTATATTATAAAGATGATGTTGGATTATTTTTGCCTTAGTTTACGTTTCAGTATTTGGATAGTCTAGCCACAATTCATATTCCACTCTATACAAATTCTTGTAACAGAAACCGGTGTAAATTAAACTAATAGTGTTAATTTTATTAGAGTAACTTCCATCTTTAAGAAAACAATCCCTTTTACAGTCAGACTGATACTTTCTGTCGGTGCTACACATGTCATCATCAGCCCAACCGATTCCTCATTTTCATCAGCCGATTCCGTATGTTGCGGGCATATCCCAGCCACGGTAAGCCATTCTTATTCAAGATTAGTCAAAACAAATATTACCTATGTACGCTTATTCTTCGCCATTTGTAATTTCCCAAACATATACTATAGTTATATGAATAGTATTGTAACGATACCGACGTAAGCAAAACTCCATGTTGCAGACATTTCAAGGATAGCAAAACAAATGAACCTTGTGTTGAATTCTACCGCGTAAAATCCTAGTCTTCCATAAGATAAAGTGTCACTTATACTATATTAATGCAAATTGGATTCCTTACCCAAACTAAGTTATTTGCCATCTGTGACTCATTTAGGATGTGATTGGCAAATGTAGCGAATTTCAACATATACCAAACAAATCACCCATATGCAAACATACATTATTTTTTAGTACATAATACTTTTATTAAAACATTTTTATATTAGTTAACAGAACACCTAACGCTGTACATTTTTGCCCTTTTTCCGTTAAATTGTGTTTAAACTGTGATGACAAGAAATACAAAAGTATTATTTATTATTAATGGGTAAGTGAATAAAAATCGCGAAAATACTATAAGAGAAAATGCATTTAAGTATTTTAATGTTGATACAGGATGTTGTAAATTATAAATTTTGAACATAAATTGCAGAAAGTTTCATAACGTAGATTTGTTGAGTTATTCAGACAACTTCTCGCTCGGAGTAACTTTTGTCTTATAGCCTAACTTGTAAAGGATATATTTTGGGGTACAGTTGTTCATATATTATTTGCTTGGAATCAATTGTGGCTTAATCTTAAAATAGTAAAAATATATAATAAATGTGTATATCAGTGACGCTATCCTATACGTAATTATATTTGTTTATGATCTGCGGCTGTTGCCACTTGGACCACCCGCATGCACTTTTGGTCCCCCATTTTATAAAAAAAAACAAATCAATGATTTAGATCAATAACCCAGCGCCAAACATAGTTTTTTTTTCATAAAACAATCCCTAGGTTTGAAATAGGACTGTTTTTGTGGTATAACTAAAAAATTGTGATATAACGGAACTCACAAAAATAGTATTTATTAGATAGACATATTAAAAAATAATAATGCCCTATATCATATTTCAAAGCCTGCTAAGCCTTATAGCTGTTTGGCTATGAACAAAAGTAAATAGCAAAATATAATACAACAAAATTAAAATATATATTAGATTCCCAATATAACTTAAAGCTTCTTAATTTTAGTATGAGCTTTTTTAGGCAAAATTACAGTTATTTAAAAGTCAATAGGAATACCCATCAAAGTTTCAAATTATTATGTTTAACCTTTAAGGAAGTAATTGCTAGTTTAAAAACATATTTCTGATGAGACACGCATTAGATCTCATATGCTATTCATCCAATTAGACCCCTTGTGATTGGCCGATCGATCGAAATTTGTACGCTAGATATACAGGATACTCCGAAAAAAATATTTGAGACTACTTACTGACAGTAGCAGGGTTCCGTAAATAAAGATAGAACCGGGGAATATTTCTAAAAATAAATAAAAAAATGCAATATATTCAATAGAATATTTTGCATTTTTTTATTGTATTTCTGTTGCCGCTATAACAACTAAAATACTAAAAAACAGAAAAAATCTATAATATGGTAATGTGACGATCTTATTCTTAATAACAAAGGATTGTTTTATATGTAATGAAGTAACAAGTAAGTTTGTTAATTTTTTGAAATATTTTTTAATAAAATTACCTGAATTAAAGTGAATAAAAGCTAGACAATGACGAACACAAATGTAAAAGTTGTATATAAAGTATCCTTATTATATGTAGTATTGTATTATCGTGGAACAATATTGAATTGAGATTGCTCATAAATTATTCGAAGAATACCGATTTAATCAAGTTTGAAAATATTACCAAGCGTTCAAACATATAATACTTTATGACTATTAAGGACCAAATATTTGACATATATATCTCATATGTTCGCCAATTGTCCAATATTTAACACACTGGAAAAAAATATCGCAAGGAAAGTAGTATTTCGTAAACTTCGATGACGTATGTCAGAATAATAATATCGTAGCATTTAAATTGAATAATATTAGCAATGAAAGTTCATATACACCTAATTATATTACTATACTTATTCACGCTATAGTTATTTGATCTTTACACTGTTGTTAATAAGAAACGTATGAAATGATTATCAATCATTGATCAGTCATATACTACAAGTGTTGACAAAGAAGCATGTGTTTTTGATGGGATTATTCTCGTTAGTAGCACTTAAGTAGCAACATTGTATTATTCCTTTATCAATTTTCCATTTTTGCTATTCATTCAGTGTGACCAATATACGCTGTAAAACTCCATATACTTAAATATTATGATAAATATAATAAGTTATAAAAGGTACAACGAATAAAATTGAATGAAATTAACAATAACGCTTTCCATACCTCACTTAGATAAAGTTAACCATAATAAACCATTTCTCTATTATGTTATTTAAATGGATAGTGTTTTTTGCACGAGCGTCTTAAAATATTCTTACGCCTATGTATTATTGTTATTTTCTATATCGCATACAATTACTGAATAATTTTAAATCAAGGTCAAACAGTTTTATATGTTAAATGCAAATGTTACGGCATGTCCATAGTCACATTTCGCGTCTTCGGGCCATTACACACATTCTAGTAATCCTCCACCGACAGCCAATGCATTGTAATGTGACATTATTCGCTTGGTCAGTTTTATTTAACCGGGCTCCTAAGGAATGGCCTCTATCTTGAAATATGTTCTGTCCTTCAATGGTTTTCTACATATATATTCTAAATCAAGCCAATGCAAAAATATTATGTCAATACAGACTCGATCAGAAGAAAAGTGCATAAGTTATGTACGAGTATAACTATCAAGAAACTATCGGTGAAAAGTATTACTTTACAATAACAATCACAATTAATGTTGGTGAACTGTTATAAATGGGCCTACATTACTAAAACTTTCCTTTGCCCAGAAACCGATATACAATATTGATATTCTACACAAACATTCCATACAAAATATGTAGAAGCAATATCAATGTATCGTAAATCTAACACAAAGACCCACCGCAACTGGGAAACTTCGGAAGTCGTTCATTTTTGTTTCTTCAATCGGCGTCGAGTCAGCGGAAAGTGAAAAAATAAGGAAAACCTATAACAAGCCCAATAAAGAAGGCACGTTGACAAATGGCTCGAGCACTACCGGCCCATCTTCGGCCTAAAGCAATGAAAAAAACAGACATTTCCTAATTGTATTGACATCCCGAAAGCGGAATTGTCGATTTGCGATTCTTTCAGAGTTCTTTTCTCTGGTAATAATGCGTACCTGGGTCAGACGGTTTCTTCGGAATTGATTTTGAAGTTAGAGCAATTATACTGAATAAATATTCTAACAGCTAACATATTCAGTTTTTTATAATAATAATAAAACCTATTTATATCATATAATAAATAATTTCAGCTCACTTTATGTCCTATACATAGTAGACATGTATAATTATACCTAAATCTAAAATAATATAAATATAGATTTCTTAAGAATATGTACTTATAAATATGTAATTCCTTTTCAGAGTCTGCTCTAGTAGTAAAACGGCTTTTAATTTAACATGCTTTGAAAAAGTGGCGGGATCGACGTATGAACCTCATAAAGCTTTTCAATGGCTTCTTCAACCTCATAAGTGACCACTGGTTAAAGAACAAACATTCCTGTTGACAGAAATGCTTAACAATGTTTTAGTGAAAAACTCATATTGAGGCTAGTAGGCTATTTACGCGTAACTATATTGGAAAGGCAATCAAACTTGTCACGTAAAGGTATAATTTTGTGTTTACTGTACATCTTAATAGCCGCTGCACTTAATTTAAAATAAATTTGTCCATGTCCTATCTATCTGAATATTTTCATAATAGTTAAAAGAAAATGAGAATGAGGCCGTAAATAAAATAATTATCAGGTCACATTTCACTTATGGTTACACTACAAAGGTAATCTATGTTTAGCTTGTGTTACGAGTATTAACATAACTTATAAACATACGCTTACATAGATTAATATTAATATAGATATATTCGTATGATAATACTACTATAGTCCTAAATCTAATTCGACTCGACGACGTACGCTTAGCTAAGTTTACCTTATTATTTTACCTATGTACAATAACAAGGAATTTTCCATCCCTCAACGCTTAGGTACTCTTAGCTTAATCTATATAAGTATCAATATCTTAATTAAAACTAAAAATAACATAGTCCCAGGTGTCAATATCAATTGAAAGCTGAAATAGCAGCGCAGTGAGCAAACGGGTCAACCGGAAGAGGACAAAGGAAACATCGCTTTACTAATGCTTTCTTTTAACTCAGAGGTGTTGTGACCTACTTAATTCTAATGTAATGGGCTAGGATTATTTCTGACTACAGACTATAAACAAGATTTATAATATACGCGCTGTAATTTCAATGTCATCCTCAAGTCCATCTATTCGCGGTCCTATAGGTTAATCTTGAGTTTACCTATTTGGTACCTGATTTGTATATAATATTGTAGTGTCCTCCATACATTCTGAATTCTGTACGTGCGTAACATTGTATACATCCTTACAAACCATTTCTAATACAGTAGGATGTATATACACTATACATTTTATATTATCCTATTAACGTTAGGTTCTAAGGATCCTCGTAAAGGACCAGAAGAACCTTAGAAGAGTATATACTTTTCCATGTTTATTATCAAATTTTAAATTGTGAATGTGTCCTGAATATTATTTATTTATTAAAAATGTTAAGAATGTTGCAATTTGTTTTGAATACCGGAAGATTTCAATAGTTTTGTGTTCTTGACTGTGCATTTTTCGTAAAAGGGAATAAATTCTTACGCTTAAGCTGTAAACGTAAACATAGACGTATTCCTTGAGCCGGAACATGAATAATTAGAATACAAAATTATAAAGTTAATTCTAAAATTTGGAAAGTAAATTTGGAAACCAATATCAAATACCAAATTATTACGGCAAACGGCACGTATTAAATAAGGTGTCGCATTCCGAACAATTGTGTCAACAAATAATTATTCAGAATTCGAGTAGTCATTTAAAACTGGGACCAATTATGCCCAATCAAATAGAATTCGTCTAAACGATACCCTTGCAAAGTGAATCATAAAGATTGGATAATGAAACGAAAAATATTAACTAAGCAGACTTAATGTTCCTGTTATGAGACTTTAAGTCTAGTCAAGACGTTAACGTCTTCATATTAGCTTATATATATTAATTTTCTATAAAAAATTAAATGTGAAAATATGTTTATAAATACAGAATTATGAGAAATATGATTCAGTGGAACAAAAACTTCAAGGAAATATGTAAATTGGTAATATTAAAGTGAGAATAGTTCTGTCCGTCCCGGAGGGAAAAGTAAATGGAAAATAACAATGCAAATTAAAGGGTTGGCAAATAGTATAACTTAAATATTATGCTAAAAATATCATCTATATTCAATGCAATAAACGTACTTGACACAACAATAGCTATTGTTTGAAGTCCCTCTAATCACGCGTAGCGCAAACTGCGTTATTATTTATTTTATTTAATATTTTTACGCATTATTGTTTCAGAATCGCACTCTACCTACCTACGATTCAATCAATCATAAAAGCTACTGTGGTATTTGATATAATTAATTTGTTATCATCTTTATCGTATAAAGCTATAAAGTTTAATTAAAAAAATAGGGGCGCATCGATGCAAGTGAGTCACTGAGGCCTAAGTACTACATAAACAACATTTAAAAAGAAACAAAAACAACTAAAAAATACAGCACTATTCTTATTATGTCCAGCGAAATATACAAAATTTGAAAATGGAACTCTTTGGCTGTTAAATGCAGTTTATGTCACCTGACTGTCAATTGTTTTTTTTTTATATTCTGTTGCCATTTTAAAATTGCGTGTCTACATACAGGGATTTAACTCGGGAAAATAATTTTTTTTTCACCTTAACTATCTCAATTTCTTATTCATTCCAAAAACTTTTCGTGCGCCTCACGTACAATATTATATACGTGTACAATATATATGTACAAGGTTTTACTTAAAGGCGGCATTTGTAGAAACTTAGTCAATTAGGAATAACTACAATCGGTGCTTCTCAGTTCAGGAGATTAGACGGCTAGGATGCAACCTACCTTTCAATGTTGTTTCCGACTTCAATATTTACCTTTAATTCGACTTCAACGCTACGGATATCGAGTCTAGGTACTGAATCGGAATTGAGTTTCGTCTTTATATGACGTCATCCAGTAAGCCCGAAATGACAACCTCAAAGGATATAGCGTATAACATTTTTATAAGAATTCTTATTATTATTATCAACGTCATTAACTAAATGTATAAACTGTACTGTACTGTATGTATGTACTAGTACTTATTTGTTATTTACATTTTGATCTTAAAACGTTCTATTCCGTAGCTTTGATATGCTACTATATAATATGAATATATTCAAAATACTAAATTTACTGATGAAAAATAAGAAAGAAAATGTTTGATTAACTTCTGTCTGATGACACTTTTTTCTTTAATTGCAGTTACATTAATATGAAACCAATAATAGTTTATGAACCTTTAATCCATTTTTTTGAATTACGTTTTTATATGTCTTTAAAACTACGTAGTTTTATTATTTTTTGAGGTATACATATACTTTAGATAAATCAAATGTGGATCTTTGTCGTTTTAATTAACTTAGTAACGTCTAGGGAGTTAAATACGCAGGAAATTTATAATTAATATCTCTTAATTAACTATCAAATACTAGACCTAAATTCCTATCTAAAATACATAACTCATCGTACTCCAAAACCTGTACAAGCAAACTTCAAATCTCTTGAAGGAAATACTTAATCAAATATTATAATTTTAGTATAAGCTAAGTATTTGATAATTGAGAATTGCGAACTTGAACGTGCTATAACTTTCGTATTGACTAAATTTAATAAAAGTAATATTCGAATAATCTTCCAGCAAAGAATATTTTGCAAAGAAATACATATATACTGTATAGTTCTTTTAAAGACAAAATAATATTGTCGGAATAAATCAGAAACGAGAACGAAAGATAAGTTTCATACGTTCACAGACTCAGTTGAAAAAGATAGACATATATTCAATACCTTATAAATTTATTATTTCTAACAAAAATAATATAGAATTATTAAAGTTACCAGTATGTAGGAGAACGGGGGAGACGGACACTCGAAATTTATTCATACATTATTTTATTATTGTTCTATAGTCTTATTTAATACAAGCAACCAAATAAATTGAACTGCTCATATTCTTTGCATTTTTCAAGAATATGATGTCATACAGTCCATATTTAAATAGCTGATTAAATATTAGTATATTTTTAATGAAATGCTTATTTGAACGAATATTTGTTTTTATATTAATCCCGTTATTCTATATAAAAATATCCAGAAGTAAATATTATTCTAGAAATATTCATTTCCGGTGATATAATTTTTAAAATGGGTATAGTAGTTGAAATTCAGTACAATACTCAGTATTTGGAAATACAAACAACAAAGACAATTTGATTCATCTCGTCATAATAAAAAATATTATGTTTATTACTGTACAGCAAAGAAGTTAATAAGGTTTATAAGTGAGTAAGAAGATGGTTTTATTTATTCATAGTTTCAAAGTCGTAAATATAGCGGGAACAATAAAACAGCGGAATACATAAGCATTCCGCAGTTACTTGAATGAATTTTTAATACAAAATGGCGGATCACGATTTTTTGTAATGTACTCGAAATATATTGTGAACATTTGGTCCACTGGTTTCTTTATGGCAATGTAGTATTAAATATTATTTCTATAGCGCTTGGATACAAATTATATATTTTAATATTTTTTTAATTAATAACCATTGTTTTTGGATATTTTACGTCATAAAATTCAGTCATTTTACATCCACAATTCATTATGCTAATCTCGTAGCTCTCGAGACTCTTCGTTTAGAATATTGTCAACATGGAAAACTTTCAATTGTCTTTAATATTATGGTTCCGTGACATATGTACACGGTATTAAGAAGACCTTAATTGAATGATATTTTATTTTGATCGGAACAATCAGGAGTTTTCGTCTAAACTCGCTTTTTAAGCAGGTTAGTACTGTAACCAGTAACCAGTTAAAACTGAGTTATGGTGTACTTTTTCAAATTATTTAACGTTCGAAGTTTTAACAAAAATATATCGCCTTCATGCTGAATGCTTATATATATGACCCAAGGAAATGTAGTACTACATTTTCTTGGGTTTAATCGGTCAAAACCATTTCGTGTTAATTGGCAAGTGTAAAGATGGGTAGGAATGGGTTGGTGGTTAACAATATTATTTCTCAGAAATGAAAACAAAATCGTGTGATATGTCCACACTATGAAACCAAAAAGCATCGTTTGAAAAAGAATTATTTACTTTGAATATTAAGAATAAAATCTGTGCATAGTTTCTATGTGTATAAAGCGAAGAACATAAGGCGGAAAAATATAATCAGGTTTTAAAATTAATATAAAATCAAATATTCGTTTAAAATTGTGTTATATAATAAAGCTTTATTGAAAAAAATGCTCCACATCAGGTTGAAATAAAATTCACCAAGGACACGGAAATATTAAAAGACAATTAAACCAGAAACCTTTATTGAAATCGTGGCGAAGAAAAATCTTATTTATACAAAGCCGATGAATTTACACAGTTTTTATCAATCGGAGAAGACAATGTTCAGAAGAAGCTGATTGAATCTCAAATTGCACTTCGGAGGGAAATTTATTTCATACGATTATTTAGTACATGTTTACGATGTCTGTCGGATAGAAAGTGTAAAAGTTTTCTAATAACTTATAATTTATAATTGGGCTGCGTACCCTGTAATACAAGTTGTTAATTCATAATAAATTAAAAATAAATATATAAATCGTAATATTATTTAAGTGTGTTTAGAAAAGCGGGAGCTTTTTAAAAAAACTTGTAATTCCTACAATTAATTTATTTTGTTTATATTAAAATACTTATAGTAAAAACAGCTTTTATATTTGCGTTCTTTACTGTACTAAAGTGACCCGAGTAACCGTTAATACTTCTCTCTCTACAATCTTTGAATTGAATCTAAGTTGTGTGAATAAACAATTAGGCGATCCTTCTGTGCGTAACAAACGTTATCGGTGTTTGGGTCACAGACGTGTTGATTTATATACGGCCAAGCATTAATTGCGTATATAAATAGAAAAAGCAAAAAGTAAATGCACTTAATTAAATATCAAGTAATTATGCCATTTATATCGTTATAATACAAGATCGTAACACATAAATGACGTCTCAAGTAACAAGGCAAGGTACGTTAGGACCGCGTAATTTGCATTTCGCTGAGATCATTTTGAATCGTCGAGAAATCGAAATCATCGCATCCTTGGAATTGTTCCAGGGTTTATTTCCATTTGATGCTAATGTGAATGGGGTTGTCTTATAATAACATGTTAATTTACCCGGTAATTCATCTGTGCTGGCTGGCCAAACGTCGTGCTCGTGAAAGGGTGTTACTTATGGTGACTAGCCGAGCTTATATATAGGCATATGGTGATGATATTAACTTTTAATATTATTAATTTTACACCATCTCATGTTAGCGCTTTATTCTATTTCCTTAGGCCTATTCAGCGGATTCTCAGAGGTAATATTTTTAAGTATTAATGAGTTAAAAAAACCTCTCTAAACGGAGGAGCGAGCAGTGTGATGGTTCTTTTACACAAATTATACAATTTTATTTTTATAACCAATTTCAAACCAAACGCGATTTTACAAAGTTATTAAATGGCTCTAAGTCAAGATAATAAGATGATAAAAATATATTAATATCATCATACTAAAAGATAAAATTAAGCATTGGAAAAATGTTATTTAATTCTATTCTTTTTTTTAAAATTGGAGTAGTATAACTAATCAAACAATAAAGTGAACAATGTTTAAACGGTTAAGCAGTCAAAGCCAGTGGTTATTAAAATATCAATCTTACATATTACTAATAATTTAGTAAAAACATTATCATTATATATTTGCGTCCATATATACATATTTACCATATTTTTTTTGAGTTTGTAGCATATTCAAGCAGCCTCGCTGGAAATAAAAACGAGTTACTTGGATATATTATTATAAAGCTATCTATTACTATTAATGTACTACTAGTTAATATTGGTTATAATATTCATTATAAACAATGATATTCACGTTTATATTCGATTAGATTACCTATTAGTGTCGAACCAATATATTTTTCATTTAAAATATTACGATCTAAAGAGAGACTAATGAGTAATTTACATCTAACTTAAATTGCTTGATAATATAAAATATTACCAGTACCATTAACACTTCTTACAGTCTCTAATAAAGGTTGACACTTTTTTAATGTGTACTTTAAACCTAAACACTAGAATCAGTTATACTTTGACAATACAATCAAATGCAGTTTCGTTTTATTCAATCACGCTTAATTTAATATAAACTATACAGATTATGAGGCTTTCCATAACGGTAAACTACAAGTTTCTCCTTTATGTTACTATTTCAATCCTATAATTGTTGGAATAGAGAATACGGGTGAATGAACTGAGATTCTAATACTTATCTCATATTCGCACAGAGAATGAATACTGAGCATTTGAAAGAGTATGAAATTACAGCTGTAACTGTCACTGTGAAAAATAGGGGACCATTTCAACCTGGCACTTTACAATCGGACTTAATAAAGCAGCTGCTACTATTTCGATTCGTTTTTAGAAAAAATTCAAACTAATAATAATTCCTGTAAATATTTGAACTATAACATATCACTTTTTCCATTTTTTTGTTTTTTTAATTTTATTTTAATTTTTTTTTTACTTAAACATAAATTTTTATTTTTTAATATTTCTTTTAAATTTTCTTTATTATTTTATGAATTTTTTTTGATTAAAATATTTACTGTAATTATTATAACAAATAATTTTCAATAAAATAATTGCGACTATAATTAAAGATCTCTATCCTATCTCTTACCTTTATTAATTCAAAATCGGTTAATAGTTTAGAGTCCATCACAAACATCTGAAGGAGATTTATTATATTAAGATGTTCAGATTCAGTACACTTAAAATGCCCTTTTCATTGTTCAAGAATAGAATATCATATTTATTATTTATTTTGGATGTTCATTTGATTGATTTTTAAATGTCATCTCTAATTAGTTACAAATGTATAACGTATGTTATTACAGTAAAATATTGGGATTGAAAATGGCGTTGCTTCTTTTCTCTTTTACTCGCACACAGTCACATAGCAACAAATTGTTAATATGATGATTTCTTTTATTTAAATCTTTTTTTTTACAATCGATTTTGATTATAACAAAAGAATAAAATCTAATATCTATTATTATTATTATAGATAGAAGCAATTATATTTAATGCTACTTTTATAGAAACCCATCTAAGTACCAATAAATATTTTGATTTGATATAAACATTAGTATATAATAAAAATAAAATGATCTATTTTTCTTTTAATTCATTACTCTTTTTGTTTTTTTGAAACAATAAGATTATAATTTAATTGGGATGCTGATCATTTCATTTATTTATCTGTAATGATGATCCGTTATCAGGTTTATTTGGAGCTTCCACGTTTTCTTTGGCCCTTTAGGATTCCAGACGTGGCCTTGCTAGGCAATGGGGCTTAAATCCATCAGTTACTTGTTAGTAACTTTCCACGATCCACTTTATTGAATTTAAAAGCAGGCAGTTATTTCAATAATAGAATAAAATCGAAAAATCGAATAAGAATCGATTGCTCTTTATTAAACATTAATCTATTCTAACAATGCTGATAGCACTGGCATAATTGGCCTCCATTTTGAATACAAATATTTATTGTATGGTTAATACACACATGATACATATCATGCTTCTCGTATTACAAAAGAATGTTGCACTCAAACCCGAAAGAAAAGGAGAAAGAAATTTCGTATTTGGGGACGTATCATTGTAACTGTGTTGACCCAACGATCATTCGAGAGGCTATATTGGAAGGCTACTCCAATTTTATCTGCGACTTAGATTGATAACCCGATTGTCATAAATAATTTCATGAATAAATTTTATCATTGTTATACTTATAAAAAAGTATTTTTATTCAAAATAAACAGATAATTTAAATTTGAAAACAGAATAAATTTCTTAAAGATATTATTAGATTTAGCATTAATTAAAACTCAATTATTGTTAGTTAGTACTTAATACATCCAGTATTAAGTACAATAAATTAAATTTGTACAATCATGTACGAGGTCTTGCCTCGTCGATATACTCTATATTCAGACAAATATTTAACATTTACATCTGCATCTGCAGTTTGCTACGAAAGTCTTAGCTTCTAACGACTACTATGCAAGAACGTTTTTATATAATAGGGAATAATTGGTCAGAAGGCTGAACTGATCTTAAGTGATACCGCCGGCCACAGAGTTTCACAATGCCAGAGAGCCCGCAAGAGCGTTGCCGGCCCTTCAGTTGACGATACGCTCTTTTATTGAAGGTCTTCTGAAGTGCTCAGTTGTGGGACGGTGGACAACGAGGTACGGGTGGAATTTCGTATTCTCCTTGAAGTCCGATAATGGAATTCAGCTACAGGTTCAATCCAAATTCAATACAAAATATTCTCAGTCCTTTTGCATTAATGGACAATGTTCAGGGCAATATCACGTTATGTGTTATCGTACATGTAAGAACACTTTTGCGTTCCATTGACGCATGTATACAGGTCCTTGGCTTATAATGATTTTTAAGCCAACTGGACATCAAAAGGTATTACCAACCAACTAACCATGATATCAAATACTCCTTTGTACATTCTCCCTAGCTTACTATGACTTGTTAAATTAAGCAGAATTCTGCTTGCCAGGTTTTATGATTTTCCGTTTCCAATTAGCAATATTCAAAGCGTAGGACGACTCGGAGGCGCCTTTGCTGTATTGTACTAATGAATATCCAAGTATCATTTTGAAATAAATTGTAGCAATTTAAAACAACTTTAGATTTAATTATTATAGGTTAGCAGAAAATTGTTGTACGCGATTAAGTATAGTGCTTTTCAGATTCAGAGCTTGGGCTTTAAAATTATTTTATTTATATATACACTATGAAAAAAGACGCGTCTGGACGCGTGTGAACATTATATAATTAATGTTTTTTATTATATATTTTTACATTTTTTACATTTATTATATATATCATAGAATTACAATGAGAATCAATTAAAACATCTAAACAAAGTATAAATAACGTATAATTACAATTAGGCCTATAAAGTCTCTTTGTCATCGAGTCCGACCTAATTAAATCCTTTCCTCTAAACATAGCTTTCATCGTATTTTAATTAGAAACGTATCATTGCCCTGGGCAAACGTACTTTCATTTGCAAACAAAGGCCATTGTATAAACTTGAGTGCCTTCATGAAAGGTATAACAATTTCCGTATACCAAATATGTAAACGTTTTGGCGTCTCTATATAAAAAAACCGAAATAACATGTAATATAACTAGGTAAAAATATTAATAAGTAACTAAATGTAGTAATGTGTTTTTACTACTTCGTCTTACTTTGTCGTACAACCTAAAAATTGCTTAAGGTGTACATCCTAAAAATTGCTCAAGTTTTCATAACGTAGATATAGTTATGAAAAGAGAAACTATAATTTCCCTAAAGTATTGTGTATGCGCAATATATAACCTTAATAGCACATTTATCGTATTAACACGACAGGCAACGAATTCAGTCTTCAAGAAAAGTACTACAAAATGTACTATCAAGACTAAATTATACGACTATGTTTTTTGTTGTCATAAATAAATTATTAAATGATGGCTAGAAAACATTGTTTTTGCTATCACACACAGTTTTACAATTAGTGAAGATCAATTATAAATATTTTTATTGAACACCAGGTGAACATAAGGTATACAATAAGTGAATATTAAAAGATTAGTGAATGATGATTGGAATCCACAGATTTGTGGCATTTTGACCACGAAATACAAAATGTATTTTTGTAGTCAAAATGAATCTTGAATGAAGTGCTATGTCAAAAACAACACTTAACCATTTAAATACTTGAATTACCAACTTTATGTTGTTTCAACTATGTTTTATAAACTAAAAAATTAATAATTTCTCTTTATAGAGCGACTATTAATCCGAGTTGTTACCGGAAATACATATTTCAATATTATATGAATAATAAAGTCTCATAGGAATGCATGCAATACCGTTGTTTAATATGAGAAATTGCCAACACGGGATCAATAGTTTAAATAAATTAAACATTTTTAGTTACAATAAAACAAGCCCGCGTGTTTATCATATCCGTTCTGATAACCGTGTTTCCTCTAGGGATGTGAATAGTATTTTAAGTAACATATAATTACTAAATTAAAATCGTACTAGATCTTTTATAATGGTTATATTCATAAAGGTGCTCTTAGGACTAATTGTTAATATTATTTCCTTATTTGGAAGTAACAATGAAAGATTTAGAAGAGGCAGTAGCTATTTAAGTTTGTATGGTTTTATAAACATCAAAATAAATACTTTCCTTCTCACAATTATCAATTACGTACAGCAGTTCTGCTTTAAATTGCCGCATTAAATATCTTTGTAATAAAAGATAGAATGCTCTTTGACAAAATAATGATCAATCAAGCATTCCTAATGTTCATGGTGAATTTTAAAAGCGACGCGAGGCAAGAGGTTTTTAGGATTTACAATACTATTTTTTTTGTTATTGGTACTTTATGGTTAGCCAAATTATAATATTATAAAGTAATATAATAATTTAAAACACTTAAAACATTTTACAAACAAAAATTCGAGAATGATTAATCCATTGACTAAACCAGAGTGAAATGTTTCATCTATATTCATTCATTCATTGTGACTTATATTTAAATTAATTACATTTATAACTGGATAACTGACATTGAACTGGCAAGACAATAATATTATTGGCCCTTTCCCAACGCCCACAGCATAGATAATGGCAATATTTCAGTTTTAGAACTTAGTTGGGAATCGTTAAAACGTATACACTATTCAGCAATGAAGTGTTTGTTGTTTGTATGTGTCTGTTTATTATTTGATAATGTGCTATCATCAACAAATTTCACTTTTACTTATAACAGTAAGTAACTTATAATACTTCATGGCTTAGTCGTCTGACTTAAATTATATATTAAAACAAATCCATTTGGTTCCACTTCTAAAACTAAATCTGATCCTAAAATGTGGTTATGTCGACAGTTTGAATAAGATACATTAAGTGTTAATGATTAAGAGGATAAAGTTGCAAGACTTTAATCAGCACTTTTTAGTTCTACGAAACTATGATAAAATATAAATTAATTTCCATTCCATATTTTAAGAAATAAACTTTAGTCGCATTAAAACTTTATAGCTAATATGTACTCGAAATTTTGTTAACTTTCAGTACAAGTCAAAGAAATAATTACTTAAATTTATTTGTCGCCTTGGGACAAGAAATTAAAATGAATATCTTCTGTGAGTCAATGAATTTATATTAGTACTGCTAAAACGTTCAGTTTTATACTAACTAATCCGTATAATTAATAGTGTATTAACGATATTATATAAACGACAGTATGGCAGTGCTTTAAATAAAGCTCACAATAAAACTCGCCAAATGAACCTTCGATAAAACTAATCCAGGCCTTAATTTAAATAATTGAGACGATCCCGGAACGATCTTAAATGTTAACCGCTCAATTTCAATCCAACTTTGACGCGAGTTTCTAGAACTTTCTCAACTTTCCTTCTGAATTCTTTAATAGACAATTGTTCTGAATTTCTATAAATTTTTATGAGAAGGCAAGTCTTTAATGAGTAATGTAAACAACACAACGTATTTTTGCCAACCCAGTTGACGCCTGCCGGACAGTACCTGAATTCAATTCTCGGTTAATATAGATACAGCAGTGTTCACAAAAATCAGTTTCTGATGAGTATTTTCTTATAAATAAATATGCTTTTGTATTGTTGTGAATTAGCAGCTTTACTTAGTAAATAGAAAGGTTTTTAAATATATCTTGTGTAAGTCTGTATACTTAAGTTAGCAAAAGTTAAAGGAGATAAAACGAAATGAGATCTCTTGAAAAACATCACATTTAAAGAATATGCACAAGTCTGGGAAACCAGGCCCCTCTGCCCTAAGAAAGATAATATGTAACAAAAATGAACTCGGTTAATTCAGTTTTATAATTGATACCATGTACTACTTGGTACTAAAATTTTATCGTAACTATTAATTACATCTTAATAATTAGAATGATATCGAGAACTCATCTGATAATCAAATTTAATTTTTGGTTCAAAAAAAAAAGAAAAACCCTATTTCCTTGTTCCACTGCACTGTTCAACTGCTTTGAAGATTGACAGAAGACAAAAATACTTTGAAGACAGTATTTTTGCCCAACATCGTCTTTGTTTACCCAATTTAATGCACTTTCTACCGCGCACAATAGCTACGTGGAATCAGTTGACAAAATAGGTTTTTCTGAATCAATACTACTTATAGAAAGACTACAAGAGCTTAACGTCATTTGAAAAGCCGGTAACGCACTTGTGTACCCTTCGACATTGTAAGTGTCCATGGGAGGCGGTAGCACTTAAGATCAGATGAGCCTTGCCTGATTACCTGGTTGATTGATTTATAAAAAAATGCTCGTTGTGCCAGTGCAACTTTGGATTGAATTATTGCTTTAAATGTATAATATAAAAGAAGCTTGTATCGTAAAGAGAAGATTGAAGAATTATAAAGATAAAACACCGCTATAAGATTGTTAGCAAATTTGGTAGTATCCTTTGCATTTATATTTAATTATTATTTAGTAACATAATTTGTGTCGTGTGTAATTTAATTTATTTAAAAATAATGAAAAGTGTTTTTGATGTTGAATTGTTATTCTAGTGGCGCTACGATGCAAGGAATACCTATGTCAACATGGATACAGTTACAAAAATTATTTTCGGACGGACGCAGACGATCGTAAGCAAGTAAAATCAGATTCCAGCATTGTGTTTGAGATGCACCTGGCTATATTAGCAGCTAGTAATGGTCACATTTTGCTGTCATCTGTACCGGCACCTACCACCGAGCCAGTTTATGAAATAGGTCAGCAACAACCTTCAAATTGTAAAAACAATGCACTATTTATTTTTGAATAACTTTGTTATTCTTGAGTGAAACTACTGAATATTTTAACAAAAGTATATTTTTATTGTCACATATTGTATAGTAGACTAATATTTTTCAATTCTATGTATTACAGTAATAGGCGGTGGTGCTAATAAATTTACGGAACTCCGGCGGAATTTGCGTAGAAATGCAAAAGCATCAGCCAAGACAGTTGGTGTTCTCTCTCCCATTGAGTTTCGGGCTTTCTATATTAAAATATCAGAAGGTACTTTTTTAAGTATATTATTTGGGTCTTACTAAAATTATTATTTGAAATCATGACAGTGTCAATATTATTGGTTACTGGTTGATGTGAATTTATTTATAATCTCGGTATTTAAGAAAGGTCCTAAACAGTAACTTTACTTATCTAGTCTCTGTGAGTTTGAAAGTAAACATTTTCAATACTTGTGTATGAATTGACATCATTCACCCTTTAATTTTTAGATGGAATCATTGAATTTGGCAAAGAAGGCGACTCTCTTCCCCTCCTAACCTATATGGATATGGACCCAATACCAGTAAAATACTTCAGTTTTGCTGCGTGGAATGGCGTTGAGGCGAAATTTTTGTATGATTGTCCCGTACCAGGGGATGCAAGCGAAGGTAAACAAATATGGCGGTATTAATTAAAATTTTCTCGATGAAGATCGAGAAACTTCTTAATCGATAAACTTCGAAATCCTTTAACAGAATATGGTGTTACATAAACATGCAGTAGTTGATACTGCCATCCGTAAGTACCTTATAAAGATTTTTCATTGCGGCAAAATTCTCGCATATGCGTTGTAGTAGCAAAGTATTTAAAAAAACTTCATCTGTGAATTTAAAATGAGATATTGCGATACGTATCTTATTATCGTATACGTATATATTATCTTGCTTCTATTACAGCTACACCAAATTCGGAAGCCGTAGATCAAAAACTATCGAATTCGGACAAACTAAAAAGGACTTTATTACTTGATAGAGACCCAATAATACCTCCTAGCTCTGAGGTGATCGTAAATCTTGGTATTAGGATAAACAGTGTGTCGTACGACGCATTTGAGTCAAAACTGTCAACAGGAATATCTATGGTTATGGTAAGTTTTAAATTAATTACAATTTTAATAAAAGTTCTTAAACTCTTAAAAAAAGGTTAATAATTCATTAAAAAAATTCTTAAACTATTAAAAAATATAAGCTTGTGATACTGGGCATCAGCTGTGTCTAAAATTACGGATTTAAAAGGTAATTTAATTTTAACTGCGCAAGACTGAGAAATATATACAAATATATTGTCTCCTTCCATTTTTGCTCTGAGATAATCCTCATTTTTCTGATAAGCTTCTGTATTTCTCATACAGACTTGGACTGACCAAAGTATGGCGTGGGACCTCGCCAAATTCAACAATGTTACGTCACTCACGTTTCGTCAAGGACAAATATGGAGTCCGTTATTCCACACATTCAAGTATGTAGTTTTATGAAGAAACTAAGGGTTTTTATGTCTTTTATGTAAAAGAATATAATATATTAAAGTCTTTTTAGTATGTATTACTATGAATTAATGGCTGTGTATCATTTTATATTCGTTGGTTTAAATTTAAAAAACATAATTAAAATCAATCAATTTCACTGTAATATTCTTTTTTTTTATTTTTTATCTGTAATAATTCTTATAAATTGTATTTTCAGTTCCGACGAAATAAGCATACTTGACGCGAAAAACCCTGAACTGATTACAATGGTGAATAGTGGTGAGGCAACTTATCACATGCAGACCACTGTCAACACCTGGTGCTTTGATTATACCACTACTATGACCAGGTGCATCATTTCCATTTATTTTATTTTTTATAAGACTAATTTACCCTTCGTGTAAGGGGTTCTACTAGGACTTCTTTTTTATAACACTACTGCTTATTTGTTATAAGTTCGTGATAAAAATTTGAAGCGCTGTTTAGGTTTGATGTCTCATATTTCCTTAACTGATTTGAAGATATTTTTTTGTTTTTAAATTCGATTTCGATTAGACCAGAATCAGCCTTCTGAGACTGAAACACGTTATCGATTTTTGGGACTCATACGTGCAGGTTTCGTCACAATTTCCACCACCCAAGACTGTGCTAATTCCTAAAACAAAAGAACTATCTCTGGGTGCATATTCATAATTCGAACGCCACGACCGCAGTTGAGAGTTGGGCTCCTAGCGACTAGACAAACTCTAACAAGAAGAAAAACTTTCGTTAATTTATGCATTTTAAATATATGCATGAGATATTATTACATTTCAATACCTCATTGAGTTCATTAAAAACTCCGTACTGAATCCCAGAAGTATTTTTACCAAGCGGTAATTCTTCGCAACCTAAGTTTAACATTTCAACTTTAGGTGGCCACGGGATGAATACACATGTGCCATCGTAATAGAGCCATGGCAGGCACATGAGAAGATTCTGCTAAAGCAACTACACCCGAACGATTCAGCTATGAAAATTGTAATTATATATATTTGTACTAAGTTCAATATGAAATAAATAATAATTATTATTAGCCTATATATACCTATTATAGACATTTACTTTTTTACCACTGTCTAAACGCACATCATCAGCCTTTTGGCCTAGCCTTTTTGAACACAACCTCGAGTTGAAAATGTAACGCTTATGAACTAGCACTGGTCGTTCCATCCATTATTAGTAGTTTATTTTAAGTTAAATTGTTAACAATTTCAGTTTAGCGAATTAGAAGAAGCTATTTTAAATATATGGGAAGTATCCTCCAGTCAGCATATTGTGAGCTCATCATCTTGGAACCGAATGTATACATCCGATGATAATACAACGCACCGTAGTGATAGAATTGCTATCAAAATGACGCTAAAGCGACGAGCAACTGCTTATAACATTGTATTTTATACACCTTTGTTGGGTAAGTTTTTAAGTAGATCTTAAACCGTCTTTAGTATGATCCTGTATAACCCAAATGTAACCTAATAGATATATCTATAGTTTTTAAATAATATTTTAACATGATACTTTTATTCATGCGCATGCATAAATGTACTAGCCTCAGAGATAATGTTACCATGAATTATTAATACTATTTACAATGTAACAATTAACAAAAATAAATAAAAATTATATCAGCGCGTACCCAATGTTGTTCAACATTTCAATTATTAAAAGCAACTGTTATCCAACATCAACGCATCATTTTTAATTATACCTGCTAAAATTCCAAATTCGGTTCAGCAGCAGTACTGACAACTGTCATAAAGTGTCTATTTTAAATCATTATACCAAGCAACGAACTTATTTAAACAGCAAACTAAGAATGAATACGGTAATCAGGTGTTAGCCATAATGTTACTTTGCTTTAGCCGCAGTCGCTAACATATTTTTATTTAATTTAGTTTTAGTAACTTTCCTCCTGTTATCTTTCTGGACGGAGACATTAAGTTTGGCAAGAGTTTGGTTTTACGCTGGCTGCTCTGTCATTATTTGTATGGGATTGTGTTATATCGACTTTTTGGTACCCTGTTATACCATTCCGACCATTTGTAAGTATACAAAGACACGCACTCTAACATGTTTTTAGATGTAATGCAAAAGTTGCAATATAAATTCTTGAATTCTTCTTGAATTGATCAAGCCTTGAAGTATATGTCTAAGTCTAGAAACCTCCAAAGCCGGGAATCACCCTTATAAACTAAAAGTGTACCGTCTCAGTTAATTAACTGACAACGCCTTAAATAACACATGAATTAATTAATCTTGCCTGAAGGTGACTTCTCAATACCTTTATTTCAGTAATTCTATATACAACAGTTTTGGGTGGTATTCTCCTCGCATTGCTAATACAAGTGGCACTAATGACGTCACTGGCGGAGCGGCTAGCCCGGACCATTGTTATGCAAAACGTTTTAACGGCCCAATGGTTTCGTTCTCTGTTCTGCTTGCCGCCTTTGAAGGTAAGCTCTATTAAATTAAACTCTTTGGCTTTTGAAACAATTAAAAATAAACTAATAGCTCCGTCTCGAGGATGCAATTAACGCAAGAAAATGCGTCTATATTACGTCGTAATATAAGACGGAATATGATATTATGTAATTGTAATTGATACACAATTTAAGATTTATTTACCAGATATTATGAGGCAAAATAATTATTAAATATTGTGTGTTAAAATTTACGTAAAAAGTTGTTTTTAATCGATTAGTTCAGATGAACAAAAATGTGTAATTTAGTTAAATGATTGTAAATACTGATCACTGAGTTTTATGAGTTACGAATTAAACCCGCAATCAGCTAACGATTATTATAAACGGGTATGTGCCCTTTTTAGATCCAAATTAAATTTCCACCAGATTTTTTTTGGGAGAAGAGAAGTAAGAGAAGATTGTTTTGCTTTTTTTTAGTTCTTTTTTTAGTATTTTAATTTAGTTTTACAAACTATTTTAGGATTGCCGCATATATGAAACAATAAACGAAGGCTATATACAACAGGAAGATGAGGTACCAACGCCAAGAAATCTCGAACAGATGCAGACTGAAAACGTCCAGTATAGTGAACGAAGGGAGCTGGCGGAAATAATCGATAGGACTTTGTTCCTTATCTACTCTGTGACATTTAGTATAATGTTAGGATTACATTTTTGAATGACTAAATATTTATTAAAAATATCCTTTGTAATATTAAAACATCATAAACTCGTCGACAAAATGTCCTGATTTGTAAAATTTTCGGTTTTGTATTTTTTTTTATCGACATAAGTTACCATTTTACATTTTGTATTCGCTATTACCAGCGCTTAATAAGAATATAGTGAGTTGGTATCATTATGTACTTATTTTAAATTAGATAAAGAATGATTACAGTTAAGTGTTCTTTAGTCCATTGACTTAATGCAATGCACATTAACATGCACTAATAATGACGAACAATTGAAATGCATTCCGTAATTTATCCTAAATTAAAATTTTTACACATTTATGTTCTAAAAATAAGCTACGTCAGATAAAAGTATTGTAATTTTTTTTATTTTTTCACCTTAAAATTATACTTGCTATTAACTTAGAAAGTACCTTGACTAACGTAAGTCAGAGGGAGTTGTTGGAAGTGTTGCCAATTTCATATGTCTAGTATACTGAAATAATGCTCACAAATTATCCATTCGTCATATCGTTTACAAACATCAAAATTCTAACATATGCAAACGAAAATTGAATTTTTAAAGCCCACACAAGCTTTTATGTGGCGCACTCTAGTTTTATTTTAAGAGAAACATTGCGGTAATAATTTACAAGGCTGGACGGCCGCTCGAATGAAAGTCGAAAAAATGTCTCTACCAAATGCGTCGAGAGTTTTTTACTATTTGCATGGTGATGGCTAAATGGATTCTGGAGTACAGAAAGTCCTTTTGACGTTCCAACACGTGTAACTTTAAAATTGTGAGACCATGCTGATTGTTTCAGCTGTCAGTGCATTCTCTTGAATTTTTGATCTAATAAAACACATAGTCTATCAGTAATTTTAATACCTATGTTTTCAAACTGCAGACTGCGATTTTATTAATAATATTTTATTAAAACTTTATAAAAGCTGAAAAATAACTTAACCATAAATAATTTGTTAAGGGAAGGGACCTATAACAAAATTTGAATTTCATAAATATTTTACCGAAACAGACAGAATAGCATAGTTGACGTTTAAAATGGAGCATCAGTAATAATCTAATTGAACTCATATTGTAATGAATGGATTAACGGATAACAGTTAATTAATATTATTCTAATAAGTCTATCGCGTTAATTACATGATGAAATAACAACCAATAAATAACAAAGGCTATATAAAGTCAATGAATTTTAAGTAGTAGTATTGGCTTAAAACACTTCAAACGTTATCTACTGGTGAGGATTAAGAAACCGATCTCTATCAATAACAACAATAAATTTCAATCAGAACCGATTCGATTACAGTGTAAAGATAATCATAAGCTTACAGAAATATTGATAAAGATTATTTAAATAGTTGTTTGATTGTTCTGGATGCAGGATTGAAGATGTTTTGCAAGTTAATTGTTTTGTGTTTGTTGTGCGGTACTTTAGCGGAAAGTAAGTAATAAGTGAAGATTTTTTTATCAGTCGTATATTTTAGAAGAATTTCATGTTTATAGAGTAAGATTTTTTTATTCTAGCTTCGTTATAATACAATGGTTATTTTATTCAGATTTTCCATTGCGATTCTAGTTTGTGTGATAAATTTTCGGACAAATTCATGGGAGGATATCGGTTTTAAGCGTGCACCCAAATTGTTTTTCCTCAGTTTGTGTTTGTCCGTTATTAACATACCATAAATTCATATTGAACTTTATTTTTTAGAAAATGTAATATGTTACTATGGAACATGGGCGACGTATAGAAACGGTTTGGGTAAATTCGACGTAAGCCACATCAACCCACACCTTTGTACGCACCTGGTGTATGCATTCGCTGGTATAAACTCACAAGGAACTCTTATATCACTCGACCCTTACTTAGACCTTCCCGATAATTGGGGGCGTGGTAAGTTTTATCAACCAAGTTTATCTTTTAAGTTAACCAGTAAAAATTCTTAACGTTTTGTCTTAAAACGTTACTGGTATTATAAAATCTATCTAACAATTCTAGTATTTGTGTTTAATAAAAAATAAATATAGTATTTGCGGTTCGAATAAATTAAGCTAGCAATCTTTCAAACCAAATCTATACGAATCAACATTCAATTCATCAAAATATTTCAGATAATTTTCGAAAATTTAACGCGTTGAAACAGAAGAACAACAAGTTGAAAACTATTTTGGCTGTTGGCGGTTGGAATGAGGGTTCCGCAAAGTATTCG
This sequence comes from Pontia daplidice, assembly GCA_963693355.1. Taxonomy (NCBI): domain Eukaryota; kingdom Metazoa; phylum Arthropoda; class Insecta; order Lepidoptera; family Pieridae; genus Pontia; species Pontia daplidice. The sequence goes on from CAVNZL010000014.1 coordinate 835,609, forward strand.
ATTGTAAGTTAGTGTTTTGTTTACGAATGCCTAAATGGTGAATATTTGCTTGTTCCTACTGTGTATATAGGATAAATAGGACTTGATCCATCGTTTATGTATACGAATGTTCGTAAATTCCTTGGGTGTAAAGAAACAATTTTACCCGATTTCACAACATTTTCCTTGTTCTACTCCCACCGCCTCCCACGATACATTTATGGAGCTCTTGAGAGATTTTTTGTGTTGGATCGTCTATTGACCATCCAATACATTTTTTTTCAATTCACACTTGTATTTCGGAGAGTTGCGCGTTCAAGCAATGAACGACATTATATTATTGATAAATGTGTATATTTACACAAATTTGATGTTTTTACAGATGTCAGCGAATCCCAACCTCCGCAAAAACTTTGTATCCAGCGCTATCCATACGATAATTACCTATGGCTTCGATGGTTTGGATTTGGATTGGGAATACCCGAATTGTAGGGACTCAGTACATGGAAAAGCTGACGTAGACAATTTCACGAAGCTTCTTAAAGAATTAAGAACGGAATTTGACAAATATGGTTTATTACTGTCAGCTGCTGTTGCATCTACAAAAGATACTGCGTCTTTGTCATATGATATACCTTCGATAGCGCAGTGAGTCTCATTTCTATTTTTAGTGTTATTTAAAAGACAAAAAAAAGACTCCAACCACGCATAAAAATTACGATTATACTAGCAAATATTAGGCACTTATTAATGAAGTAAATTAAGGTATTGGTATGTAACTAGAGTTATAATTTAGCTCCATACCACGCTGATCTAATCTAATTCGAGTAGTATGTTTTCATTAATATTTGTAATAAATCACTTAAATCACAAATTAACTAATAGGTACTACTACTACTACTAAACTAACTAAAACGATATGTATATAATATGACGAATTTTATTTTTTAATACAAAATAACAATTTTAAGAATAACAGTTTAAATAAAACTCTCACGTAATATTTCGCATTTAGTTAATAAACTTTTTCCGTAACAGATATTTGGACATTGTGGGAATTATGACATACGACATGTATGGTCCATGGGACGCAGTGACTGGGCATAATGCGCCACTGCACAAGGGCGAAGGAGATGAGAATATGCCAAAGGAATCTCTGAACACCCTCGATGTTGCTGTGGAGTACTGGCTATCTCAAGGTTATATAACTTTACGCGCTGTTTCCAAGGGAAATATGCTGCTTACTCCAAAGACTTTTTGAGAGATTCAATTAAATCGTAAATCATTCTAAAAAACCTCTTTTTGTTTTTAAATAGTTTAAAGTATAAAAATGAGGCTGAGCTATATTAACATTAACGTCTGTAATACGTATATATATATATCTAGTAACTGTTACGTTATATATAGTATATGTTTTTACGCATTGTTGTAAAAATATTTGCAATCGTCTTTTCTTATTTTTAGGCTTTCCTGCAGAGAAGCTAGTCGTTGGCCTGCCGTTTTACGCCCACACATTTAATTTAGTTAATCCTAATGAGAACTCAGTAAGAGCACCATCTTACGGTGCGGGGATTGCCGGCCCGTATACCGCTACGAATGGAAACATTGGATATAATGAGGTGAGAAAATTATTACACTGTTTAATAATAGTGTAAGTTTATACTAGTAATTAAAATTAAACATCAAAGGCTTTGTTAAATACGCAACAGCTATATGTTTTCTAATCAACACTAACTATAATAACAATGAGTTAATGATTTACGAATTCCATTTTTGTCTAATTATTTATTAGTTCAATATACAAATTAATATTTTTTAATATTTAATTTACATAAGTATAGTTTTCAGAATTTCACTAAAGTGGTTAATACTACGTATACTCGTAGTATGTATATAAATTTTGATTCCTTTCAGAATGTCGAAATATAAGATATTTCAATCCTCTGTGCCTTCCCAACAAACAGACTTGACAGACAAACAACGAACTGATCGTAAAAATAGATATTTGTTTATTCTTTGATGACTATATATCAATATGTGTTTTATTTTTTTTAGTTATTAATAACCTATTTATTGTATAATATTAAAACAAAAATATTTCGTTAATAAGGTATCCCTAATTTACTATTTTCTATAATATATTAGATATAGTATATGAGAACTAGTGATAACTTGAACTAATTAAGCAAAGAACGTGTCTCGGTTAAGACATTGCTCTAGTAAGCTGCCACGCGCCTGAAAGTTTTATTTCACTTAACTGTTCGTTATTTCTAAGATAAAAGTTTCGTTACTTAACTATAAACGGCAGTCTTGTAATGAAGTTTTTGAGTTAACTCATTTACAAATGAAGACCTTTAATAAGAACTTCACTTTAATGAAATGCTTCTTAATTATGTGTCTTAAGCGATCTTTACAATTTTTGCGGAAAGACTTCTCGCTTCTTTAAAGTCTAGTTTTACGACACATTCAGCTACAATTTATTATTTATTATGAACATTTTAAATTATAGGTAATATTCACAACAAAGTTAATATCCATGTAACATAATTTCAATAAAACTTCACCGTTAATTTCTATACTTTATTTCAGTTTTGCGATCTACTCCGTACACAATCTTGGACCAAAAAATACGACGCTTTAGCCAAAGTGCCTTACGCGGTACAAAACAGAAACTGGGTGTCGTACGATGATGCCGCATCACTAGCATCTAAAACCGTATATGCATTGAAACAAAACCTTGCTGGAGTTATGGTATGGAGCATTGAAACTGATGATTTTAATGGGTTATGCCATGGAGAGGACTTTCCGCTGCTTAGAGCGATAAATCAAGCTCTGTCTAATACGTCAAATACAGACCCTGAAATTTGGACTACAATCAGTCCACCTATCACACCTAGTTCTGTAGGGTCTACTATAGGTAATAATCAAAAATTAAATATCTCCATTTTTACATAAGTATCCATTTTTATAATTTCCCTAATATAAGAACACACTATTTATCATAAGGATTTTAAGTCCGTACATGAAAACGTGGCATTTAGTACATTAGTTTGGACTAATTTCGTCTCTCTGACGTATGAGGTTATTATGATAAATTTGATTAATGATAAAATACACTATTTAGTGATCCAAGTTTGCCACAAAACTTAGCTATAACTGCGCTGCTGATTTCAGGTTCCCCCACAACGACCGACCCAATTAACTTCATTTGTGAAGATTTCGGTTGGTTCCCTGATCCGAAGAGCTGCAGGTCTTACTATGTCTGTACCCCAACAGTGAAGGGGTCATATAAGCCCCACTATTTTCTTTGTCCCAGTAATCTATATTGGGACCAGTCCGTAATGGCATGTAATTATTCAAGCAATGTTAAGTGTATTGTACAAGATACTGTTTCCTAAGACCAATTTTTGTTTAATGTTTCTAGCCCAAGCCCATTCTTCATTATTTTGTCGTGCACTCAATTTCAGTCTTTGAACAGAGATCAGCCACTAATACATACGTTTATATTATTATGAGAATATTAAATGGTTATATCAAATATTTTTCTGGTTTCGAGATATTAAATTCTACCAGTCGAACATAATTAATTTTTGTATAAGAAGTATCCTATATTTTTCCTTGAATACCTGTTTACAAAATCTCATCTGAAACCGTGAAGACATACCAGGTAGACTTTGCCTTATTTGCCAAGTCTGAGAGACCAGGCAAACGATTTACAATTAAGATATTAAAATAGATGCAATAAAATGTTTTCAGTAAACAATAAAGGTATCAATTATTACTTGGTTAAGATTGGATTTCAAATGTTTTTACGGCCAAAGAACACAGTCGGAAGGCATGTTTTATGAGTTTGATACTATTTCAATATCACTGTAAGGCTCTTCTCTCATTAAAAGACCCACAAGATACTGTTAGCAATCCGTGTATCGGTCATTACGCTACAATCAGTTATTATATATATCGGCGCTATACAGCATACCGGCGGAAAAAGGCAACATTGTTGCGCGTATTCGGGTCGCCCCTCTACTACTACTAAACCCCTATTGTTGTAATAAAAAGACAAACGCTACAACAGAAGACACATTCGCTTATTTGGACTCGGACAGTGTAAAACTATTACTGTGTTACGCTTTACGCCATTGTTTTTCAACCTGTGGGTGCGAAACCCTGGGGGGCCGAAGTTTCTTTAGGGGGGTCGCCAGAGGTCGAAAAAAATGGGTACTTTAGTAAAAAAAACAAAATTAAAGACAATTAATATTGTTAATGGTACTACTGTACCATACACCTACATACATGATAAAAAACCGAAGGTCAAAGGGGGTCGCGAAATATTTTTTTATACCAGGGGGGTCGCGAAATTTTTTTTTATACAAAGGGGGTCGCATCATGCAAAAGGTTGAAAAACACTGCTTTACGCAATAAAAGTGATTATTTGATAAGGTAGTGATTTTATTGTGTGTGTGTTCTCAAAAAAGGAATCTTCGAATAACATTGAAGAAAATCAGCTTAGCTGACGTCACTATTTTTAAAAACCTTACTTCGGCGTCTAAATCCGACATATAATTATATAAAAAAGGTAGTTCTCAATTTCCTGAACAAATGTAATAAACTTTTTTTTACTCCGCCGCCGTTTCGTCGATAATCAAAGAATGTGCGACAGGCGAGGTACTGCGTGTACCGCGAAGTCTCGCGGTTCTGGTTTTTCAATCGTTTTGGTCAACTAGTCAACGCACGCAGGATACCGGTATCAAGGTGTGTTACCATTCAAATGTATGTGAGATACTAGTCTCCGAGACTCGAGTCACCTGTGCATATCGTGATGCGAGAAGGGTCTAATTATGCACGCGTTAATTGGTAAAACTAAATAGTGTACATCATTATGACTTGATGCTTAAATTATTATCCATGTGTCAGAAACATACATACGCACTGGATTCTTGTAACATTCCATAGCTTATTTCACATATTATAATGAATGAAGAGTGTCACAGCTGCCTACATAGTTAATCATGTCAGAGACACTTGCCTTTAAAGTTAGGAAATTATGTGATACGTCTAGATGATTTGTATTTATAAAAATACGTGTTAGGTTTGTATCTTATAAGTCAGTAAATTTTCATTATCTGGTTGGAAATTATTTCACAGATATTTTCACAGTGAAACAGATGCAAAACCTGACGCCTAGATATATAAATTGCTGTAGCGCTTTGCGAGTGTGTTATCGCTTAAATCAGCCGGGCAATTCTTGAAAAATCTTAAAGCATTTTGCTTAAAAAATCTATAAGGTGGCACAGATGTCCCGAACACTTTGCAAATAACTGTTTTATTGCCGTCACTTCTTCACTGGAACGCCTAAAAACGCGTAGAGAGACAAATTTGTTTTACGTGATGCTTTTGCATTATGTAAGAACTTTGAAGTCTTAGAGCTGGTCGCTAATTGGTGAAATAGCATTTGCATCGGTTACTTCGAAGAATTCGTTAAACATAGGTCTAGTAACACATATCTAGTATATTTAAAACTAACAAACAGTATATGTATTATTGGTATAGGTAAAATAAAATAACGTTTTGATTGTCTTGATAATTAAGTCGCCATTATTATTAATTTCCAGTCAATCCAAGATTATATTTAATCACCAGTAATTTTTGCAAATTTCATTTTGTTTTTATTGTTACGATTTGGAAATCACTGAGATTGTCATATTACCAGAGAAAATTTAAACAACAGTATATAAGAGAGAATTGTAAATAAGTTTTATCCTAAAGCTTGTAATAGCTTCAGACTATCCTAAAGAATCTTAAATATTATAAAAAAATTTAAATTTATATACCTAGTCAACTCTTGGACTACCCATGATGAGGGCACGATCTCTGCCCTCTTGTGATATGCATTCATAAATCCTTTTTCTCTTTGATAGTGATGTTTTTGATTGACTCTCTTCATGCTATATAGTTTTTATATGACGTTTTATATGATTGTACGTTCGTTGCCTAGATCAATAATTCCAATTATCTTTTGCACTAGCTTAACGATGAAATTAAATTCAACAAAGTCAAAAAACATTTATTGATAAAGACAAGATTTCCACATCAGTTCCCACCCGTAAAGTGGACGAGTTAAATACAAACCCTTTTTTAGTTAGAACGGACGATGTTAAGGATCCGCAATATTGTAATTTTATTACTTTTTATATACTAATACATATATAAACTATAAACATCACCTATCATGTCACTGTTTTTTTTTCCTTTATTTGCCTGAAGCATAAGAACAAAAGCGGATTTATTATATGAATAAATCTCCATAAAGGCTCAGACGGGTAAAGGATCGAATAGCTTGAATGTAAAATAATATTTGATAAGGATAAGATCCGGGTGGACTTGAGACATTTAAACGTAGTATGCAGAGCTAGACATACATAAAAGCCGTCAGGGCCGGTTTTTGGGAAGTTTAAACGTGAAATTGTGAGAAGCGAAAAATGTACTAATACATAGTTGAGCCTATATCGCAAATAGATTATACCTTTAATACTTATGCGAAAATATATATAGAAAATTTTTCGACGGAAACTCGTTAGACGTATATACTGTACGGCTATAGAACGACCTACACCCACATGTTTCCAAGAAAACATTTTTCTAATAAATGGACTTAATACAAAAATGAATTTATCCAAACATTTCGTGGAGAATGCTAAATTTTTTAAATTACGACATAATTCGATGGCAAAGTATTTTGGGCATATTATTGAGTGTTGTTTCGCTTGTCCGAGTACACCGAAACATAGGGTTCAACACGTCAATGACTTGTCAACCAGCTTATATATACAATACATAACTTTTGTCTAAAAATAATAATAGAATATATTTTTAGAAGAAACCTTTTTTAAAGTACGTCTCTGTTTTGACGTTGGATAATAAGCGTATCAAAATGAAGAAAATTATTTGTCGTTGACTTGGGAATTGGGGTGATAATAATTCACCGCACTATGTAAAATTAGAATATGGTAATATTACGAGTCTTAAAGACTGAAATTTTTAAATTTTAACATGGCAATGTGGTAACTTTAATATAGAAATTCTGAAACTTGATTTTGAGTATATTGTCATATAAAAAATGTGTATTTTTTTATAATTAATAGAATCAGGCGTTACCTTACGGTTAAGTCTACTAATTGGTATACTACATTATACCAACATCGCGCGTAAAAACCCACAACCACTCCACGCACGTTTCGCCCCGACACCGATGATCTCATCGAGCGCTGTTCGAAGAAGAAACTTCCTGAGGATGCTCCGGCATCGGGGCGAAACGTACGTCGAGTGGTTGTGGGTTTTTACGCGAACTATTTCTTACATATTGGTCTATTAGGGTTTTTTTATTTACTCACCTATCACATTTCTAAATAAACTCATTAGCCCACAGCCATAATAATCTAATCTTATTGTCATTTTATATCTATACTAAAATATTGTTTTCAATCATACATTTAATATTTGTAATGTAGTGATGATATGATAAATGAGGAAAGTATAATTTTATGTTTGTTCCTTTTAGTGTTGTAATCCAACGGATTTACATAGATATACATAGTGATCCAAAAAGTTAATAAAACCTATGTAGAGATATATTAATATAGTAGTAATTTATATGCCTAATAATAATTATACTTATTATTATTCACTCCAATCACACCACTTTCTGGTACCAAAAAAGCACTCACACTCAAAGCGAAGCTAGAAGATTCCACAGCACGTATACAGTAATTTATAAAGTTATTATAGTAATGATTCCAAACTAAATTTTTTTTATTAATTTATACGTGTTTCATATGATGGTCAGTTTACTCCCTTTTAAGCCAAGACAGTTTGCTAGTTGGTTGAGAAGATATCGATTGAGTATGTCTAAGTTGCACAAGGAATTATCTTCAGTTTCCGAGCTGTCGGTTCGGTGACGTATAGCCGATGATCCTGAATCCAATAGTAACCAATTTTCTCCACAAAGTATTTCTAGTTCATCTAACCTTTTTTATTTTAAGATAAAAATATATATCGTTCATTAAAATAGTTAACATTTTATTAGATTTCTGTCATAATATTATATAATAGTTGTAGTTGTATTGTGGTTAGTAAAATAATACAATAGTAGTAGTACTTCAGTTCCTATTCTTATTATATTAATTATTATTAGCATATTACTTTTGCGTAAACTAATAAGGTCTTTGCACAGCTTAACCAAAGTATCTATCTCTGTCAGATGAGTACCTGTCTCCTTAGGCAACAATTTTAAAGGCCTACATTACGAGGTCACGAAAAAAAAAAACAACTGACAAATTAACAGGAAGACTTAAAAGTGTGGTTTTACAAAAGTAAAACGATTAACTAATGCTGAACAAGAGTCATATTTAGTAATTTTCACTGTCATTAGGTGCTCCTTAAGGTGTACCTTTAGACGGTTTGCAATGCATAAGTATTAAACTACATTTATTCGCCAGGCTAGTCATGCAAGTTGTACCTCGTAAGATCACTGATCAAATGATTTATTAAAATTGACAACAAAATGACACTTGACTCAATTTCAATAAAGTTTATTGATATCCGATAGTTTTATTGAGTATGACAGACGACAGCGTGAAATTGAAACTGTCATTAATTGTTTTTGATGTTTGTACCTCAATATTTTGGAAAATAGAAAAATATTAATGGAATCAAAGATTTATCTTAATTTTATTGGTTCAATTGGTAATTTAGCTGAAATATTTTGTTGTGATGGCGTCAACGTCTAAAGATAATGTCGTGCAGAATTCCGGTTGTCATGATAATCCTGATAATGACCTGGAACCAGGAGCGTCTCACGACAGCATATTGAACACTACAGATTCTTTTGAGGAGTTTGCTACAGAAATGATTATAAGTCTAGAAGGGAGAACTACAGATCTCACAACAAAAATCAGCACAATCAGTGAGATTCAAAGTGAGATTGCTGAATGTTCAAACGAATTAAAAGATACAAAATGTAATGAAAATTTGAAAAATAAAGATGTAAGTTAAGCTTCTATAAATCAATCACCAATTCCTTAACCTGATAAGTAAAAGTCGAAGAAGATCCACACGTTATAGTTGTTAAGGGGGCGGTTTTTAAAGATTTTAATGTACTACTACTATCTTTAATGATACTTAACAATCGCTGCTTTATTACCTACACGTTTTTAATCTCAATTAATTAATTTCAGGAAGTAATGTCATCTTCAGTGAGCAACTCAAACTTACTAGAGCAGAATGGTGATGATACAGAAACTGAACTGGATGACTATTTAAAATCACCAGAACTAGTTAATAAAGAAAAACATGTTATAGTACTCAGCTCTGCTGGAAAGCCAATTTATACAAGGTGTTAAATTTAAAAGTCCACAATCATATGCACAAGCAACTTTGCAAGAACATCAACAACTGAGACAGTGCTTTCTATGAATCTCTATTATATAATTATTAATTGATATGAAAGAGAGTAATCATAAAAACAAAACGTTAAATAGATATTTAATATTTTGTATAAGAATGTGATTTTTCATGTTTAAAACTAAAGAGGTTATGATATAAAGAGGCATATAAAAGTTTGCAAGTATTATCTGAATCGCTTATCTGTCTAGCTGTGTTATAATAGATTTTGTGTGTTTGGTTATGGTTGCGATAAATTTTGATGTAATTTCTTGCAGCCAATTAAAACAATATATTTTCAGATATGGAAATGAAGATAAGCTAGCAGGCTTATGTGGAGTCATCCAAGCTTTAGTAAGTGTTGTTGAAGAACAAAATCGAGATATATTAAGGTCCATTAACACAAAGGATTGCAAAGCAGTGTTTTTAGTAAAAGGACCACTTATATTAGTTGGCATATCAAAATCAAATGAGAGTGAAACTCAATTAGTTTTACAGTTAACGTAAGTGTATATAAATGTAATGTAAAGAAATGAATTCATTTATTTTACTTCTTTAAACAGCTTTTCTGCCTGCAATTGTATATATTATTTCATTTATCATACCAATTCAGTTACAATTATGTATTAGAGGTCAACTTGTTAAAGTAATATAGAGCTAGCTACCAAGCTTCTATAAGTACTGGTTGATTAGATTTGTAAACATTCAAAAATATTTCAATGTACATATACTTATGTTTTCAGATATGCCTTCAACCAAATAGTCTCAGTATTAACGCTAACACAACTAAACCGAATATTTGAGCAGCGCAGGAATTACGATTTGCGTAGATTACTATCTGGTGCTGAGCGCCTAATAGACAATTTACTAATTTTCATGGAGAAGGACCCAGCATTTTTACTTGGAGCTGTTCGATGCTTACCATTACCAGAGAAAGTCAGAGACAATATCTCAAACACTATAATTTCCACATGTCACAAAATCCGAGATTTAGTATTTGCTATATTAATAGCTGGTAATCAGTTAATAACATTAGTAAGAATGAAAAAGTATACATTACATCCATCCGATATTCATTTATTGTTCAATTTGGTTCGGAGTTCTGAATCTTTCAAAACTGCTGAAAGTTGGACACCAATTTGCTTGCCAAAATTTGATGCAACGTAAGATTTTCAACCTTATATCTTTTAGGTATAAGCTAGCAACATAAATATTTATCTGCTAAATCTGGTTTTCAGGGGTTTTCTTCACGGCCATGTATCTTACATATCAGAAGACTGTCAAGCCTGTTTATTACTACTTACTGTACAACGTGACGCCTTTTATCCACTTTCACAAGCCAAGCACACAATATCTGACAAGCTGAGACGATCAAACTGCCTTTCAGCAATTAATGATGCTTTGAACAGAAATAAAGATCTCCCAACAACAAACCCTTTGAAACATATAGGAATTCCAGAAATAAGACACTTTATGTACAAGTGCAAATCCACAGCACAACTTTTTACCTCTGACCCCATCAGCTTGGATCGGTTACAAGATTATAGACAGAGGCACACAGAAGGGGGCGATGTTGTTAAGAAAAAGGTGGAGAAATTATCAGACATTGATTATGTGAGAAATTATAGGGAATTTTGTAGTAAGATTCATTGTGCGCGATCGCCAGCAAAATTGATTTTTAGATCTAATTCTGAAGATACTATCTTGGCTTGGGTGAGTCTAACAAAATCAGATCATTTAAGATTGAGTAGCTTTGAGTTTAACTAGAACCTTTTCATAGTTTTGAAATTTATTTCAATACTATGATTATGTCTATGACTTGCCTAGCTCCTTTACAAACATGATATTTATCCTTATTCCAAATGAATATGAAATAATTTTAAATATATTTTTATTAACATATTAGACTTATGAAATTGTTACGAGCAGTGAAATAGGTCAGCAATAAATTAATGGTAACAAATTTACATTTACCTAACTCTTTAAATGGAACTTGTTTATGTTTATACAAATATGGTTGAATTTGTTACCACAAATAATGATGAATTTTGTTTATACTATAATATATTAATTTTTATAATAACATTTTCAGATAACAAATGGTTTTGAGCTTTATGTAACATTTGATCCACTTATGGAAAAAGATCAAGCTATTCGAGCAGTGGACAGATTATTGAGATGGATCAAAAATGAAGAAAAAAGGATATTCATAATGAACGCACCTACATTTTAGGTGCATATTAATGTAATTTAATGATATCTCAATACATCTATGTTAAAATAACTTGCCAGAATAATATGCTTAGCCCATAAATAGATTGAATGAATAGTGCCACATAGAAAAGATCATAATGGCTATTGGTAAACTATTCATAATTCTAAAATTATTCAAACTTTAAACTCAATGTTTCCCAAATAATAGCAAGAGCAAGATAGATTTCAAGAGCTTTAATTCAGAAAAAAAAGCCTTTGAAATGCCACTTTTATTATTTTTTTGTGGCATTGTTCCTAGAAAAAATTAATATAGACTCTATAGCCTTGTAATTGTATAAATTTTCATCTGACCTAGTTTTTGATAAAAAAAATTATTTTATTATTTTGAGTAGTTCATGTATATCATACAGTACACAATACAATATGTAGATCATACCATCTGAGTCTGACAATCAGCACTTAGAATATATAAATAAAAAATATTAATAAAAATCAAATAATTTATTCATAACTTTTTTGCGTAATCGTGCTCGCGGTAAATACGGAGAAATGAAATTGTGAAGATATAGCTTAAAGCTACATTATATTTTGTGATATTATATATAGAATATTGAAGACAATGTGTAGTTAGGTAAATATGTACAAAAATTGTTGTAAATGTTACATATTTTAACTTCGTATTTTTATATTGGTTTATTGTTTTTAAATTCATACATTTAATGTTTTTGGTAATCTTGTGTGAAGTTGCACTTGACCCCTCTAAATTGATTTAGACCAACAGACTTAATTATAATATTTTATTTTCCTTGAATTAATGTGCTTCTATAGATCATAACAACCTTGTTTTTGAAATTTGTTATAATTGTATAAGTGTGATTTCTGTACATATTCTAATGCAAAGTAAATGAAGTAATATTATATGAATATTTAATAAAGTGTATTTTTAATAATTTAACAAATTGCTTTATTGTGTTTCAAATATGTAATGGCATTTATTAATTACAACATTTATGCTCCTTATCAGTTCCTTATTAGTGTTTTAATTTATTATAAAATCTATTTAGCAGCTTCCGTGAGCTTATACAAATTAAAGTTTTAATTTAATTTTTTAAATTAATCTTTTTAGAAAATACAGTATTAGGGCATAAATTATTACCACAAAAGGTAATGTGCTGTGATTTAAGCTTGTGTCCTGCTTGTGATTTAAGCCCAGGCTCCAATACAAAACTTTCGTTAACACACATGGCATTTAACATGAAACAATAGGTTCTCTCAACTCAAACAGGTATTATTTCAATCAGTTAACTTGTATTCTCTAGCTTTCTATTAATAATGATCCAGTGACCAAACACAGCTTTTATGCCAGATGCTTTTAGGTAATTGTTCTGGAAAAACAGGATCCAAAAATATTGACTACATACAAATTGTAGTGTACAATTTTTATATATTCATCTCAAAAAAAGAACTGTAAATTTAGAAGACTTTATTTAAAATATTAAGTTAAATGAGTTAATATCTCCCTCTATCTCTTCTTCTTTCAGGTTCATGACGATCTCTTCTATCTTTGTCCCGTTCTCTTTCCCTGGGTCGTTCCCTCTCCCTTTCACGTTCGCGATCTCTCTCGCGCCGCCGGTCACGATCCCTACTTCTTGAACGATCTCTTTTACGATCTTTTTCACGTCGGTCACGATCACGTGATCTAAAATTAAAGTGATTACAGGCCTACTACATTAACTGTAGTCCTACTATACCAGATACTGTTTGGCCAATCATTGCCATTATTTAGAAATCCACTCTATATGGGGATGGACTTTTCAAATGGGAATGGATGGCGAAATCTAAAACTATGAGGTTAATCACAAGTGGTCAAAGGACAATATTATTGGTCTGTGGTTGCATGCAACTGTTTAGGTTACTACAAGTTAATAATTATGTAATTCTTTAATCACTTTGTTATATCAATGTCAAAATTTCTTCTTAACACAATACTTATATTTACCATCTTATTTGGTCTGGAATAATACATTACTCTGTAGTAATTTAATCATTAAGTTATAACTCTAAACTTAAATATAACTTAAAATAAATCAGAATAAACCACGTCTGTGCTAATGCACAATGTTTTTTATGTTATTTAATGTGTTTTATTAAAATAAGTCAAATGAGGTTAATACCGCATTTGTCATATTGTGTTATTGGTTAAATGCATTTAAATAATATAAATTTACCATTTGACCAAGTTATTATGAAAAATAATGCCTGAAGTATAATTAATAGAAATAACCATCACAATCACTAGTGAATTTACTCACCTGTCTCTTCTTCTTTCTCGGTCCTTTCTATCACTTTCTCTTCTGTTCTCTTTGGTTTCAGGCTCTATAACATCTTCATCTGAAGGCATGTCTTCATCTAAATCGTCATCTAAAGCTGAAACCTTAGGATCCAACTCATTGTTTTCTTCTAAGACATGTCTTTTTTGTATCCTTGGTAAAATTACATCACACAAGCGCTCTTCACGTAATAACTCATCGATAAATTCATCCATGTGAACTATTTCGTACTGTCCTTGGCGGTTTTGTCGGCGTAACTTCCTATTATCATTATACAAAGGCTCGAGATACTTATAGCAATCAACTGAGGAACCCGTAAGTCTCATGTAGAAAGCACCCAATGCACGGACGTACTTGAATTCTTCGTTTTTTATAAATTCAACAACAATATCTTTCTCAGGTTGAATTTGTAACATTTTTAGCACTAAACACAAAAAAGGAGTTGGGTAAATAAATCCACCGTGAACCCCACCGACATATCGCAATTCCATTGCTTTGTCGACTAGTAATTCGGCTGTTAATGCAAAACATTCTTCTTTCCAATATTTAGAATCGTAAATTCGAGATCTAATTATCTTTTCAATTAAATATTGAGGATTTGTTCCTCGAATTGATTTAGCGTCCTTTACCGTTCGATTAGCCATTTTTGACAATTGACATTATCTTTGACAAATATCAGGAAGAAATCCGCTTTCAAGCACCAAATAAATAAAGCAAACTACAATAAATTCTTACCATACTTTTCCTCTAAACATAATAATTACTATAAAAATATTTGATGCCAGGTAGTGGATAATTTATGAATGAACTGGAATTTAAGTTTAACAAATATATACGAACGACTTTCATATATACCACATAGACATTGTCTCATTTCTTCGGATTGTGAAAAAATGTATTAGTCTGTACTATTAAAACTGACATTACACTAAAGATATATTGTGTTTGACAAATAAATGAGAGGTGCGGTAAACATATCAATTGTTAACTGTTTATTGTCAATAAATATAAAATTTAAACTTATAATTACATTAAGCCGTTGCATTAAGTACAATTTTGTCTATGAATGAGTATATCCCTATGATATATTTGCAGTAATTTGAATTGTGAAAATATTAGATAATGCTATAATAGTTTAATTTTTGGTATTGTATACTTACATTGTAAAATGCAAATCTCCAAGAAAAAAACCGTTGACGAACCTATGGAAGTAGATGAAGCTTCGTCTCGTGAAAACGGAGAAAACCGTAATAATGATGATGAAATAGATCATATATCTGATGATGAGGAAGGGGGTGTGCGTATAGGTGATATTTATATACCCCCTGCTCCCAGGCCAGCACTTACTTTCGACACTACCGGACCAAGGCTTATCATAACGCACATTCTAAACGAAAACTTTAAAAGTTATGCGGGTGTTCAAAAACTTGGTCCTTTTCACAAGGTAATATAATTATCTAATAACTCTTATTTCGTTTTTGTAAAAAATCTCCTATACTCACATCAAAATATAATAGTTTGGGACCATATTTATGTAAAAAAAATTTACAGAGTTTCACTGCAATCATAGGACCAAATGGAAGTGGAAAAAGCAATGTTATAGATTCCATGCTTTTTGTGTTTGGTTATAGAGCAAGCAAGATTAGATCAAAAAAAATATCTGTACTGCTACATTCATCAAGCAAGTTTCCAAATGTGAATAGTGCCACAGTATCAGTGCATTTTTGCCAAATTGTGGATGGGGTAAGTTTAATTATATTTTATGTTAACAATATTTAAATAAACACTGTTATTTATATAAATAACAGTGTTTATTTAACATCTTAGTGCTCCATTTCTTACTGTTATCTAAAACATTGACTATTTTTAGAACATTTGGATATGTTTTAATGCTATTAACTCAAAAGCCAACTATATTTTTATACATCAAATAGTAGGTTAAATTAACATACCTAACAGGCATGAACTGTCAAATTGTACAAACATCATTTCAAAACAAGTATAAGTTATAAAATTATTTATTAGGTTACAACTGTAATAATACACAGTGATATTTCAGAAATGAAAAATATTGCTTATATTAATAAAGTTATTGATAACAGAGTGTTAACTTAAAATCTTACTAGAAGCTAGATTTAGAATCTTAGGGGCTACAACTAGTAGTGACCCAGTATGCCTTTAGAAAATCTGATACTACAAGTATAGATATATTTTATTTTAGATTAAGTACTGTATTTGCTATCAACTCATCAAATAGCCCATATGTGCTAAGAGGATCATAGATATGTTCCAACAATTCTTCACATGATCCATTATAGATAACATCTATTTGTTTATTTTCTGCTGCAATATCACAATACATATTGCATAATCCTGCATAGTTTTTCAGGTCACTTCCACAAATGTTAGGCTCTGGAGGGCATGGACATTGTTTAAATCCTAAACTATAGGGTTTTGCTGTCACTCCCATTATTAATAAACTCACTGAAACCAATTAATTTGTTAAGTAAAATATTTTAGTATGTCAATGGTAGTATATATTTTATTCAGAGTATTGCACAGATATTCTAACACAGCAGTTGTGTTTCATTGATGTTCTTTTTAAATTGGAAATTTGAAAAAAAATCATTGGAATAAAACCGTTATAACTTTATACCCCATAAATTTGTATTAGATATATAGAGAAAGTTAACATAATAAACTTACCAATTACAAAAATAGGCTTCATATTGTAGAGAGTGTGTGGATGTGACTCCACAACTGTGACACAATGAAGCTTAGATGTTCCTTTATACTTTATTTTACATCCATTTCCAATGAACCATATTAAATATAAATGAAATTGTGTGACGCCGTTAACCATGATAAATTTTTTTAATATTGTATGTTATTATTGACGTTTGGAATTGTTAATATATGTTTTTATTATAACTGCAATGTTACCTATATGCTTTTAGATTCAATTATTAGCATGGCAATATCCCCACTAAGTGTAGGTCTTATGACAAATTAATATAGGATATTTGAATGGCTTTATCTTGATGCAAATAAAATTGTATGAACCCAGTAGTAGTATGGTATATAACCGTCTAGTTTAAGTTGCATAAAATAACTAACATTAGACATGCAATAAGTACATCAAGAGTTTTACAATCTACTTTTCTAAAAAATAGTAGCTGAAAACTTTAGGTCATTTGTTCATTCTGGCGGCTCCGTTGCAGATAGAGTAAAAGCCATACTTATTACTTTTTGCGCTTGATATGACCAAACTCAGTAAAGTGCTACTATAGTAATATTAATGTGGATTAAAAATGTATATTAATTCTATATTCAATTATTTTTTTATTACCCCTAGTATGACTTAGGTTTGATACAATTTTCAGCAAACTAAATAATATGTATTAAATATAATTATTATCTGCTGCTTATGTGGGTCAATCTGTGAAAGTGTTGGAACATGTAAAAGGAATTTTGCATGGTTACTTCTCATTCCGAAAAACTTCCCATGGGATAATTATAAAATTAGTAACTTATTAGATTGGTAAACAACAACTTATCCCTTGAACTTATATAACTTTGTCGCACAGAGAACTTTAATTATAAAAGAATAAAAAAAGTGACGGGCTCGGGCGGGATTTTATTTACAAAGCATAGCAGCATTTATTCCAAATCAATTGTGTAAGGCGAATATCGTTTTGATCTATGGCAAAAAGTGGGAATGATATGACTTTCTAAGTTACGGTTCAGTAATCCTAGACATAATAGGTACATACCTACATCGAAACATACTAAACTTAATGTAACAAATCTGTGAAAATAATTCTAATCTAACAACATCTATACCAATCAAATTCTACAGGACAGAATTTGAGTTGTATAGATTTTGTTAGATACGTTTTAAATACGGTAACAACATTACTGACTCTTTTAAATTGTCTAAATGTTTAAGTGTCTAGTCGCTTATACGTCAAAAAATTAGGTTTAGTATTCGTGGCTTTCTAATATTCTTAATTAGGTATCTGAGTAATCTTAGGGAGGGCCAGGGGTTCTCGCTCCTCCTTACTTCCTCTCGATCCTAGATATTTAAGTGTGCTTAGTAACTAAAAGTAACGTGCCACATAAAATCACCATCAGTTTCATTTCCTCTAGTTGCTTTCAAAAGTTATGTCATAGTTTGTAGTTATTTCATGTTTATTTTTTTGGTTTTTATATTACTAACACTATATTACGGTAATGTTAAGTTACGAAGCGTGTGATTAAAACAAGAAATGATATGCGCTTTATTTATTTATATTTAATGAATAATGAATGACTATTATGATTCAAATTGTGGTTTTATCTGTAAGACAAAATTTTTCGTCCATATTAGGTCCAAAATATTAACGTGATTGAATAATTTTCACATATTATTATTATTTAAAGATATAATAATAATATTATTTAGCGTAGGAGGGTCCCACGTCAAATAAAGAATTAGCTTTTTAATTTGATATTAATTTGTAATATTGTATTCACACATAAAACATAGAAAGAAACTTATTGTAGACTTAAAAATAAATTAATTTCCTTTTATAACTTAATGTCTGTGTACAGAGGGCGGCTACGCTGGAGAGCTATTTCTTCCAGACAACCCGGGTTGCAGAAAATACTAAATAACAAAAACAAGGAGGTGCACAAATACTTTTTTTTAAATTAAATTTAAACAGAAAAATTTTTTTTTTTTTGGTAAAAAAAAAAAAAAAAAATTTTTTTTATTTTTAAAAAAAAATTTTTTTAAATTTTGTTAAGTGGATATACGTTTACCATCCCTATTCCAATGTAATTTTGGTTTATATTTTTTATGGGCGGAGTCTCTACTTAGAAGAGTGGGGAGGCATGCAAAGAAAAAGTTAATATTGTATGTAATAGCTACTATCCTTTACTTTTTTTAAAGACCGGCCCGGGAGAGTTTTTTTTATTTTCCAATTTTTTTTTTTTTTTTTTTTGCGCAAAAAAACATCATTGATATCTCTTAAAGTAATGTAAATCCTTGCAATTAATTTAAATAAAGGACAATTTTGTTCAAAATGAAATACTTTTGAGGAACAATGTATTTGTTTGATTAAGAATTAATTAATTCCATGTTTCTATAAGAACATTCGCAAGTACTGCATGATTGTATTTCAATAAGAAAGGTTATAATGACATTAAAATTATAAACTTAATGACATTAAAAGATGACGGAAATTGTTGTAATTTTTTAAATCTTTTACTTTTAGTACAATTTTCAACACCATTCATGACTTTTTACACACAGCAGCTCTCAAAGTTTAATTCCCGTTTTTGCAACATTATTACAGTTTATTCATTAATAATACAAATGTTTCTTCTTTGTAATAATACAAATTATTTATAAATAAAGAATAGAAGAAATTATAGATTCTGGCAAGGTATTTAATATACATTTAACATAAGTATGTTAAATCCTAATACGTTTGGCGTCTAATCCTTGCTAGGTCATGGCGACATCGTGATTTCTTTTATTAGAAATATGCAATCCTTATTAATCATATATAAATATAGGTGCATTTTTTTTACTTTAAAGTATGGGCATATGTTTTATGTTCTACGTATACATTATGTGAACCCTAGGATCTTAACTAGAATCATATGGTCTGAGGTTCCTTTACTGTCATGTGATTGATGAAAGAATACCATAATTGAAATACATTATCTGTGTTATATTTTATTTTGATCTAGTTTGATTTACTAGAACCAAAGTATTGGTTGCATGGGCTGTAGATGTCATTTGGATCGCAGGGTTGGTAAGGATTGTATGGTAAATTTGGGTAATAGGGGTTGTAGCTGCCAGGTGGTTGGAATAGATCCTCGCATCGTCCATGGTATATAACCACTGGAGGGTTTAAGCTATAGCGGTTTTCGCATTTCATCTGGCATTCACTGGCGTAAGTCTTGAAGTCGCTCCCACAGACTGGACTGGTTGGCATGCAACCGCATAGTGGTTGCAAGACAGCAGCCTCAGTCACTCCAAGGATGACCACTAAAAATATTTTAGATACTATAATGGCGATCATAATCATTATTTTGGTAGTTACAAAACGATAGTTCAGGATGACTTAAATTTGCCGCAAATTTCTTGAGTTTCAAAACAATTTCACATTACATATTTATTATTTACTATTGTAGAAAACTTTTAAGTCGAATAGATTAAAATCAGATCTGTAAAATAGACTGAATTGTATCTATTAAACATATAAAAAAAATCCCAAAATAATCGAATGTAGCCGATTTTTATATATTGTTGTATCAATATGACCATTTAAAAGAGTTGTTATTTTTGGACACAGTCATTTGCAACACAAAAATTCAGAAACTCACCACAAGCAATAAACAACTTCATTGCGCTTTGAATAATTCAATGGCGCTAGTTTTAGAAATATTTGCTTTATACAAGCTGATAAATTTACGCAATTTTAATGCTGGATTAAAAATACGTAAATTTTAACATTAAGTTTGTTCTTTGAATAGATCCAATTGATTTTGCATACACATTAAATACACATTTTAATAAATATTTTATCGTTTTCTTTGACACGTTTTATTCTGTAGAATGTTTTCGTTTTCGCGAAAAACTTATTATGTGACGTTAATGTTTTTGAATAATATATAAAAACTTCCATGCTTTTCCAATTCAGCTTTTAGCTCAAAGTGACAACTTTAATTTAGTCTAAATATTGATTAAAGACCAATAGAACTCCAACAACAATATATATAAATATAAATTAATTTATAAATATAAATCGATAGAAAAATAGAAAACTTCTCGTCTGAACTGAACTAATAAATTTTGTTGTTGTTTATTCCAGGAGGGTGACGACTTCACAATAGTGCCGAACAGCGAAATCGTGGTGTCAAGAACGGCGTTTAGGGACAACTCATCATTTTACACGTTAAATGGAAGAAGAGTACAATTTAAGGAAGTAGCCAGATTGCTGAGATCACACGGGATTGACTTGGACCACAATAGATTTCTCATCTTACAGGTTAAAACCCACCTCTCATATACTAGTACAAAATTTATTTTCGTTTTTCTTCTTTTCAAAATGTATTTCAAAATTCTCAGCCAATCATCGTCGTCCTAACCTTCTCTCCGTCCCGAGACGAAGTCTTTGGACATCGGTAGTGTGAACGTTTTCTCTCCAAAAGGTCTAAGACTAGTCTTTGAAAAAATTCCTTGGATCTCTCTTGACCTCCGGTCATTCCATTAAATATGATCATAATTATATGTATTTGTAAGAGTAAAGTTGGAACTACAAAATTTTGTATCTTAAATTTGCGTTGCTATTTATTAACACCATTTATAAAATAATTCAATAGAAACTCAGGAGTTAATAGCTTTTATCACATTAAAAGCCGTTTATTATTCAAAATTACTGCATTTCTAATATCGCGTTAAGTGATGGTGTTATAATTTTTAATCAAGCTATTCTGATACGAGAGATTTTTTAATCAATAAAAGTCTGCAAGTGAAAATATTTATTTACTTATTCTAAACTGTTTTCACATGGTCCATCGCGTATCATAAAGAGACCGACTCCTTTCCTAGCAGCTTCACAATTCATGTTACATACTCCATAATATGTTTTATGGTCGCTTGCGCATATAGGAGCTTCTGGAGCACACATGCACAGAAGATTCATTCCCTCTGTTGCAACAACAAGGAGGAGAGCTGAAAAATTAGGGTAGAGTTTAATTATTATTTTAAATGACCAAGCTTTTAATTGCCTCAGAATTAATAAATATTACTGTTGTTTAGTGTCCTGTTACTAAGCAATGTAAATTCAATTTTTACTAAATCAAAATGACAGGCGTTTTAAATTAATTGTGATATTCACGCAGCGGCCATTTCTTCATGCATGTCCAATGTAAATTTGATTTAGAATAAATATAAAAAAGTTGAGACTAAAGAGTCCTGGATAAGTTGAACACTTTACTTTACATATAATTTTTTTAGGTACAACCGTGACAACTTTATCGGCCAAAATTAAAAATCAATCTTATCCCACATATCGATATTTGTTAGATCATTCATTTTCATTTAAGGGCGGATCGGTATTGCTATTTAAATAATGGTAGATATTCCTGAAAATTTTGTCTTCGATATATTAAAGTGTACTCTGTCCGGTACTGATTCCACTTTTGCTCCATTTTAGGTAATGATTGCGAATTCTTACGTTTTACTCTATCGATTTGTATATTAATTAGATTTGTGAATTTCATTCATATCTAATATATAAAATTGTCGTGTCACGGGGTTCCAACTTGAACTCCTCCGAAACGGCTTGACCGATTCTCATGAAACTTTGTGAGCGTATTGAGTAGGTCTGAGAATCGGCCAACATCTATTTTTCATCCCCCTGGTTCCACCCCTATTTTACTTGTTAATTTTTTAGACAAAATTTTTAGTTTCTATTTTTTATGATACAACATAAAAAACATACATACAATCCTAAATTTTCACCCTTCTACGATCAACCCTTATTTTTTATTTATTAATTGAAAATTGAAATCACATGTATGGCAAAACAACATTTGCCGGATCAGCTAGTAATATTATAAGGTAATCAGTAAATGGGGAGAATGAATTTCGTATATAATTAAGTAACGGAAAGCCGAGACTGGCGGAATTGGACTAAAGTAAATATCTTATTATGGCCATGCTCAAAGATTAATATGATTTTAATTCCAATTAATTACATAGAAACTTACCACAAAATATAAACAGTTTCATGGTGTTGGATTGGGACGTAGTATTTAAATGTTGAAATATTGTCCTTATATATGGTTCTTATGTATTGTATATGTCGATGCGCCTATTAGGTTAATTATGTTTTGTCACCATGAAATTGCTTGTAACAATACGACAAAAAGGACAAGGCAATTTATTTAAATCGATTAGCATTAGCTTAACAAGAAAAGCAGCGAGTTTAATCGACACATACTTGGCCATGTTGTACCCGTGAGACTTTCACGTTAACGGTCACGTTTTTAATAATTTAAGATTAATCTGTTTTGCATTTTTTGGCTTAAATGCAACTATGCCGGAAACACAAAGATGACTATTCGGATTACGTCAATCAAAGTATATAAATTACACATCTATGATTTAAATCCTTTACGGCCAATTTGTATGCAAACAATAAATTACATCTACTTTAGCTTCAAAGAAAATATAAATTTGAATCCAGACGCTTAACTCATATATAAGTAGATTCCTGAGTAACTTAGCCAAACAATAAATAAATCCTTATGTACTAATATAATTTTTAAAGACTAAAAAAATATAATAGTATAATAATTACGCAGTAAGTTCCCATTTAAACTAATATCTGAGAGATTAAAAGCAATCATTCAACATTTACTAATTGTATAGTTGAAAGATAGAAAGAATATATATTTAATTAGCACCTTCTCTTAAGATATATTATGTCCTTACTTTATAATTAAATGTTGCATATAAGCTCGCCTGGCGTCACTTCTGCATTCTTTCTGGGCTATTTGATAATATCGTAGTAGACCCTATAATTTTTAGGATTAACCTTATTCTTTCTAAAGCATTTGTGAGTTATTTACAGGGTGAAGTGGAGCAAATCGCTATGATGAAGCCCAAAGGTCAGAATGAACATGAATCCGGGATGTTGGAGTATTTAGAAGATATTATTGGGACATCGAGATACAAGGTAAATATGGATTCTTAGATTGTTTAATAAATGGTGCCAAAATGTAAAAACAAATTGACAGTCACATGAAACAAACTGCATTCTACAGCCAAAGAGTAAATTTTTAGAAATGTTGCAATATTTTTTAAAATATTGTTTATGTAATTGGCCAGTTCCGGAAACTTAAATTAGTGTGACCTAGTGTACTAAGTGAAACGCCATTAAGTTGATTTTTATATAAGTTACTAGCTGATCCGGCAAACGTTATTTTGCCATACATGTGATTTCAATTTTCAATTAATAAATAAAAAATAAGAGTTGATCATAGAAGGGTGAAAATTTAGGATTGTATGTATTTTTGTATGTTGTATCATAAAAAAATAGAAACTAAAAATTTTGAAACTGAGAATTTTATGTAATATTGTGAATCTAAACCATTCCCAGATCCCCTTGAACACACACAAAAATTTCATCAAAATCGGTCCAGTCGTTTGAGAGAAGTTCAGAGACATACACACTCACAGAAGATTATATATATAAGTTATTATCGTAGTATATCTGCAATCAAATTACATGAATAGAGCGTTTAGCTGAAAGTAAAATCAATTTTTATTCCAGGAACCAATAGAAAAGCTTAATGTAAAGGTAGAAGAGTACACAGAGATGCGAAAAGACAAATTGAACCGGGTTCGATTGGTGGAACAAGAGAAACAAAGATTAGAGCAGCCAATGAGAGAGGCTGTGGACTTGATGGAACTTACTAATACTGCACTCAGAACTAGGAATACTTTGTTGCAGAAGTATATGTAAGTCTCGATTCAGAATTGTGTATTTGACAGTTACAAAAAAAACTCACACGTCGAATTATAAAACTTTGGCCTTCTTCAAGGCTGTTAAATAGTAACAATGTATTTTAAATGGCAGTTTTCAAAGCTTAATTAACTTTAAAATTTAGACTGGATCGATTTAAATGTTCAATTGTAATTTCGTAACCATTTTGTATGAAAAACTAAGACCATATTAAATTATTAATGACGTCACATAATACCTAGTCTTATTTAGCATATTCTTAAGACCAAGACTTAAAACACACGCCATTTTCATTTATTGTTTATATAACTTCATATCGTAATATAAATGCAAAAGATAAAAATATTAGTCTAATTTATCATTTAAAATAAGAATGCACAACAATGCTGGCACGGTTTCTATGCATATTTCGGCATAATTTATTATAGTTTAAACA
Organism: Pontia daplidice; assembly: GCA_963693355.1. Taxonomy (NCBI): domain Eukaryota; kingdom Metazoa; phylum Arthropoda; class Insecta; order Lepidoptera; family Pieridae; genus Pontia; species Pontia daplidice. The sequence continues at coordinate 860,535 of CAVNZL010000014.1, forward strand.
TGTTCGGTGTAATTTGCTGATTACATTAAATTTTAGACATGAAACAAACAAAATAATAGAGAGCAAGAACAAAGAACTAGATGAACTGAAAGAGAGTTTGAGTAAAATAGACGAGCAGTTGGCGGAAATAAAACAAAACTTGCGTGATAAAACAATGGAACTGAAAAATGGAACACAGTAAGTTTTTAATTTAAAAAAAAATTATACCACAACGAAGTAAATACAACAGGTAGCAAGCATTCAAATATTTTGTATGACGCTCTGTGATATTTTTTTTATGGCTTAAATTTGGGAAACTCTTGTTTAATTTTGGTCAATTATTGCCCAGCCACTTTGTTAGATTTAATTTTGTTAACTTTATAATAATTATCTGGTACTCTGTTTTCTCAATTTTTACCCTTATGATACATCCTTGGATGTTTATTTTTAATAAAAAGAATCATCTAAACGTTATTTATACAGAATATAAAGGATCGAAATCTCCTCCTTTTTTGTCTGGAAGTGTCTTTGATTGCTATTGCAGATATAAAATGAGAAAGTGATATTGGAGAATATCAACGTCATGTATCAATAATAATTATTTTCTAAATAATAAATATAGTAAATCAATAATAGGCAATTGATTAGTATGTTAAACACTATAATTTAATGTAAATATATGATTTCAGACAGTATGACGACATGCAAAAGAAAAAAGATGAAATTGGAGATAAACTACAGATGTCGAAGCGTAAGCAAGTGACTGTTCAAGCTGACATGACTCAAGGGAATAAAAAGAAAAATAATTTGGAGGAAATGTTGAAGACTGAAAGGGGAAAATTGATTGAATTGGAATTGGTAAGTTAGAATTATTACTTTAAAGTTTTTACCGATTTTTCAGTAGCCAACCGCTGCTTTTTGTTTAAATGTATTTTACTGAAAGCAAAGAAATGTTTACCACTAATTTAATTATCATGTCTAATAGTTGTTATTAGACACGATATAAGTCTGGTCTACAATCTCTAGAAAGTTCTAGAAAATCTGAATTTCGCAAAAATTTTAATTCAATAAATATTTCTTAAAAAATCGGAAGATGTTCTTTTTCTTTTGAGTCATAAAAACATTATCTGCCATGTAGGTACATATAACGTATGCAAGTGTGTACGGAATCCGCTGGAGGGAATTTGTCTCGATGTTTTTTTAATTTCGTCACTTCAGTCGATCGACCTGATCTCGTTCTAGTTCTGTTTGCTATTAATACGCTACTATAATAATTGATTGCAAAGATATATTTAACTAATAAAATGATGTAATTCCAGGTTCCCGAAAAAAATAAACGTGAAATAACAGATTGTGAAGAATTGTTGGCGAAACAGATTAATAGCAAGAAGCACGCAGAGGATGAGCTGCAGACAGCTATGGCTGGCGTAAGGTAAAGTCATACATTTCTCGAAATATATCAGAGAATAAAAAATCTATTTATAAAAAAAACTTGACCAAACAATTGTATTTCTTTTATTGTTGAATATTTTATTATTGACAGTTGTTACACATAAATATATTGTAAGTTATTCTTTAGGTTATACAACTATATTCTCAGTCTCATTGTGAATCTATTTCTGATAGCTTTTTAAGATTTTTTTAAAAAAAGGGTTTTTTTTCGGGGGTTTACAAAAAAGGGCAAAAAAAAAATATTTAAAAAAAGAATTTTTTCCCCCCCCGAAATTTTATTTTCAGAGAAAAAACCAAGGGATTTCAAGAACAGAAAGACGTATTGCAATCGAAGTTGATTGAATTGAAGAAAATTGTAGATGAAGCGAATAAAAACTTCAAACTGGCGGAGTCTGAGCTGAAAATTTATTTAAGTACAGAGCTAAAAGAAACAGAGAAATTGCAAAGAATGAGAGAAGCGTACGAGAAAGCTGTCAGTGATTTGGAAGAGAAAAAAACGTAAGTTGTATCTCCAATATTATTTTTTATTACACAAACTTCAAACATTTAATGATAGGGCCTTAATTCTGTGCTTTATTGAATATCCAATCCAATCTGGCTTTGGAAACTGGCTGGAGGTTGTTAAGTATTTCCAGAGTTTTGAAGTTGATATCATTATCTAAAACATATTTTTTACCCGTAGCATGCGTGGAAACCTTTCGAAATCGGTGCCAACTCAAGAAAAGGAGTTTACTCAAATAAGGAGCAGACTGGACGCATTGAAGACCGAGGAGACAAGCACTATTAAAGAAGCCAGAACATTAAGGTACAATTGATTCAATGTAATATATTTATTTTATTCATTGAGAAACAAAAACTTTTTAATACCCTTCACTAAACAGATAAATCAAAGTAGTGTTATTGAAATATAAGGCCTATGTAATACACACACCATCGTCTTTATTAAATATTTTGTCGTCTTTTCTGCACAATGGTGTTTTCGGTGGGATGATGTGTTTTAGAACGGTAAGCAATGATTTTTTAAAGATACAGCTCCTTAAAAGGGGTTTTTTTAAAATATAATTTTTTATTAAAAATGCTGATCTTGGTCTGTATCAAATAAATGGGATCTATTTTCTAATATTGTTTGAAAGTTTGGTTTAATTCTGCTTTAAACGAAGATGTTTAATAAGCTCAAATGTTAAAAATAGCCTGGCATGATATACAGCATGTTATATAACGAAATGTTCAAAATATTGATTATAAATTAACATCAAATAAAATAACGTTTATCGTACAAAAATTTCCAGAAATTGTAAAGCACATTGTACTTGTATATTTATATTTAACATGTACTCGATAATTGATCAAAATATTTTTGATTTCGAACCACAGATTCCATCAAATTATTTAGAATTTATTGTAAAATACTGTTAATTTATTTTTTCATTTTAATATTACAGAGGCCAATTAGAAGAGTCGAAGCAGGCTATGAGCGCAAATCGATCTCGCGGTCGTGTGCTTGATGCTTTAATGAGCGAAAAACGTGCTGGCAGGTTACCTGGAATATTTGGAAGATTGGTAATTTACCTGTTTTTAAATTTTTAATTGTATTGATTAAGATGAATTACACAAAGTTTTTGGGCTTTTTTATAAATGACAATTGACAGCTGTAATAGTAACGTATAAATGTGTTTATATTTCCTTTTCCTTTTGCAAATTTAAAGTGGTCCCATATTATAATAATTATTTTAGTAACTGTCCACTTCAGCACTGTCAAATATGTCAAACTTCATATAGTAATAACGGTTTGAAAGCTCTTTTATAGTACTCTAATGTAATTTAGTTTCAAGTATGAGTGACATTCTAGAATTGCCAAGATATTTGACTTTAAATTGTATTTTGTCTACAGGGTGATCTCGGTGGCATAGACAGCAAATATGATGTTGCCATATCCACGTGTTGCGGTGCGTTGGACAATATTGTAGTAGATGCAGTAGATACTGCGCAAGAGTGTGTGGAGTTTTTGAAAAGAAATGATATTGGTAGAGCGACCTTCATCGCTCTCGATAAACAGCAGCATTTGAAGCGATACTACGAGAAGAGATCTTCTTTGTAAGTGTTACGATTAATGTATAAACTAATGCTTGAAATTTTGAAAAATAAATGCATTATAAAATCTAAAGGCATGTTAAGTCTGAATAGAGGGTCAGACGAAAAATGTTGCTTACAAACTATCTATATAAAGGTAAAACTGTTCAGAGTTTATTTGCATGCGCTAATCTCAGGAACTACGAATACGATTTAATTTTTAATACTAACAATCATGTTTAATTAAATCTTTCAGTCCAGAAAACGTTCCTCGTCTGTTCGACCTAGTCCAAGTAAAAGACGAGCGTGTGTTGCCAGCTTTTTACTATGCATTACGGGATACGCTGGTCGCCAATGAATTGGAGCAAGCTTCTCGCATCGCATATGGCGCTACTAGATATAGAGTTGTTACTCTTAATGGAGATGTGATTGAAATTGCTGGTATGACGTTATTTTGTTTTGTATTAATCTATCATTGAAACAGACCTAGAATATTTATATATATTTATAATAGCTGGAACAGCAACCCTCTTCCTGTAGCAAAAGAGTTTTATTTATATGTTATACAGATAAGTTCTTGCTGGAAAGTAGAATATTTATAAATTGGCTAAGTTAAATATATTGAAAAATGATATTACTTTGATAAACCCTATCACACAGAAAAATTAACAGCAATATCAAAAAAAATTTTTTTTTAAGCTTTGTCTTAATTTTGTGAATTAATTTAATTTTGTGCTTGACATTCTTGAATTTCTATTTTTTTTGTAAATTACATTAGTACGAAATTGATTTCCAGGTACAATGTCTGGCGGTGGGAAATCTGTCTCGCGAGGAAGGATGTCCAGCTCAGTGCAGCAAGATACCAGCGAACAGGACCCTCGAGTCATCCAGCAGGCAGAAGAGAAGTTGGCGAGGACTGAGCAGAAGTATATCACAAACTTTTAACGGATTGAAATTTATACTCATATTGTTATAGATGATTTTGTTTGAATCATTTGCAGAAATACTGGTTCAAGTTGAAAAAAATAGTCCATTTATCAATGACGGCCACACGGAAAATATTATGTGGAACGCAATTTGTGTCATGAACATTTTATTAATATCTTACAAATCAGCAATTAGTGTGAAGAGCACAGTGCCAATATAATTGATCATTGCTAATGCTATTTATATAAAATTTTGATATCTTTATGAATTTCATAGTTCCGTAACAGTATTTGAGCAAAAAGATTACTATTTTATAATAAATACATCTTCTGTGAAAATTTCAACTTCCAACACATCATCGTTAATATACAGCCTGGCCACAGACGGACAGTGAAGTCTTAGTAATAGGGTGCCCCTGTTTAACCTTTGCGTTTGGACTTTAATCATATCACCGCTTTTAATTTCAGATTGTCAGAGATACGGAGTGAACAAGCGAGTTTGGAGGAGAGATTGTCATCTCTTCAGGGAGGAGTTCAGGATGGAAAGAGATTGCTGCATAAACTGGAGATTGAGTTGAACAGTTTAAAGGAACAAGTTCCCAACTTAAAGGTGCCATTAAGTTTCAAAGATGAGCTTGATTAACTAACTATTCATACAATTTCAGTTCGACCGCATTTTTTCAACTTAATGTTATCGCTCTGTGAAATTGTTTTTATGTTCACGTTTTTAGTCGTTATTTTGGATACTTTTACTATTTTTTTAAAAGATAATAACAGACAGCTTTTGTTTTAGTTTACATTCGATCTCTTAAGATCAGTAGTTGATATGCGTTTCATATGAAGGACAGATTTATATATTACGAAATACAAATTCAATGTTTATCTCTCGAAATATAATTAATATGCTTCGGGGGATATAATATACGTTTAAAATCTAGAAGATAAGCTTACTAAAGTTTGAAAACGTAATTGTTATCGAATCTAGATGAAATTTATTAAATTAATCCTAAATTAATATTGAGTACATTTGTGTCGAATTACTAATTTTCTTGATATAAGAGGCGTGTTTTTAATGTCTTAATAAATTTCAAAGTCTTTAGAAAATCTCGCTCGCGTCTTTATTATATGGAACCAATATTAATATATTAATAAAAATCTTTCAGAAACAAATTGAACAACAAGAGAGAAAGGTGGATTCCTGTAAAGTGGATGAAACACAGAAGTCAAGACTGGAGGATAAAGTTAAGAGAGCTGAAGAGAAACTCAACAAGGCTATTCACGACGCTGGAGAGGTAATTAAATATTTTGAACATATTCATGATGGGGTCGTGCAATCAGACTGTTATCTTCAGTTTGCTTAAATTTGTATTATGTATCTGTATTATATAATAATTAAGGAGACAATTCAATTGCAATCCGTAATAAATAATACATTATGTTAGATATAAAATGCCCTTAAACCGCGTGGTATGCCTTTGATTCGCTCTTTTATGAGTCTGAATTTCACCCGTAGGCAATATCATGTAAATATTGTTGTCAATCTTGCTAGAAGCTATGATTGTTTAACTATTCAAACTATTTTTAACATATATAACCCATAGATTATTAATTCAAGACTGTATCTAAAATAAATTGAATGAATATTCATACAGGTGGAGAAAGAAGTACAGGGTATAGACGCGCAGATAGCGACTGTGGCTGGAAATAAAGTGAAAGAATTACAAAAAGTTGTTGAAGATCTCGGAAAGAAGATCGATAAAGTTAACGCGGAGATTGCTAAGCTACGAGTGGGCATTAACACTAGTGTACGGTGAGTATTCGTCAGTTCTGATCAGAAAGGGTCATTTTGCGTCATTCTCTAAATGGGGTCAAATATTCTTCATTCTGATATTATTTTATATGAAAAATAAAAAAAATAACGGCGGGCTCAATTTTTTATATTTAACCCAACCGATTTCGAGGACATAATAATATACAAGACATGATAAATTATTCATGATGGATATTTATATTAAAATAGAATTGACATAGGGTTTACTTATTTTCAGAAATGCGAAAAAATCGAAAGACAAGATAACACAAATGGAAACAGATTTGAAAGACACAGAAGAAAATTTGGAGAGTTTAAAAAGCCATAAAAAACAACTCACCTTGGATATTTCTGAATTGCAAAAGGAATTTGATGAGGTAATAAGAGAATGTTATAGACTCTGTGCCTATGACTATTATATTATTATTTTATATGTTTTTGAGTAAGCAATTATTATATATGTACATAATAAAATGAAATTAAAGTTTAAAAAGAATATCATACTCAAATCAAACAAACACAAATAAAAATATACTTTTACCAATATTTATTAATACTATGTATACTAAAAAACTGTACATTTTTCTTGAATATTATGTATTTTCTTTTACAGTTGGGTGAGAGAATAACCGAGGGTACCGGTGAATTTGCCGGGCTACGTAAGGACATAGCGAAATTACAGGAAAAGGAGAATAAGTTGAAAAGTGAAAGGCTTGAAGCGAACAACGCAGTTAGCAAAATGGAGAAGTCCATTCAAGACTGCACCAGTAAGACTCCGCAGTGGGAAAAGGAGGTGAGACATTGATGTGGCAACTCAAATATATACTCAGATACATCTTTCAATCTAGCCGTGACCACGTAATGATGTTTTTGCGTTTTAATCCGTTGCAGGATTTTTTATTTAAATGTGTGATATTCTGTTTTACAAAAGAGAGGTAGTGGTGAGAAATTATTTTTATTGCACGTGAATTTCGTTTTGTAAATAGTAAATCGTCATATAAATATTGAAAACTTAAGTATTTATGAAAATTGACCCCCTTACATCTTTTTTTGAAGAATCTTAGAAGAGATTTAGTAAAAATTCTGTTAATATTCCAGTTTCATGAAGAACAATACATATTTTCAGTATGCCTAGAATGTAATATAATTAAATGTTGTGTGTTAGCTATTTACTTTATGCATTTTAATTGAATACTTTTCAGTTAAAATCCCTGAAACTAGAAGATCCGGGTATAGAAATTCCGGGAATTGTACGCCCAACTCCACTTGTGACTCATACTAGTGAAGAGCTCGAAGAATGTTCAGTAGAAGAACTAAGGAACCGGCTGACAGCTCAAAAAGCTAGAATCGGAGATAATAAACCAAATTTGCAGGCAATACAGGTATATTCAATGATCAAAAATTATACATAACTTGTGGATAAAGCCAGTTTGGTACTACTACAATACTTCAAGGATAATTCACATTTGAATTGTTAAATTGCTCTATATTACCATGTTGAAAACTAAAACATCTTTGAATGTAGGTAAATCAGCCTATGCCAATATTTTTTATTGATACTATTTATTGGTATCCATAAATTGTAGCAAGTGTTGTTGTTGAGCAAGTGTATCTATAAATTTGTCTTGAAAGTATATCTATAAATTTTTCTTATAACAGGATTTCAGAGCCAAAGAAGAATTATATTTAAAAAGAGCAGCAGAACTGGATGAGATCACAACAAAGAGGAATGAGATGAGGAATTTGTATGACCAATTACGTAAAAAGAGGACTACTGATTTCTTAAGTGGTAAGATGAATATGGTAAACTTTATTTTATATTATAATTCATTTCAAACTACATAAATAACGTAGTAAAGACTAAGCAAGCATTTGTGAAATATTGTTGTATTTGTTATAAAGTTTTGTTCTTTAAACAGGTCTTTGGTGTTAATAATTTTGGTTACTTTTATTTCAATATTATTACTTGAGTAAGCAATTCATTATGAAAAGATGTCTAACTCGACCAAAATATAATGTTACTCCATAAACTTTGTTGATGGAATCTGAGAAAAATACAATTTGATTAAAAAAACATGTTCTACATTGCGTCCAATGCTTGATTTAAAGAAAATAAAATATTCCGCATACCGAAATATTTTTGCACTACGACCCTGCGGAGCACAAATTTCGTACAATGACCTTTGGGCCTTGGCAGGGTTAAAACATTTTTTTATAAGTACGAATATTTAAAACTAGTTTCGTATTGATATATGTTTTGTAATAAGTTCGACTTTAAGGTATGAAGATTCCCCTTTTAGCCAAAAACGCAAACGCGTGTTTACACACGATCGCATCGGAGCTGACGGAATGTTCTATAAAAACAGCGTTAAAAAGGATTCTACTTTTAGCGAAACACCAAAGTACATGTGCACCACCACAAGTCTTTATTAATGACTAAAAGGTTTACAATCTCTGAAACGGCGGTCACTGCATTGTGTAAGCGCAACGGCAATATGTTTATGCGCGAGCGACAAATACTAAGATGATGTCATTGTAGAAATTTTTCGTGCTCCGCGTCCGTTACATGAAATATTCTTCCAGGTTTCAACACAATAACAACGAAGTTGAAGGAGATGTACCAAATGATAACTTTGGGTGGTGACGCGGAGCTGGAACTCGTTGATTCACTCGATCCGTTTACCGAAGGAATTATATTCAGGTGATACTTAATTCCTCAGCTTACCAGTTCGCACACAATATTCTCAATTAAACAATCAAAAAAATGTTTGCGCTTGGGTTCTGCATGATATAACATTCCTTAATTAGTGATGTAAATATTTACAGTGTCCGTCCCCCAAACAAATCTTGGAAGAATATATCGAATCTCTCCGGAGGTGAGAAAACATTATCCTCATTGGCTTTGGTCTTCGCCCTTCACTACTACAAACCAACGCCGCTGTATGTCATGGACGAGATAGATGCAGCCTTGGATTTCAAGAATATCTCCATTGTGGCTAATTATATTAAGGTACTTTTAGCAATGTAAAATATTGTGAATAACATCTGTATGGTTTTTTGTGAAGGTGTATTTTAATTTTTTTTTTACAAAGTAGTATATACTAGACTAAACTTGATTTAAGTAGTTTATACATTACATTATATATAAACTTAACAAATTCATTTTCGTAACTAACATTATTAATATGAAATAATTTCAGGAACGCACAAAGAATGCCCAGTTCATCATAATCTCGCTCCGGTATAATATGTTTGAAGCTTGCAATCGTCTAGTCGGGATCTACAAAACACAGGATTGCACTAAATCTGTTACAATCGAAAATAGAGTACCCGAAGACGATAATTTCGACAATTTATTAGCCTTAAACTAAATATGTAATTGTAAAACTATTTTATGTAAAATGTTTTATGCATAAGAATTCTGTAAATACACTTATCTAAAATTAAAAAAAATAGTTTTATTTTAGACTATCTGGTAGACCATAGTTGCACAAAATATATTCCTGGTGTAGGTGTCGAATTTATATTGTACATTTTGAAGCTGAAGAGATTTTTATTTGGTGGAACGCGCCAATCTCAGGAACGACTGTTGCGACTTGAAAAATAATGTTTGTATTGGGAATACAAATTCCAGTTCCTGTAAGAGTCATATATATGTCATAAATAAAACATTTAGTGATTGACTTTGACCCATACCTTAGTGGGAAGGGAAAATCTGGCGGCGTTAGACTTGGTCAAAAACAAAACTGGAATATAGTCATGGTCATAACCACGGCTGAATTGTTTTTGCGTTTAGGTGATTCTCGACAAACGAACTGCTGCTTCAGCTGGGAATCACAGGGAATGTCAAAAACTAGTAGTTTAAGTACATACAACATAAACGGTTCACCGCTTCATGCGTTTACTTTTTTGTAGTCTACATATATAAGCAGCCTCTATTATTATTAAAATTTTATTTTTTTATATTTTCAAACAGCTTTTTTCATACGAACCCTATTTTTTTACACCTTTGTTGAATACACAATTGTATATTGCACATTTATGTATTTATTTAGAAACGAAGAAATTATTGTAAGTGGTTTCGCAGTATTTTTTGTACACCGTTGTTGCTGTTTCAACTGCACAATCACCAACCCACATGGGTTGAACATTTTTATGTCAACATAAAATAATATTTTTAATAATGAACTTGCAATTTCTGACTACTGCTAGCAAAATCTGTTTAAAAAGAAAATTTCTTAATTCTTATTACTCTGGCATTTTTAGGACCATATATATGTATTTTAAAATAATATCTACTTTTCTTTTACCTTACGGAAAACATAACATTATAGAGTATAATAAAAAAAAATCATAGAAAGAAGTGGTATAATTTTAATGATTTTTATTTTATTACCAACATTTGTAGTACAGATAATTCTGTCCTGATTATATCACTAATGGACACTTAATATTAGGAATAGTTTGCTAAAATTAGATTGTAATAATGGAAATAAATAAAACAACTTAATAAACATTGGCTATATTAAATTTATTTTCCACAAGTATGAACATCTTTATTAACAATTTTAAAGTAAACAATAACTTTAAGGTAAATTTCATAATTGATTACCTTCATTACAATATATAGAGGATTAAATCGCTCGTTGTTTTCAAGTTAAACATTACAATTTATTCGGCTAAATATATTGTAATTTTAAACTCAAAACCTTATTAAAGCGCCATCTACTGACAGTTAAAGAATACAAAAGCATTGTTAGAATTTAATCACTTGTTTATTCAACAAATTATGTAAAAACATTTTAAATGTAAGCCTTATAAGCAATTTAATTTATCCAGTATATGCAAAAACATACATCTTTGAAGTTATAGGAACTTGCATTTTAAGAGTTTAGATATAAGAGGTGAACGCCTTGTCCTATTTAGAAAGATGCCTCAAGACACAAAGTTAAAGGCAAAATAGGTTCTTATATGAGGATTTAGATTATATATTTATATTGACGTGTCGTCATAGATGTAGAACATGGACGTATTACTCTCTGCATGTTATACCTACATCCTATAGCTTAGAGAAATTGCATGATATATTTACTAATATAACACCTTAAGCAAATTAATCTGGAATAAATAAAAAGAATGATAAAAATAATACACAAGATAGGATTCATTCAAAAGTGCTCACTGTAAAAAAAGCTTCATATAATATGGATAGAGTGTATTTTTAAACCTAATTTAAAGGTGAAAAAGTGATTTGACAAAAATTTTAATAAATTTAATTAGTATTAAATAGTATGTTCTGGGACACTAGACAAACATTATAGGGGCCTTGCTTTTTATAGGGACACAAATTCAAATGGTGTAGATACTATATGATGGTTAAATATTTAAAATAGTAATTCAAGCACAGGAAAGAAAATATAAATGCACCACAATATTCGGGGGCATTTTGATAAAAATTGTATTCTTTTAAAAGTAAACATTTTAGAATACTCTTTTTATTTCAAACAGAATGGAATGTCAACAACAATTGACAATTATACTGATCAAAACCTTAAATGTCAGCCGGTTTCATTTGACGGGAGAGTGACGTCACCAAGTATAATAAAGTGGCATCACAAACATGACAAATTTAAGCAATATTTACATTATTTTGCATGATAGAATAAACCTATTTCTATGTCATTCCCAAATTATATAAATGTTACATTTCTTGCACCAAAACCATAACCTCTGGCTTCAAATAAACATCCTTATTTGGACTATCGTTAATCTCGTTAATTACATTCGAATGCCAAGCGAAATTAAGGATAGTTGCCGGGACCAGTTTTAAATCCATCAAGGTCTTATTCGCGTCTTCTTCAATCAGTAATTTATGCCCATTTGGCGTATTTAGGATGAAAGGTAACTGGCTGTGCTCGAGGTTTTCTTGAACGAATTCGTGAATCTCCATGTACCTTTCATATACTGAAAATGTGCCCTGGAAAAAATATATGGATCTTTGTGACGCAAAACAGAAAAAACACGGAAAAAAAAACAAAAGTGATATAAATCTTAAAGAAAAACGTACATTAAATAATAATAATATAAAAAAATATATTAAATTATTGTTTCTTTAGTAGCATTGGAAGAAAATTAGGCCAGGTCGGCGTGTAGCTTTTCATAGAGAATAGTGGATAGACATAGTTAGTTAGATGCTCCGGACCAATCACAAAGCGCGAAGAATTAATAGCGATATGTTGAGTGGGTATATTGCTATTAATTCGTCTATTTTAAAACTAAATCAAGGATTTTATTGCTTAGTTTTAGGTAGAACCACACTTTATCTTGCTACTATCAATTGATAAAATCTGAAAATTTAAAGTTAAGCGGCAGCAACTAGCTTTAGATAACAGTAGCATATTTAATGATATAGTATATAAATACCTGTAACAAGATTCCATCGGGGAACCGAATACGAATTATGGCAAACTTGTATTTCCTCATTTCTCTAAGTTCATCTTTTTCTCGCATAGCTTTTGTGCGCAGCATTTGGGATTTTTCAATCGCCTCAGCTCTAAAATAGATTTTCATAAATTTCTTAATAATAAATTTAATGACAATAATACATAAACAATACACATGTTAAAAACCATTTAAATTTAATAAACAAGGAATAGGAGCTGAGTTTATAGATTACACATGGCAATACTGAGAAATATACATTTATAACTTGACTGAAGGATTTTTAAATACAATCTACTCCTATAAAATATTTATTCACAGTGAAAATTAAGATCTCAAAGGATGCAATGATGATAGTTTTGTTTATATTATAAATATGTTTAAATATATATATTATTGCAGAGAATGTGACAGTAGAAAAATTATAACTCAATCAATAGCTAAAAAATTGAATGCCTTTAATTTGGCTACATTTAAATGATACCTTAATTGTTGTTCCCTCTTAATTTCCTCTGGAGTGAGTGCATAAAACGATGCGGGTAGTTGCACTTTTGAGGCTGCCTGTGAGGGTAGAAGCACTTGTAGATTTCGATCCAATTCTAGCTGAATCGGTTCTGCTGAGCGCAGTGCGTCAATTAACGTCTGAAATATAGATAAGTGTTTTATATTTATCTATGTATTTATTAATCTATACACCTACACAGTCAGGTTACTTAAATAAAACATATCAAAAACAAGATGCGAGCGAATGTTTTATTAGGGTTTTTAATGTTACAACATTCAACGATTTTAAGGGACTTGTAAACAGATACTTAAATGTTTCATTAATAATAATATTAATTTATTTATTCATCAGACAATTTAAAGTCCATATTTTGTTTTAGTATCAGTATCAGTTACAATATTTTATTAAATTCAAATACTGAAATGGCATTACAAAATGTTTCATTTAAAAGCTATCTCACATTTTGTAACAACTGAAATTATTTAACAACATAATTTATGGAAATACTCATTACACACATTTTATGGACGACGCAGCCTAAATTTAGGGTTAGGATAGTACCTACCGTCAAACTCTCAATAGAAGGCACGTTGTCCTTTTGGAATACCAGATAATCTTCTTCGACACCATTATTTTCCATTTTCTGCTGAACAAAGCCGGCAGCAAACAATAACTCTAAGGCGCCCTCCATTGGTTGAACTCGATCACAAAATGCCCTGAAATGTTATATATTGAAATTATTATGTAGTTTTCAGACAAAAAGTTCTATATAAGAAAATTTATATCTCTATAAGTCCACCATTAATATTGATCAATCACTCTATTTTTCTACCATTTTATATTGCTATTTAAAACAAATCATTGACATAGTGTATGAAAACAACTTTAATTAAAATTGCATAAGCTTTAAAGATTTACAACAAGTTGTCCGTTTGTTTAGCCATATCATAATTGCATCACTTCAAAATCATCTTGGCTAGTCCAAAGTCGCCTGATAAACAACTCCTCTTTCTGTAGAGGTTATTATGTTTGGTAGTAGTTTAAGCAAAACAAAGTATACCTGTTAGACATTCGAATTTTCTGATACTTCTCTTCCTCAGGGTATGTGATGATATTTTCCAAATACTTGCACAATGTCTCTACACAGGTGTCTATCTGAAGTTAAAAAAAAGCATTATATTAATATCATACAAAATAAGATGAAGTGTCTACAAACGATTTAAAATTGCCGGCACTTTATTAATGACTAAAAAAATCTAAGCCTTATCTTGTCATTATTACTAGTTTACTAGTTAGTTACTATTATTTAGTTTAGTATGACTTATAAAAATCAGATAATTTAACGATTAATAAAAGTTTAATCTGTACATCAACATTACAGACCAATATATTTAATATTTAATGTTTCTCTCTTTATCTCTTATAAACTGCTTATCTTCTAAACTGTTGGACCAATTAAAACTATTCTCACTTATATAGTCAGTCCACAGATTACACACTTCAGTTTTGAAGTGTTGATTGCTGGTGTAATAACGAATATGTATATCATAAGATTTATAAATTGACAGGTTGCCATGGAAAAACATTACGAAAACAGTTCAACCAAAGACCAGCTATACTTATACAACTTTTTTTTTTTGTTTTATTATATTTGATATTAGAAAGAAAAGCTATCAATTTCATAGACAAAAATTTTTTAAAACATAATGTTCACATCACAATTAAGCAAGTTCTGATTGTTTATTTTTTCATATGAAGAGAGTGGATTTCACATATACCTACAAATTGAAGAATAAGGAAGTTTCAAAAAACTATAGCATAAAACTATGAACAGGTATTGTGGATCAAGTAACACAGGTCCACACCGATATAGTTTGATAGTAGGTAAGAACCTTGTCTTAAGGTCTTTTTTGCTGTGGTTTGATGTTTTAACTAACCTTTTCTCTATTATTGTTACAAGACTGAATAATAAGACAAGCTGTGAGGCCTCTTTCTTCTTCCAATTGCTCATAGAGGAATTTTTTAATATTCTGTTTCCATTCATCTCTTGAAAGTATATCATTACTTATTAAGGGACACCTGTAACCAATATTGCAAAGATAAATAATGCCCTAGAGAAATAAGAAAGTCCTAATTTTCCCTCTATACCAAAGCGCCAATTAGAATGAAGTTTGAAATGCACAAAGTTGAATATAAAACTCAGTCAATTTGTTTTTCAGTAATACAAGGGACTAAAAAAGTTACAACCTAATTAATGTAATAAAAAAAATTTCTTACTTAAAGAATACTCCAGATGCAGCAAAGCGTCCTGGATACTCAGTCTCAATTTCTTGTTTCTCTTTTGAGGGTACTGATTCTGCCACTTTTGAATGGCTACCTTCATTTTCCAATTCCTTCCTTACTTGAGCCTAGTGGGAATACTTTGAAATAATTGTCTAAAATCTTATTGATGATTCTTATTTTAATATACACTTATTACTTTCAAGGAAAAATTTAAATGTATTAATATTAATAAAATAATAAGACAATCGTAAAAGTGTTTCCTTACAAACCTTAATAGCTGCCAATGAAGTATTAAATGCAGGATTATCTCTTTTTTGCTGCAATCTAGCTAAGGCAGCTTCTGCAGCTATTTTACTTTCTTCAGAAAGACCACTTCTCTTCACTACCGGTGCATCATTCTTGACAACTGATTGACTACTTATTGAAGATTCACTTAATCTATGGCCTGGACCAGCTAACTTAAATTTAGCATCTGCTTTTTTCTTTTGAAAAAATTTCTTTATCTTGTCCGCCATTTTAAATTCTTGGTGTGTGCTCTTTTGGTAGTTTCAGTTTAGAGACACTTTCCTTCAATTGTGCAATTGTAGCTGAGGTTGCTGAAATATATGAGTAAAATTAGTTTTGTTGCACAACACAACAAAATAATAGCAATTTTACTATTCCAGAAACCATATTCTGACTATTTTGAAGTTTTATTCCTTAACATAATATATTAAAATTGTAAACTAATCATTACTATTTCATATTAATATGAATACTGCGAGTTAAAAGAATTGCTTAATTTGAATACATTTTACAACACTTACCGGGTTTCATAAATCTTTCTGATATCCGGTTACCGTATACTCGCCAGGACACGAAAATCAATAACAAAGTAAATAACAGAATAAGAAAAAATGTTTTCAATAGTAGAAATTGAAACTCATTAAAGAAGAAAACTTCCGCTAAGTGATCGTAAAATGTGAAATCATCAAGATTGACGAAACTTTTTGGTAAATTATTAATTGGCAGGGATGATACGCAGGACTGAAAAAAATCTTTTGCGAAGCTTAAAGTATCCTCGATTTGAAGATACAGAGCCTCGTATAGAGTGGAATTAAAAGCAGTGTTTTCGAATAACGACATTACACATACGAAAATTACATAAACATAATAATTTCGAATAAAAATATAACATAAATACTGCAATGACAACTATGCAAGAATTTACTGTCGTTGTACACGATACAGTCTTCGACAATGACATTAGCATAGATACTATACTTGTTCATGTTGTGCTCTGGATTAACGTTATGACATTATTATTGTTTTAATTCGGTGACAGTCAACGTCAAATTGCAATACTTCAAAACGACGTTGACATTACGAGTTCTACTTGTGTCAACTGAGTTTTTAAATTTATCGCCCGTTAGCATGTCATTTATGCCAACTGTTTGTATAAAATATTCCCAAAAATGCCTAAAGTATATTTCTCTTTGCTTAAATCATTTTAGTGAAGATAGCCAATTTTAGAAAATTTCTATTTCTAGAAGACAGATTAATATGAATTTAATAATAAATATGACACTCGAATACTATCTAACATTTTCATAGTTTGTAGAATACAATAGATACAAAAAGTCTAATGCGAATTTACGTTTTTTTCAAATGTCCTTTTTATTTATTTCATTTTATTAAGTGTAGTGTTGTTATACATATATCTACTAAATTTAATATATGCCTATTTTAGTATATATGCTGTTGCCAGTTACCTTTCATTCGTTCCCAAACACCCATCGTTAGGTGTAGTGTTAAACATTACATCCCAAAATAGCAATCCTAATCACATAACTATTTTAGAACTGTCAAATTATAACTGATTGATGTCAATTGGAATGTTCTCAATTAGGTAATGTAACCTATATCTTTGCCATAAAATTCAATAAATTATTATATAATATTTGTATACATGAGTATAGGTATTTTCATATCGTGTCATTTTTATATTATGATTCTGGAGAAATACAAATGCCAACGAAAAGTAAATCCCAGCATGGCATAATCCATCTCCAATTTAATCCTGTTTTTATACAGTTAATACAGTTTTTGCCAATATACTTAATACATACATATTATGTACACTAATCATTCATTTACCATGCACAATTTGGGCCTCGATACCTTATAAAACTACTTACATATATTATATTAAGACCTTGACGTCAGTATAACAAGAAAAACCATTATGAATTCAAGGAATAGCTTGTCTAGTATTTAAAAATGTCAAATTGAGTATTATGGGTTAGGTCCAAATGAGTTCCGGCACGCAATATTGCGATTTAAATTATTATAACGTACGCGTTAGCAATTAGTCCCTATTTCAGTAAATTAGAAGCTTACTAAACTGATTTTGCTGTAAAAATTGATCATCGAATAGCTTGAGTAAATTATAAATTGAACCGAACCTTATTGGTACAAGCTGTAGATTCTTGTATATAAACTTGTAAATTCGTTGTAAATTACCGAAATTGTAAATTACCACATAATATTTGGTTTTTATTCTAATTTTATTTTAACTCCGAAGTCTTCCGCTTTCAGTCTTGTAAATTACAGTATTGAACAGTTGTACCACAAAATGAATACAGTAAAACACTTTACATTATCTCTATGTAAATGCAATAATTATAATAGACGTCGATATAACACGATGATTAGATTACTAAGATTAACAGACACAATAACACAGTAGTGAGTTTGTGAAATTATACTAATAGCAGTTACAAAGTGTTTAACTGGAACGCTTGCAACTTCTAAGTGAATTATTTCTTCCGGTAAGTTGAATGCATTCGATTCAGTCCTATAATAAAATACCAAATTTAAAATGATAGGTACCGAATCACATAATAAAGACGAGGTATCGTTTTCATATTTCAATCAAAACAAGTACTTAATAAGATAATTAACTACTAATACTATATTTTTTAAATCTGAAATTTCATATTTTGTATGTTCTTACAGAATTGATATATAACATCAATTCTGTAACTACATTTTATCTATTTTAAATAGACCGTAGGAGTAATTATAATTTCTCGCGTATATACAGAGTATAATGAAATTATAATTTAGTAAAACAAGACATTTCGGTAGAGAGACAATTCGATCATTGAATGTAAAACGGCCACAAATAAAAAAAAAATATCATTTTAATCTAATGTTGACAACAAGTCACTCTGTCGTTGGAGAGAAAACTGCAAGATTTTAAATTTTTAGTTTCATTTTCGTTCATTTTGTTTCCAAACTGATCCTTTTTGTATTGGGCTGACTTACGCGCCGACTTCAGATTAACACCGCGTTTTGTCAGTTTCCTACAAAACACCACGGCTACATAAAACTTGCTTTCGATTTGAGTTCTGTGCAAAAGAGCCACACATCGGAATGTATCCGTATTACATGAAAATCTTAAGCAAGTACTCTCAGACTAACTAAGTACAACAGTGCCCTATCCCGAAGTACGTCTATTTTGCATTCTATGATCATATGAACAAAAGTCACGCCGTATTCCTAAATTGGTATATTTTGCATTTAAATTATTTTTAATATTAGATTTAGTAGCAGAGTAAGAAAATGGCAGTTGTTAATTTCGATGTAGAATTTGAAAGGATACAAAATCGGCTCATTATTAATTGTTTTCAACCGGAAAATAATAGCGGGTAGGGTTTATTTCGCTGCAAACAGCCGCGAAATAAAGCCTGTAATAAAAGAAATGTAATTGATGATGAAACTGATGATTTACTACCATCTAAAAAAAATCAAGATAAACCGACAAATTCCTGGCACAGAGGAAAATGTGCATTCATTAATTCTGATTCAGATTCCTACTCTGAAAGCTAGCCGTATTATAACACCGTGGATAAACGATACTGAAAAATTTGAGTTAAAAACTCAGACACAATCAATAAAAATCATTCCAGTTCCTGATTGACAGCGACTCTGACAGTGACAGTTCTACGCTACCTAATTAATCTGATTTTTCAGTGTTCGAGATCCTTATTATTAGCTGCCTAATTGCATTCTTACCCCAACGACAGAGGTGTTTGAAAGCTTAGCGTATGTGTACTTAGTGAGGTTATTTTTAGTTGTTGTTATGCCATTCATGTTTTTGGATTGTTTGTATCCCATACCAGTCTACAAATAATAACAATGTGAGTTATAATTTTAGCTTTATTTTTTTAGTTTTTTTTTTTATTTGTAAAATCTCAAAGTCAAGTTTCATCAATAAATTTAAAGTTTAATTTTCCGATATAACCTTGCTTCGGGTAAAAAGGGAAAACAGGTTGTAATTTTAAACAGATTAGGTGAGAACTATCGCAACGGTCATTATTATTTACAACGGAAAAAAGATATATTAACATCATATTTACTAAAATTATTATCATATTTAAAAATATAACTAATTTTATTTTGGCTCTCCTGTAAAAAAATGTTTTTAATTTGTGGTAGTTTTGCATTCGACTAAGGAATAAATAAGTTAATCATATCAAATCAGTATTGGTATATAGCCATGCAAGTCGACTGGTATATTAATCGTAAGTCGTATTTCCGAACAAATAAACTTAGGGACCTTCAAGAAAGGAGCGTAAGCCTCTTAAAGGCCGGCAACGCACTAGTAAGGCCACTGGCATTGCGAGTGTCCATGGGCGGCGTTATAACTTTACATCCGGTGAGCCACCTGCCCGTTTGCCCTGTCCTGCCCCTGTTTTATAAAAAAATTATTAATAATTACAGATATTTTTTTAAAGTTATCGTTATATTTTTACAGGCAATTTTTTTAATACTTATATATGTTACGTTTTTATCACATTTTTTTTTAACTAATGTACATTTATAAATGCACTCATATGACCCAGATACTGCTGCATAAATTGCATCTGTTAACATGTAAATAATACATTTTTAACCGACTACAGAAAACCAATGGAGTTTTTAAATTTTCCGTACTAACATGTTCTGATATCGTTTATCATATCAACTTCTGTAGGTACAAGAAATGTATAAAATATTAATAGCAAAATAAAAAATCGAATAGAAAAACAAATCATAGATACGATGAACTCAAAAGTGTACGCATTTTTGCAAAGATTCTACCAATAGATAGTCTTGATTAGATGTATAATAATTGTACGTACAATATATAAAACAGCGATACGCTAATAGAATATTATTTAAAGTCGTATATCTAAACAAATGCAACAAAAGAGTCCAGAATAACAAAATTGTACCTCCTCGGTTGACGCACGATGGCTACTTTTATATTCAAATTTTATGACGGTAATGGAAATCTACGTTGGGGAAACTGCCAGTTTTACAATATGAGTAGGTACATAAAGTTTTTTAAAATTATCGCAAATGTTGAGGGGATTATTTGTACATAGATCCCCAAGATAAGCGAGAGCCCTTGTCGAGAGTATTTCCACCTTATCAATATGACTATAAGTTATCAAATAAATATTTTATGATAGCTAGATATTTTTAAAGTTTAAAATTTTCGAGACTAATAAATAACTCTAGTAGTACTTTTATTTGGAATACTGTTTTGTGTGTGTAATCTCAACATTGTTATTAGTTTAGATTCGTATGTAAAACACGCACATAACGGTAAAAGTTAGCTTTGTTTTCTTAATATATCGGCTAAACTATTAAAACATAAATATCTAATAATAAATGATGGCAAATAAATTATAAATATAATTTGTTGTTTTTTTTAACATAGAGACTTTGCAACTTCTATTCTTTCTAGTTTTATCATATATTATTCATCCTAAATTAAAAGTATGATGAATATTTTGTATTCTTAATGCTTGTTCGTAATGTTTAGATAATATTTTAAATCATTGTATCCATTTAAGCAAGGTTTATTTAAGCATAGGGAGATAAATGATGGATTCGTGTAATGTAAAGAGGTAGATCTGGATCTATTTTAAATAACAAATTTTATAACGAAATTGATTTAGATTTAGCCTTTTGGGTAGCTACATATATATCGAAAACCCTAAGTAATTTCAGAAAATATGTAATAATGAATCATAGTGGATCATAGTGGAGTCATCTTCAGATGTGACATTTGTTTAATCTCCATAGCAGCATATATGTTTTGTTAGAACTTTAAAACATTGATAATGAGATAAATTACAACAATATCTCAAGTAGTTTAGATAAGATATATGATCTTAAGTATACTGATAGTACAACGTTGGTACCCACACTCGGTGATGATAAAGATAACAAAAATAATATTAACTAAACAATTCTATGCATTCACAAACCTGAATATATTTTTCAATAAATCAACTATAAATACTATAATAATTATTTCAAAATTTATGCCAAATAAATTGAATCAGTTAAATTAGCGGGAAACAAATTAATAAAAGACGATATAATTCAAACATTACGATATTGTTATAAAGATAAGTAATACAACATTTATTCAACTTTTTATTGTTGCCTAGAGATCATATGATTAAAGTGATTAAAACCAATGGAGAATTTAAGTTTAAAGATTCACAAATGCCACACAATAGTAAAATTTAATTTTTCTTCCGCAAATTGATATAGGTTGATGTAGGATGCTTACCATTCATCTAAGTCTCAAACTCTAACTTCCATCCCTTATCATGAATAGGGCCGTCGACGATTCCAGCCGCTCTGCGTTGGATACAAACAAATGGAAAGGTGTAACAGTTCTCCATGTGGAGACAGATTTGCGCTTTATAGAGTTATATACGGTGGCTTGTAGTGATGTACTGTCTTGCCTTGCGCTTGATATGTCAACATCGAGAATTCCAATAGTGGCTGAGGTTTTTGGAGTGCCTTCGAATAACGGGGACACGACAACGCGATACTTTTCAGCGGTAAACGCATACACCTGGGGCTTCGTGGGGTTGAACTGTGGGGAAGACTAAGTTAAGCCGATCCCAATGCGAGACTCCTCGAAGTACTTTTGACACAACCCGAGGAACATTCGCACGGCTGCTATAAAAAGCATCCGCACAATAAAAGCCGATTAACTGCAATATACCATTGATATGCAGGACGAACAAAGTAGGACAGAGTAAACAGCCTTGAGGAACTCCAGCGTTAATGGGTTTTGGTAGAAGCTCATAAGTTGGAACTTATCAAGAAGTCCTTTGTGCTAATCAAGGCTTTCGCTAAGTCCAAACTCACCGCCAGCGTCTCTAGTAGTTAGGTGATTTTTTTTATAAAGTAACTTATAAATTTTTAATGAACTGTATCAGTATTTAGATCACATTACATAGTGCTATATATATAAACGAGGTACTCGTTCAAATACATTCAAAGGAGACGTGACGAAATCAAATATTTGCATCGTATCCACTCCATACAAATCTCGTCGCATACAACTCGAGACGTCGCAGAGCCCTATGTACACATGCCTTTTAAATTATTAACGAGAATATTTGATGAAACGTGCGTTCAGTCGTATGTCCCGAGATCGCGTGGGCTACTCGTGTTACGCACAAATCCGCCCATTAAACTATAATCATTCAATAGAAATAAATCTGTAGCTAGGAACGGTGAAAATAACATCCTTGTAACCTCGGCTCGGCTACGCGTGTTGAAAATTCAAACGTATCTTTTTAAAAGCCAATCTTGACACGCTAACATCCAAAGAGGTTGTTGTTCGATTTTTCATTTCTAGATTGGCCACAGTGGATCCGTTCGTGAAGAGAAAAATGAAAATTTTCAAAAAGAAGCTACGCTTTTCGATAGCATTCATCCAGGTTTAAAGTTTGCTGCGTGCAGTGATATAACGAAGCGTTTGGAAAATAATCTCACATATCAACATCGAAATTCGAAGGATTTTTTTAATAAAATGTAAGTTTTGCTGCTTTAAGTGAATGCATTTTAGTAATGTAAGTCATAGACCTAGTTACGTCACACAATTAACAAATATATCTACCAATTGAATATGAAAATCATAGCTTTACCTAATAGCACTATGCATTAAGAACAAACAACAGAAATTCAGTAATATACATTAATAATAAAAATTAAGAATTGTTTGTAATGAAAATAAGTATAAGGTATTATTACAATTCAACCTTTACAAAGAAATACCAAATGTCATTGGTCTCTAATTCATCAATTCAGCAGTATGGAGCCAAAATATCATTGAGTACATAGGGTAATAAAATTAGATTGACCTTCGACCTGAATGGATTTTATTAACCATTAGACATAAAGCCGTATAAAACTATACTTTGATTTTAAAATGAAAGTGTGAGCAACGCTTTAATATTAAATATACAGGATATTTTTTATTTCTAAGCTTTGTAGTTTTAAAAACTAGTAGTAAAAGTTTAATTATTATCAAGGCCCAGTTATTTTATTCCAAAACAAAGCAAAATCTAACAATAAGGTGGAAAATTATAATTTACAAGTTGAATACAAACGAAGCTTTTGTTAGTTAATTTCTTTTACATGAAAGTTTGTACAATTGGTCCTATAAAGGCAGGTAATTTGTACCACTAAAGTGAACTTACAGTGACGTCATTTCGCCGAAAAGGACAATGTTGGTCGTTGCTGGTCCTGCGACCCAATCGCGTGGCACTGAATCGCACGTGTCGGATAAATTACGACTGTCAAACCATCTATTCCACAAAAAATAACGTTGAAAAAGGAAGTAGGCGATAGTGTAGGCCCATACTCTTCCAATGTTCTTCAAAACAGCTTGACCACCGACGAAAATACGTACCATATTTTATCAATTGCCCTCGTCAGGTTGCCGATTCACGAAAATTTTTATACCAGTTGTTTGTAAATAGGGAGGCGTTGAATATTATTTTTTTAAGTTGTAACTTTTTATGTTATAATAATCCAATTGCTCAAATCCCTCGCATGCTTACAATTATTAGTATTTGTAGTTTTTAGGTAGAATTGTAGTCAAATGAACAAAAAGCAATGTTTCCATGATGTAAGAATAAAATTTATATATTCTACAATATTCTATTATATATACCGTTTAATTTTTTTATCGTATTGTCATTACTTAATTAACTAGACTCCTGAAACCTCACTGGTTCAAAGCACCTGAATTTTTTACCACTATCTCCCAGCCTAATATAACGACCGGTAAACCTAAGCCGAAATTTTAAAACAGGTAAACTTGCTCATAAAATTACATTCAATCTACGAATATTTTATTCGTATCTTATCTTTGAGAAAGTGACAATTTTTTTTAAATTTATTCAAAGTTCAATCATATTCACAATTTGTTGTTTTAAAACACAAAAAAAACCACCGAGGTTTAACGCTAGTGTCATACAAAACTACATATACATATTCTGAGTGTTATTTAAAAAAATAATCAAAATTATGTCTTTTGTTTTGTTATTCCAATTGTAATTAAAACTTTACTACTTATATCCAATAGTATTTATATAGTATTCGTTTTTATTCGAAAAGTGTTATGTAAGACTGCAAATTGCGAGTTTTTTTATAGAGCTAATTAAACGCTATGTAAGGGATAGAATTTGGTAAATCACCAAATTCCAAGTAATTCTGGTCAATGTCTCATATATTTCCGTACATCATGCGTCAGAGCATTGTCCACCAATCAGGACCTAAGTGGTCCATTGAGACCACCTTTATACAGGTTAATGGACAAACGTCAGTTATATTTGATACTACTGTAGTTATTGTCCGTTCCTAGAAAAAGTAAAAAGTCAATAAGTTTCTAAGTTAAAAAGCTGAAAGTTTTTAATGAATTGCAGTGGATGTGTTTTTGTGTAACCAAGTTTTCTGGATTAACAATGTTGTAATACCTGAAATCGAGTATCAAAACAAGGTAGGTGATTAATTAAATTAATTCTTAATAGGCAGATGTTGTCTTCACGCTCAGTCACACCCACGACGTCCATTGGCTCGCCACCATGTCACTTACCTTTAAAAATTTATATATTATACACTCATATGTAATACACTCGCTCATAATTTTTGGGAGTAAAAGGGGTAGTCAAGAACATTAAAATAAAAAATGCAACACCCAGACTCAGCTTAGTTTTCTAAAGGCCGCCAACACAAGACGCTCAATTGCGATTATAATCTCAGTTTCAATTCATATAAATGGCTTAAATTGGACCTAGGAATAACGTGTATATACCGATCTTGTAAAATCTTCAACAGAACTAAACAAGATAAACGCTCTAGTGGTATTTAATAAGCTTATTTTAGCTTGTTTAATAAGCTTGCTTTACATTGCTATTGTGTAAATTCAAAACACATAAAAAAGTACCGGGATATGTAAATAAATGTTGCCTGATCAATGCGGTAACATTTTACTGTGTTTAAGGTCAAATAATAGTATACAAGGATGAGGTCTGAGACGCATAATTAAGATACATAACTTATATAATAGAATTGTGTTCAATCAATAATTGAATACAAGTAAAAAAGTAAAAAATATCGACTCCCTGTTTTTACAGGAAATTATACTATCCAGATTAAAAAACATAGGTGTTTTTGTAATGAATATTCTCTAAAACAACTAGACATTTAAAAATATTTGTTTTCCTCAGTAATTTATCCAAACGATATTTAATATAACACCAACATTCTACCAATAGGAACTGAGTTTAAATGGAAAACATAAAACAAAAAGGGTTTCAATATACAACCTAAATATAAGGAAATAACGTGTAGGTATACAAAATCCCTGACTCTATATATTTATCGTTTTAAGATTGACTCACTAGAACTGTTGTTACTGTAATGACATTTGTTCCAAAGCTGTTTTTATAAACATACTATTAATCCGTAGCCAATTCATAAGTATTGAATTTTGAAAACAGTTCCGTTTCACATTATTTTATTTGCAAAAAAAATCTTAGGAAACGTCAAAAGATTAGTGACATAACGTCCGTGTTTACCATGTGCATAATTCTCGTAAAGCGTTGTAACAACGAACTAGCAAAAGGGAGGGAGGGAATAAGGATATAGAAAAAACAGTTTTTACATTCAATATAGTGCTCATGCACCTAAAGGATAACCTATCGTTTAACCTTATGTCATTTCACGTCACCGATTGTGCTAAAACTCGAATGATTAATGTATGTGGGCTCTCGGAAAATCCACTTTGCGTCCGGGTTTAATACATACTTTATAACTTATTAGTACTTTATACATTCATCAAAGTCCAAACAACATTGAGCCGCAGTGTACAATATGGATTAAAAATCATCATTTAAAGTAATTAACTAAATATTTAAATTTTAAAGATATCTAAATTTATCTTATTTACATTTTCTAACATTTTTTAACTTAAGTATTTTATAGCGAAAAATAGGTATCCTTGATTTTTGGTAATAATAGATTCTTATAACCGACTGACTGAATAGATACATACATCATAAGCTTTTACATGCTAAAGATACAGACTGACAAGTAGATCCCTTCTCAGGATATCTCAAAGATATGGTAGTTTAACAAGAATCTTGTGGTGGATAAGATAAAAAATACCAAGTAATGTCTGCTTCAACTAAATAGAGTACGGAACGCTCCATACCCGTTTGCAAGGTTACATTGGTTTTGTGTAAACAAAAGTTATTATTTTATCAGAAAATCGTGAGCTGGAATCTTATTTAAGAATCAACATGTTAGCTCTTATAATCACATGTTTTAGCTGTGACTGAAGATAAAGACCTTTTTAAAACTATATTTTAATAATTCTTCGCTATAGGCGGCCGTCTTAAGCCTTCGTCGAACAATGATCAAATGTATAAAGAATCAGTACACTCTCCACAAAAATACTTACCACATAGGCAAAGTTGCGAACATCAATATGGAGAGGACTTTCACTTTAAGCAATTCATGCCAAAGAGGGAATGATTAAATTAAATAGAATTAATTGTTTTTAAAAATCTTAATTTATGTATTTTCCACTAAATGCTTTTAAATATTAAATTAACTTAAATGCATTGTTTCCGCACGTATGAGAAAAACATTGTTTCGTCTTCGGCATGTAAAATCTTATTTTTTTTACTACGTACTACATTAAGTTGTTTTAAAAAAAAATATTAGAAGGCAATGTGTGTATTAAATTAGTTTATTTATATTTGTTATGATCTTATTCGAAAACATTTTTCTAACAATTCGAGTCGTTTGACTGTTAGAAATCAGAATTGCAGACAGACAGCGGAGCTGTAGGTACATACGAGTATATTGGGGACACCCACAAAAAGACACATGCCTTGAATTTATAGGTCCTCCTCCTTCGGGTTTTTTGAAATGGTTCAAAAAACCCTTCAAAATCCGCTTCTTCTTATAAGATAAACATAATTTTAGACATATTTTAGTATTCATTGTGTGGTCTTGGCAGTTATTTATGAATGTATTTTTGTGATTTTTTTACCATTTATGATAAACGCGAGTGTAGATTGCAGCGATCACAAACATCCAAGGTTAATGGTGTTATACAGGATTAAAACACTTAAAGTTAATTAATTTGATACGTAGTTAGTTCCAAATTTGTCATGTATGAGTGACTATAATTAATACGATCGTTGTATATGAATAAAGTTTAGTATTTCAATGAGTCGGTATTATCTATTAGGTATGAATTCAAATTCAACAGTTTGTGTTATGCTGTCTTCGTTTTTATTGATTAGACTCAAAGCTACAAAATTGTTTCTGTTTCTCTTCTCATATGAAGTTGATTTAGATCAAAGTTCGAGTTCGGTTTGAGCAAAAGTGAGCAACAATTTATTGCAAGAAAATAATTATTTTATTATTACCTACCTAAAGAAATGATAAAATACGGTTTCGGCCACAATAGCCAGTTATACTAAATATATTATTTACTATGGACTTTATACATTCTCAAATCTCTTTAAAAACGAAGTCTCAGTATATATTTTTGGCACGAAGTATTTCAAAACTATCTCATATAAAATTCATCGACAATTGCTTCTATAAATCGATTAGTATACTCGTATGACGATGATCTCACAGGCATGATACCAAAGGTATTTCCATTCACATTAGGTGCTTCCCCATAAGAAATCAGAGTTTTTACCGTATTTTAAATCTTTACTCAATACTTATATCTCTGCGTCATTTTAATTAAAATACCTAAACACCTTTATTTTGTTTAAAATTTTTATCTTATCAGTCACAACTGAGGTTCTGAATCTTAAGTTTATCGGTGTTAACCTAACATATTATGGCTTAGAAAATAAAAATAAATCTTTGTTTGACTTTCATAAATTTAATTACATTAATTAATATATTTTGAATTTTGAGTAAAATCTGAGTATAACAGATTTTTCTGATTTTTGTACCTAGTAATGTAAACCTAGGTCTCGGTCAGATGTCGAAATGTTATATACAACACAGTTGTTCAAATTATGTTTTTAAGTGACCTGAATATCAGTAGGAAAACGAACAGGATAACTGTTAAAATAATTTCTTTACGGAATTTTTAAAGCGTATTAAGATTGTTCCTCGTTGATAACCTTTAAGTATATCTTTTAATAATAAAACATCCATTTATGTTTGTGTATAGAGTTTTTGAATGTTGAATGAATGACCGCAAACGTTAGTATGGCTTCGTTGATGCCTCAGAATATTTTAGTACCTCAATGTGAATTCTTGAGAGCCAGTCCTAGTTTAATTTACAAAAATACATTTCAATTCAATGCAATGTTTGACATAACACATTATACTGCAAAAGTTGGCGCCAAAACTTGCGCAACTGCGGGTGGACACGTTAACGAGCGAATGACGTTTATAGAGCTTAAAAAATATTGTTAAGTGATTTTTTAGTTAAAAATTAGGTTTAATAAAAACAAATATGTTTATTAATGTAAACACATTTGACACACTCAAGCTGTAGGACCAAAAAAGTATGCAAAAAGTTGTTATATGCGCAGTGTTAGATTTAGAACTCTATAGTGCCCATATTGAGTACTAGCTGGGGCCAACGGTGAAGCCGTGCCTCGTGTTTAGTCGCAAATTCAACAGAATAAATTAACGAAATAAATTTCTGACATGATTATTTAAATCAATACATTTTTTATTCATCAATTCGCGGTCCAAACGCACAATCATAAAGATCAGTAAAAAATCGTTACAATGGTTTATCAACAATGTCTTGCATATACAGCGAATAGTTAGATTTTGATTATATGTTCATTATCAATACGAGTCGTGAATGTCGTAAATTCATTAGTTTTAATAAGCAGTATAATTTGGTACTAAATTTTCAAATATTCGGTAGCATTTAACGCTCTCTCATAAGTCGTTGAATATGAAGGTAAATCTCGACCAGTATTTTAATTATTCGCTTGTTTTCTGTGTCATTTAATCCTTATAAATGTTGTTTGTGACGCCAACTTTTACATGTCACATAAATTATAAAATTAACGGCTTTTGGTAAATTATACATCGTCCATTTATTTTTAAGGTCTCACGTTAGAAGTGCCAACTGAAAATCTCAGTGACATAAAAGTAGAGCTATCATGTATCTGACAGATTCTGAATACAGCTAAAGTAAGGAGTCGTTTGCAAATGCCTAATTCTAGAAAGGCCCCACAGAGACTTTTTTTATATAACAGTGGTAAATAGGAGGATCTCCTGATGTTAAGTGATATACACGCATTTTGCCGACCTTTTAAGTAACGGTACGCTCTTTAGTCGTATTGGATCAGAAATATATTGGTTGATATTTTCAAGAGTTGTGGAACCGCCGACATCGAAGTGATACAGGTAGAATTTCGTACTCTGCGATGTCCTATCATGGAAAATTAATTTTGGTAACCCGAGAATTGGGCTCTCAATAACGGGTCAGTTATATTTTCAAATGAAGATAAATCTTGTTTATAACAGTGCATGTCTGTATGATAGGAAAACTACCATACGGCAAAAATTTAGTTCAAGCAGCTAGTATTGATAGAAAAGACAACCAGTGTTCATTAAATAATAATTTAATTGATTTAAATATAACTTACATCATGGGTAACTAATAATAATAGCTATTTCAAAATAAATCAAGCAATCAATTTTTATTAATGAATTATGACGACACTATGATTTGAGACAAAAAGCCGTAAATAAATTTATCACGTAGAAAAATTATACTTATTTTCAGGAAAAAGAGTTTTATCTTCTGAAAACAATTATACCAGTATGAAAAACCCTGGAAGTTTTAAGCTAAGGAAGTCAGGGGAAACAAATTGTTTGTGAAAGATAAAATACTAAGTTCTCATAAAACGTGATTTAATTTATTTAAACGCGCAAATAACAATAAAGATTAGAACAATGTGAGGCCATCTGTGGAATATTTTAAAGTATTTAGTTACAGTATTATATTTATAATTATTTGCGAATACGTGCTCGCAGTGAAGTTAACAATTTACAATGTGCGATAAATTTTATTTTTAAGCGACCCGATCACCGCGGTTTTCTATTTGTGCAATTTTTTGAATTTTTGCATAGGGTAACACTTTTTTACACCAAAAATTATGAATAGATATTGTATCGTTTTTTTAAAACTAAATAGGAAATAATTATAAGTGAGGTAATCTTCGACACAATATTATGCATTGTAAATTAAAATTGCTGCCATAAAATGTTATATTACTTTACAATACAATAGAAAATAATCAATATTAGACATTTCCGAAACCAAAAGTTCCGTGCAATTAATTGTAAAATACAAATACTTGGTTTCCCTATTCAATATATTAGTAAATATTTTTAATGTGTTCATTAAGTTTGACGTTAAGAAAAGAAATAATAATTTTTATGTTTTCAGTTTACCAATATATATATTATATTATGAATTTAATATTCTTCGTTATAATATATAACTTGTTTGTATTTACTCCGGCAGTTATTCTCCAATATGGCAGGACATGTCTCCTATATCATTTTTAGTTCTACATCTAAGACTCGAAACTCGATAATAATGTATGCTTTATATAATAGTAGCAAGTATTAATATTTCATTCATAGGAAGAAAAACACATTAGTACAACAGGAGGCAGTGGACTGCTATTTAAAAAAATTATACGAACATTTAACAAAACCCTATATATACAATTATTTGACAGAACACAAATCTTGAAACGTCACATTAAAAACCCGTTAAATTAGTTTTATTAAATACGACACTCGCGTAAACCAAATAAAAAACTTTTTTGACATTATTTTCGATGGCATGACATAAAAGAGGACAAAAATCTGCAACGTTTTGAAAGTTATTTAATACCGTTTGAAAAGCTAAAAACTATTTCAAAAATCGAACAAATCACATGTCGAATGCTACGTTTAAATATTGCTGTACGTTAAGCGGCTTTATTTGAACTCGGATAACTAAATGAAGATAGTAAAAATAAAGATAAAAAGGATAAGCTTATTGAAATGATATTTCAGCATGATGAGCACTTTCGGATTTTACACAATTATGTATTGTAAAAATAACTCTCTACACATAGTAATAAAATGCACAATCTAATATATAAAATTCTCGTGTCACGGGGTTCGAACTTGAACTCCTCCGAAACGGCTTAACCGATTCTTATGAAACTTTGTGACCGTATTGAGTAGGTCTGAGAATCGGCCAACATCTATTTTTCATCCCCCTAAATGTTAAGGGTAGTTCACCCCTAATTTTTATTTTTGACAAAAAAATTTTAGTTTCTATTATTTTATGATACATCATACAAAAATACATACAATCCTAAATTTTCACCCTTCTACGATCAACCCTTATTTTTTATTTATTAATTGAAAATTGAAATCACATATATGGCACAACAACGTTTGCCGGATCAGCTAGTTTAACTATATATTATATATATATTTGTATTTCAATCATTGTTTTGTTGCCAATAAGTTTATCCAATCCAATTTCGTCTGCATGGGACTGGTTACAGGCCATTTAATACGACACGAGAATATTCGCTTGACGGTATTTAAAATGTAGCATTGCTAAATGGCATACCATTGTATGAGAATTCGTAATGTCTAGACCGGAACAAGTAATTGAGCAATCCGCTTTATTTCTATGTGACCTATGCGTATGCGGGCTATTTTCTTCATTGTCAAAAAGATCTATATGACTTTTATAATTAAACATTATAAGGCTAAGATATCTAATCACCTTTCAGAGAAAAGTATACATACTCTTAAGCAATTATTGCAAAGGCACAAATCATATACAATCAAAATTATAATAGTATGTTAAAAAGTAATTGTAAGTCCTCTCTCATTAGCATATTAGAATACATTTAAAGATATGCTCTTAGCTTTTTTTAGCTTAGAATAGTTGAACCCGGGACGTCTTGTTGATGTCCTATGTCCTATGTATTTATTACTAAAGCCAAAGTTTTCACCAAAAAATTTAAAGTGTATTAAATAATAAGAAGATTAGAATTTTTTATAATTATCTTCACGTCAGATTTTAGTTATGCGTTACGAATCGATTTCAACTGCTCA
Source organism: Pontia daplidice (assembly GCA_963693355.1). Classification (NCBI taxonomy): domain Eukaryota; kingdom Metazoa; phylum Arthropoda; class Insecta; order Lepidoptera; family Pieridae; genus Pontia; species Pontia daplidice. The sequence goes on from CAVNZL010000014.1 coordinate 893,500, forward strand.
TTTAAATAAGAACCAGCGTTTCTTATTTTTCAGTAAATGGGGAAAATTATCATCGTATAAGTTATGTAATTTGTTTTTGTGAAGAAAAACAATTTTATTCTAATTACTTTTTTGAAAATAACTACATAATCATTATTAACTGTTTTGTGACATTAAATAATTTCCGCTCTCGAAAATTGATTATCGAGTGGATTTCGTTCAACCATAGTAATATTTATAGTATATATGTTTCATCAGTTCTAAAAAGTATTCAAAGAAATAAGATCGCATTCAAATCTCATTATAGAAAGTACTATTCTAAGCTTCTGAACGCGAGAGTCATATAAGGTAATGACGAACATCATAAAGGCTTCCTAAAATGTACCCAAGAAAAACCCCTTGTAATTCCCCGACATTCAAAAAGTTATCTTAAGCCAAGGCCGGGCGACAAGAAATACCTTCATGCTAATAACGTTACGCTGTTATCGCATGTACGGCATTGGAATACTGTCGAAGTTAGTGTGAGTCATTTTGTGTATTCCTTTCACTTATCGAGATGCGTCGGGCAGGTGATACCGCGAATGTATGTTGCTGTATGGTCATTTACCGTCCACAGATCCTATGTAGCGTTCGCGGGCGAGCGCGAAAAATCGAACGCCGGCGTTCGATATTTGAAATTGTGAATTTTAATCTGTGATTTTAATTGGCTATTGGATTTAAATTGAGTGATTTGTTTTTGAAAAGTAAGTTTTTATTTATTGTTTTATTTTTCGTTTAATTTAATTTATTTTTATCGGCGTGAAAAGCATTTAAATAATAAACAATGATTATTCATAAAGATATTGAAATAATAAATATTATACACATTATACAGATTGAAAAATACGAATTAAAAATATTTTTTTAAAATGTTATAGAAGTATTATATTGGCTTGGATAAAATCGTAATTATCAGAGATTGATCTGTTAGACGTAAGAGAGAGTAATAATGTAGTAGACAGTGATTTTGACAAATTTACAATTCAAATTATTAAACTGTAAACTTATCTAACCATTATATAATATTTCATTAAATAAAAAATGATCGGAACTTTTTGATAAATGTAGCTAGTGCCCCAAATAATTTTACTCTCGCCAGATTAAAGCTCACCGCATACGTAATAATATCAGTAATCGTACATTCAAACAAGTTTAAATTTTTCTGTACTGAATAATTCTTTGTGGTTTTTATTATTGTAAATTTTAATAAACGAGAATGAATACAATTATGTGCCAATTTATTTTGTAAATATTTTCACTTAATAAATATTTTTTTGTATAAAAGATATTGGTTTTGAAAATACTGAAATATACTTATTATATTTTCCATTCTGAGTAAACATGTGCTCATTTTTGTCACTTAAAATAATTTTTGCGTAACGACACAGTCTGGAAATAAAGTCAGCTTCCTCACATAACATTACCGAGGCGGGTTTGCGAGTATTAATTATTGTGACGTGTGTGCGGTCACAAAATATATATTAACATAAATCACATAATATTAGCTTAGAACCGGATTTTTAAGCAATATGTAATTGAAGTTTAAAAATCCTTGACCGCAAACATTCTAAGGCAAACACTAGATTTGCTCAAGGTATGCTATTTCATAAAATTTTAGCAGATCGTTTGATATATAAAAGTCATGGTGACACGATATAATTTTCGATGACCATCCAGATTGGTCTTGGGCAGCACTTTATTTCACTCCAGGTTTGACAATTGGCAATTTGGCTGGGCGATTAATTTTTACTTCTATTTAGTTAGATCTTTGGACGGATAGAACGTTTCTTGTGCAAATTTAAATTGTTCGATTATAATAACAGTTTTTCTTAATAAATGGTTTAATTATATCCATGTGTTGTGGTAATAACTGTATAATAAATTATCAGTTTCCTTTACACACTAGGAATTACTAAGTTTACATGTGCTTCTCCATTTTGATTAAGGGTTAAACCAGAATTTAAAAAATTAAATCAGATACATAATGTATCTGATTTAATTTTTATAAAAGAACAATTAAGTAAAACTAAAAAATTATAAACTTTTATGTTAATATAATTGTTTTATTAAAACAATCCAACTCTATAAGTATTATATTTGTAACGAGAAAAACATTTCCCCTCTGTATAGTATTATGAGGTAGGTATTAACAAAGTTCTAATAGTTCAGCCCTTGAGCCGTTACACAATAGGTTTACGACACACCACTTTAGATCGTATCTCAGATTTTCCATGAGGTCAATGAATTTTGTAACTTGTATCCTGCTAATGTCATAAACACATTCAGATTTATGGATGTACATAGGATATTTTAAATACCGTAGGGCTCAATAGTGCACGGGTCATAAATTAATGGCAGGGAATAGCAGCTTCATTACATTCTCATTATTGCCTAAATAATCTGAGCTGGTTAATTATTATTGAAATTGCACAACCGAAATTCCTCAGGATATTCAATACCTGACTGGTTAACTATCTTTTAAGCCTCTGATTGGATGTATGACCTTGTTTAATTGGCAATTAACGACCGTGAGAGACTCACTGGATATATTAGACTTTTATTATAGAAACATTACTAATTAGATGGGATCATTTAACCAAACTGCGACCATGTACGGGACACGGTCGGAGTAAAAGGTGTCGCCACTTACATCATTCCATGTGACTGTTAAATCTAACTTTGTTCCATTCATTACAAAATCATTTATAAATATAGAAAATTATTTCTGTCTTTCAAATATATTACAATTCAGGGATTATTTAAAACAGTATGCTAATCCTTTTTTTCAATGCATTTGCATTCGATGATTAATTAAAATGTTTACAATTTTAGGTCTTGGTTATCAACTTTTAAAAGGATTTAAGAATGAAGAAATTATGATAAAATTGTTTTTTTTGGTTCCTATAGACGAAACAAAGAATGCATGCAACTTTCACTGTTCAAACTGTTTCCCATAGAGCCGGTTCGCCTTGCCCTTTACGAATGGGAGACCATCGCAACCTTTCCATTTCGTTCAGCAGTTTCTAATGAGAATAATCTAAGATTTACTGATACCAGTATTTTAATTTTCCGTAGATAACAAAAACTTATATGTGAGAAGAGAGATTTTAAATAATCTTTCACAAACCCAAAATATAACATCGAACCTGTTGGTACACTGAATAAACTGTGCCCCTGATCAATATATATTACTCGGCAAACGATGTTTGGCCAGACATGTGATTTCAATTTTCAATTAATAAATAAAAAATAAGGGTTGATCGTAGAAGGGTGAAAATTTAGGATTGTATGTATTTTTTTGTATGTTATATCATAAAAAAATAGAAACTAAAAATTTTGTCTAATAAATAAAAAATAATAGTTAGGGGTGGACTACCCTTAATATTTAGGGGGATGAAAAATAGATGTTGGCCGATTCTCAGACCTACTCAATACGCTCACAAAGTTTCATGAGAATCGGTCAAGCCGTTTCGGAGGAGTTCAAGTTCGAACCCCCCCCCGAAGAATTTTATAAATATGTGAATCCCCTTAACACACCAAAAATTTCATCAAAATGGCCAGTGGAGAGAAGTTCAGTGACATATTATATATATAAAGTTATATATACTCTTATATACACTTCTTATACACTATGGATGTCGTATTTCGACTTTATATTTAAAGTTAACACTAAAGACAATTCAATATTTAGAGTCTTGCAGACGCACGCCGCCAAGTCTCGTCGTGAAGGCATTACGGAAAATTACTAATAATAAAAATACCATTGATTCAGTTTAAAAAAATAACGATTAAATCTAATGTAAACATAAAAGATAATAATATTATATTGTAGTATCGTCGCGTATCGTACGCCCGCAAGTACTAGGAATAATAAGAGTTACTGCATTAATAGTTATTAAAGACATAAATATTTGGAAAATGTGTCTGCTTAATGTCTGGGCTTGCGTGACTTTATGTTAAAAACAGTTGTTTATGTTTGAAAGAAGGTCATTAATATGTTTTGTTTCGCAGACGACAGCGATACTTTACGAACTCACGGAGCAACTTTTTCTCATGATTGTCTGATAGTGTGAATCATTAAATTAAAAATGCATCTGCTCTGGCTAAAGTTACAAAGTTACTTATTTCACAGTTTGTTATTTTGTTTTGACCGGATATTTTGTCTTTTTTTTTAATAGTTTAATTGATAATAATAATAATATTAAAAGAATACTATTTTTAGTATTATGCAGGGAAACTACATTTAAATCAATACTATGTATGTATAAATAAAAAAAATATACATATATATGAAAGCACAATTACTTGAAGAGTCATTTTAGTTGATGTACCGCTGAATCCAACATACGGTAAACAGTTTTTCCATGTTTATGCTCCAGGCCAATGGTTATAACAGTGACTGATTGTTAATTAGCTGACCCAATTGATTTAATATGCTATGAGTTCCGAGACTTAGTATACAATGGTGGCGATTCTGATGTACACCTCTAAAGCTAAAAATCTCTTAATTTAGGTTTAGAAATGTCAAACGTGTGTAAGCTATTCTATATATTTCTACATTGACAATTTAAACCTTATTGCTATCAATTTAGAGATATACAGAATAGGTTACGCTCTCTAAAACTGTTTGACGGGTCTAAAGCTAAATTTAGAGATTTTTAGTTTAGAGTGTGTACATCAGAATCGCCACCAATAACTTAGTTTTAGGGTATTCCAACTAAGCATTAATGGCGTCCTTAAACATTGCCAGTGTAAATAAAAAGTATTGGCGATATAAATATACTTGTCCATCAAAAACATTGATGAAAATAGTCCTGTATATTTCTTATTTCATTGAAATGAAAACTCTATGGTTATCGCTCATAAAAATAAACAATAGAAAGGTTTATTGTAAGTAGGTTGGCAGTTTCCAAATAGTATTTTAATTGCAATAGATAAAGATGACGAACAAAGGAAAACGTGAATGTTGTTTATTCCGTATTTGTTCCTATTTTCTTACCTTTTGTATTCAAAAGAAAATAAAAAATAATTATACATTTCTATTACATCATCTATGTGAATTTGTGATGACTAGCTTGAATAACAGAAATCATATTATCATAATAATGAAGTATTTTTAAATTCAACACTCTAAATTGTACCACAGAGTACTTTGAGAATTCAATCAATACCGGACATGATTTTGATGATCCGCGTTTGAAGGCTTACCATTAGAAATTACGTCACTGCCTAGGCCACCCTGACCTCCTAAGACGGCCTTGAGGCGGTTCCTCTATTCCACGTGACATGTATCCTGTTATTATTGTTAAATAGCATACTCGAAGGTTGGCCCGTGACACATTGATTGTGTTTCTATGGTTCCTTTGCCTGCGGAAATACCGTGAGCATAAGTTTTGATTGAATTGTTCTCTATCATCATTAAATTCTGTTAGATATTAGGATATTTTTTTGCATAAAATGTAACATGGATTTTATAAATAATACTCCCTATTACATTCAATAATGACATACAAACATGTTCACAGAACAACAAACCTGATGTTGTATTGACTCTTTTTTTATTGTTTGATTCTATCTATGGATAGACCCTAGTATAATATACACACAGCAGAGAAAATTAGGAACCAGATAGATTTTAATAAAAACCACGGAATTAAGTGACTTAATTTCCAAAGTAGACATTAATTTTTTGTTTCTTATCGTAATTGACATTGACGCAATGGTTAAAATTAAAACCATTGCTAAGCATTGACGAACACAATAGATTAGGTTTCAGTCAGGGTCATGATTATTTTGCTTGCCTTTCTTTTGACTTCTCGCACCAAAGATAGAACTCTGTCGGTTTTCGTGAAACAGGTCAAAGATGAAATTGATATATCATTTAATTAAATACATAAAAAATATTTTACCTTTTTAAGGTAGGTCTGCAGTATTCTCTCCAACTTTATAATTGTCGGGTTGTAATTGCCTATATAAAACATTATACAATCTGTATCAGTGCATTATGAGACTTCAAAAAGTGTTCCAATTTATGTCTTTTCTCAACTTCAACGGAGTTTCTAACAACGATTTAACTTATAACTTCGATTTGGTTTTAAACCTTGACGAATCCCCAATACTTCCGAGTGAGTTAATTTGAGAAGTCTCTTAAGAATCGTTATAGACCTACCTATACTACCTATACTCATAAAATTATGAATTATTACTTTGTCAATTTATTTTAAAAATAAATTGAATAAACGATTTTGCTCATTTATTACTTAAAAGTATCTTTGCTGATAAGAATAATACTAATACATATGACAAAAAAATTTCATACAAGCCAGATTTTTTAGCTCTAAACAAACCACTGACCTATAGATGATCAGCTGATAACAAAATACAAAGTGGTAAACCAAAACCGTATAATAAACCGTCATTGACACACATAATCACTTGACGTAACAAGCAAAGTAGACTTATTCTGAATATCGATACACAATTGTAATAAGTAAAAGTGCTCGATATAGTAAGCAATGGTTATAAATAATTAAAACATTATTTTATTGTAAACTACCACTATTTTCATACATTTTCAATCTAAACTTCCATGTTAACCTAAGACTACTCTTTTATTATAGGTACACCAATTTTGATTTTTTCTTAAACGATGCATTTTGTTTTTAAAGATACCAAAATATTGCTACATTAATGCCATCTTTTGTCGCGAAGAAAAGTTTCCATATATTGCAAAGAACTCCACATTTTTATTAAATAAGTTTTATTTAAATTATTATGTACATTACATGCATATTTATTGGACAATATCAGCTATAAATTATTTTATAATTTATTGATTATTTATCACGATATATTTTAATTAAGTATTAATTCGATTACATTAATATGAATAATATAATTCTGCAAATATAAAAAATTGTGATACATATTTTATGAAATAAAATCATGCAAATTTTATTTAACTATGTATTTTAGCCTGTATTTACACTAACACTCAGTGACATCACTACTATTATCCGAATAAGACGCGAGGTCATTCAACGGAGCACGGTGCATCTTAATGTGTGCGCTGTTTTTACATCATTGAATAATTTACATATCAGGATAACGCACCTATAGTATAAAAACTGGAAAATTTCTTACCACGTAATTCAAACCGAATCTTCTCAATATAAAATTTTCCTACCACGCAATTATAAGCATAATACAATCATTACAACCACCGCACCTACGCATTCGGCAGCGAGCCTTTGCGAAACTATTTTGGTAACGGTAGAGGTTTGGTAAGGGAGATTGTATAACAAATTCTTACAGTATTTTATACACATATGCGATACTTGTCCAAATCATTGGGGCACGAGGACTTCACATAATACTGCTACCCGCAAAGCTTTGTTCGCACGAATTGTGGGTCAAGTTCATAGTTGCGTTCTAAAAAGATCGCGTACTTGGGATCGAACACATACCTTTTCAATAACACGTCTATCTAATGACAGATGGCGTTTTTATCAATAACGAATTCTCGTTGGAAAAACTGCTCAGTTAAGTTTAAGTTCATTTGCAATATATGGAAGCTTAGGATTCGTCACGCTTCGATTCAGTTACAGTTAATTTAATTAGAGCGAATCGTAATGGGAATAACGTGGATTTCAATAATTAATAAAAAGTTTTAAAGCGTCTTCTACAGACGATTAAAGTCTTGGTAATGAATATACAATAGAATATAGTTGGTGAACATATGAAGACAGAACAATGTATTTGCTAATTCGTCAAAATGTTATGTAATTATAGTATATTTATTATTTTGAATGATACATTAAATTGCGATACTTTTATATTTGTGTTGAGAACTAGCAAAAACAAACTTTTTAATACTTTAATTAAGTTTAGGCTACAATTGTGGTAGAACATAAGGGTTTCGCTTTTCCGTATCAAGTCTTAAGTTAACAAACATTGTTGTTTAAAACATTGTGTGATAAAACGCGATTTTCATTGAGTTTCGCGCTTCAAAAGTAATTAACGATTTTAACGACTGTGTAAAAGCTCGATAATAACCTATGAAACGCTTGCAAGGAATATCGATTTAAAATGTGAACTTTATCCATTCGACAGAGATTACGTAACCGTCATTACGCCGAGTTCCGTTTACCAAGCCGATTAAGCGTTAATTCCGACACACAGTATAAAAATCATCAGTAGCGTTTGAAAACGTTAAGCCAAAATATGCATGCTAAAATATAAATGTGTATATCTTTCTATATGCTTTATATATTTAGTGATAGAATTTATAAAAAATAATAAACTTATAAGGATTGTCAAGAAGAAATAACGAGAAGATTAATAGTATACTATATATGTATATAAGTTACTAAATTTAAATAAAAAAAATATCCAACTTTGGAGATTTTATCTTTTTACAAAAAACATACCTTACATGCCATGAAGCGCCTCGTTTTCATGCTTTTCAAACTCAGTCTGTGCTTAGGAACATTGGATTGATTGGGAGTGAAGTGTTGATGCTTTCCATTATAAGATTATTGGTATATATTTGAATTATGATTTATCAATGATATTTATATTTATTTTATATGCCTAAATGTCTTATAGCGGACTATGAAATAGGCCGTGTATGTTTTAACAACAAATTCCATGCCTAATATTATTTGCAACGTAAAAATACTTCAATTATATGATAAAGCTTAAATAAAATCTTGATATAATTACGACTTACGAACGATAAGTTTGATATTTCGATAAACGCGGCCTACGTTAGAGGCCTAGGTCGATTAACTACCAAATATTGAGCTTAGTTCGAATTTAATCTGCATTTCACCCTTAGATTATATTAAATAAATAAGATTCGAATAACATTAAATATTAAATAAAACTTGTTTTGTTTCAGACCTCAGCAGTATGGCTCATACATTGGCTAGAAATATTATGATATTGGCATTAGTTGCAACTGTTTGTAAGTATTTTTTCCTTACCTTGACATCGAGCTTAAGTTAGTGATTATAAAAAATAGTCTGAAGTACAGAGAGACGACTATTTCATTAATACTTAGGCGAAGATTCGCACTTTTAAGATTGACCCTCTCCGGGCAGCGTTTGTCCATGCTTTATATGACTCAAGGACTGCAAGGCTTAATCGGATTTTAATCTGATATAAATGTTTTTAATATTTAATTTTAAAACACTGGTTGTTATCTACTTTAAAAGCGTTGTCATAATTAGGTAATATTGTGAAATAAGTTTTTAAGTTCCAAGTTTATTTTTATATTGCCTTAAACGCTGTTCATTGAGTATTAAAAGTATAAAAAGGCATTGTTAAAGGAAAAAAAGACTGCTATAGATATATGTAGATGCGTGAATATATACATTTTCAGTTACTCAAGAGTCCTTTTATGGATATGTGGTACATCACTAATCTATACTAAAAGTCCAAAACTAATACTATCACTTTCCGGAAGTAATGTCAGTGCCAACTGACATTGATATTAATGGTTAACTAACATGTCAAAGCAATTCGAATTACTGAAACGTAGAGAAAATTAATCGTAAACTTATTCAGTTTTTGTTGAATTTAATTCCAGCAAAGCAAACACTCAAAAACATTCAAAAGATTGAAAGATATTTCAATCATCATTAAGTTAAACGCAAGAACAAATTAATGCATATTTTCGTGCGAGTTTGTCAAGACTGTTAATTGACACGTTGATAGACATTTAGAAATTCAATTTATACTTGACCACAGATTATACAATTGATTAAATTTTGTTACGTAGATCCATCGCATTTTTGTCTTTCAGAGAATGGACGTAAGTTACTGCCGTTAATTCCGATCAAGTTGTAAATAATTGCTTACAAACCGTATGAGTTATTAATAAAACTATATGAGCCGTAGATCGAAAGATCTTATTATTTTCTCCTATTGTTCTTACGAACCGAAAGCCAAAAGAAGAATCCTTGAGTAGAGTAATTATTTCCCCATAGTCACATAATTTTTATTATATTCCAATAAATGTGATTCGACTATTACGATTACGATACTTGTAATGAGCCCCTACAAACATGATAAAGATTTCTATAATTATTTGAGAATTACGTGTTTCAAAAAATTGATATTTGTCTAACCACTAAGGCAGTGGGTAGTAATATAATTTAATTAAATCCTAGTATTGCATATGTAGCGGCAATTTCGTAAACTAACACATGCTTGTCATGTCTTGATACTTGTGAAATCAATGTTAGATTCATTTGTTTTCTTAACATAAAGTATATGGCTTACTCTAAATTACGTAAATGTTATTTGCTATTCACAAAGGTGTTAATAAATTTTCAAGCTCCTAAATTTTTATAAGAGGCTTAATAGCTGAGAGAAATACGTGCCTTATCGTCACGTCTGATAATTAAGGTAGAACCGAATACTTATATAAATATTAGTATGATTTCTAAAGTTCGTTCAGTTTTTAGTCACGTTTAAATTTATATTACCAACGTTTCACTTATAATGTATTTTGTGGGAGTAGTGTATGTTAAAAATCTTGAACGATTTATTTTAATGAGACTTTTGGTTTGCTAAGCGTATACGCAAAATTAAATGCACTGAAACTTTATGTTTTCGATGTTTGACCTACTTTTAGTTCAGTGGTGACAAACAGCGCAGGCCAAGAATGAAATTTGTGTAAGTTAGCACAAGTTAAAGACGTACCAAAGTTTCTTGGACCACTTTCAAGCTTGTTGGAACTGCAATATAAGAATTTCAATTATAATAAGCATTTTTCTCTTGATAGGCTAGTTCTGATCACTGAAAATTAAGAAGTTATTTTACAATAAGTTATAACGTATTATAAAAAAATGGCATCAATGTTATATTTTTCAATTTTATATTATGTTTTTATTAAAATAATTAAGCAACACCTAATGTAGCTAATTTATTAAATAAACATATAAAGTATTTTCTTTGATTGCCAATTAATTGAAAACGATAATTCTCTCAACGCACAAAATATCAAAACAAGTCGATCCCAGTATAAATAAGACGGATGCTGCGATTAAGCTGAACAACTCCCTACAAGCCTGATTGGTAGTGTAGCGACACTCAATGAAAATGCCTATTTGCCTTGGTTGTTTTGCAATTTGTATACTCTGTGATTCATCAAAGGCTTTTTGATAATTCTTTCATTCAGCCTTGTCTATGAGAGGAAAAGTAATATGAGATTCCGAAAGTAAATGAACCAATTCTTTACTGCATTACATAGTCTACATTTATAAAATATACATACCCGTTAAACGTAGGCTTTATTCAATTAAAAAAGCTTAATAATTCCTGGTGTCAATTTCTTTCTCTCATTATAGTTTCCGGTGAAATTGGGCCGGAAGTCTTGTCTGTAAACGTATTATATTTGAAACAGATAAATATGATACTAATGTTATAAAGATTTATTATATTATATTATACCTTCTAGAATAATGTGTTTTTATGATTATATCTTGGTTTCCGTTTGATTTTCTAACGGCCTAAGATGGGCATGTCAGGCAAATAGATAAAGAAGACAAAACGTACTGAAACTTATATGTTACAATTATTTCATACGTTTAAAATATAGTTTGTGAATTGTAATATAATCATAACATTTAGCACTAATTTAAACTTATAGCCATATCATGAAACTAAAGTTAGCTTGCAATCGGAAAAGCCATTATAAGCGTTCTCTTTGTTCTATAAAGGAAATATTTCGAACCGTGTTGGCTAAATTCAATAATCCTTCCCTATTTCGGCAGAATTGAAACCGTATACGACTGATTGTTACGTCATGGTACACTCTAACCTTAACTAGTTGAAAAGACTCCTTAGAGGCAGGCGTAGATTGAAGATCTTTGGTTACGTTGCATGTTTTCGCGACGGAAACGACTGTTATAAACGAAAAACAAATCTTTAGTAGTTTTTAGTCTATAAATTTCCAGTTAATTTGTAAGCTCGCCACCTCTCATCGTTTGTAAACCGATCCGTAGATTTTTTGGCCGTCTTATTAACTATCAGGTCACTTCAGCAAAATTACAACCTATCGATTGTTAACCCTTAAAATCTTGCTATAAATGTGCAACAATAACGGCAGTATCTTGTGTCCAGTATGAATCCCATTTTAAATTTAAATCCACAAGCTTTAAGCTAACGCTTAATGAAATACGTTTAATTTTCATTTTCATCCTAAACTATTAATCTCAATAACAAGGTCCCTTCGGAGCTCCCTTTTTCAATTTCAATTTCGGACAGGTAGGTATTTTTGACGGGCCGAATGAATACCGTTTTGGTATCAAACACGCTTCATTCTTCGTTAAAACTCCTATTATGAAAACAATTTCAAGGTACTACAGAAATTTTGTAATTAAACGTATAAGGATTTTACATCTCCCCGTCACCAAGCTAAATTATTTTCGTACTAAAAATGCTACATTTATTTTTACTTTAGCATTCAACAATTAATATTATTAAAATAAATTATATAATACAATAATTAATAATATAATGAGTTTCAAATATACATTAAATCTACGAGTTTATGTCTGTCAATAAAATTATTAAACAATAAGGTGTTTACTTACTTTATGGGCACTACGTGGGCTTTATTTAGTAACCTATTTATCACCGCATCAGTTCTAATTGCAGTGATATTCCTAAAGAATATATATTTATTAACACATGTATCTACAGAAAGAAAATAAAGAGTTACCATTTTTTAATTTTTTTTAGATTCAAAAGACTTCGTTGTTCAATCTCCAATTGAAGTTACTACCGACACTGTAATTGAAACAACCACAGATGATCGTATATTAGATACCAGAAATGAGAGCACAGACAACAATACTGAGGAAACAAATATTAAAGTACAAGATAACACTCCAAAGCCTTTGGAAAGCGCATCAAAAGTCCTTTTACCAATTATTTCAAATGACCTCAAATATCAAGTAAGGAAAAAAAATACTACGATACGTCCGAGAATAGTGGAGGTTCCCAAAAAACCTACAAGACATATAATAAAGAACGAGTATAGAACTCATGTGCAATATGATGAAGTAACCGGTGAACTAATAAGTGGTGAACACCCTTGTCAAAGGGATTGTGTGGAGGGTGGTGAACCGATGATATGTTACTATCACTTCAGTCTTGAATTATATATGACAATGAGTAAAGCTTGTTTTGATTGTCCGTATAATGAAACAGATTGTGATAGAATTGACTGTATACCAGCTGATGGGATTAGTCGACCTTTGACGGTAATTAATAGGAAAATGCCTGGGCCTGCGATTGAGGTACGTTCTTTTCGTACTTTCTTTGGAGCTGAATTTTGTAGTACTTTAGTGTTATATATTATTCAATTTTGTGCAATTTTTCATTTCGTAATAATTAAAAAAAATATTAAAGGATTAAAATAGAATTAGCACCGCTAAATTAAAGTAAAAGTAGTTCGTTAAAGACAGTTGACAATTGACCTGAATTCTTTTTCAAATTCAAATCAAACTTTTCGTTCCTCGTCAAATTCAAAGCAAATTTTTACAAATATGTAACTATAATTTTCATTACGGAAAAAATAGTTTTTTGTGAAGAATCACGAATGAAAATGATTTACAAACTTCAGTTTTCACCTAAATTAATTTAAAATTTAACGTTTATGTATTGCGTATTTTTTGTAATTTACAAAGTACCATTCGCTATAAACATATTTCAAAAAGTTATTTTCATAATTGGAATTCCGCGTGAATCCACTGGGTTATTATTACATAATGATACCTGTTGGCTTTTGAAAAATTGTAGTGTATTATTAATTATTATATCGAAAAGTGGAGTAGCATGTCATTAACACAAAGTTGCTTAAAAACTAAAAATTATAATAAAGATATAATAAACTAATTAGTAAAATAAATCTTTTGCGTCATCAATAAAAAAATATTTAGAACTTTAAAATAGTGTGGGATATTTACTTAATGACTATCTAAAAAATATATCCGGTGTTAAGTGTTATTGCTATTACAGTTTTTGCTCATTTCAAAGTAGCAATTTAATTTGAATCATGTTCTTAATTAATATGCCTTTAGAGCTTCATGGTCAGATATTTTGTAATACAATTAGAGATATCCTTCACATTCCTCTCAAATGTTTGTTACAATAATTTATTTATGTTGTCATACATAATATTTCACACTATTATTATTATTAACCAATGGAATAAAATAAAATTACCTTGTACCCTAAGTTCCCTAAGTTCTTATAATAAATTACTCACAGTATTTCAGTCTAATGAAATTCACTAAAATTATCTACTAAGATATTTATTATATTGTTTTGTTTCAAATATTAGTTTAATAGCATTACATATATTCCAGGTTTTAATTCCCAATTGTAAGCTATTGCTGAATTATTCACTTAGAATTAATCAAAATTAAGCTTTTAACTTGGTTTTCATTGCTCTTGAATAATGTCTGTAATTCCTAGGTGTGCCAAAATGATCGAATAATTGTGGATGTAGAGAATGATCTGATGACCGAAGGGACCACAGTGCACTGGCATGGACAGCATCAGAGGGGAACTAACTACATGGATGGAACACCGCACATCACTCAATGTCCTATATTACCTGAAACTACTTTTAGGTATTGTTTGATAATTTGTTATCGGGTGTCAAATCTTTTTTGCCATTTTCAAATATACATAACTTGAAATAATTTTACAATAAAACCTAAATAAGAAAAATTAATTTATATATTTATATAACTAGAATTAAATATCATGTTGTTATTATATAATAATATTAATGTTGTAAAGCTTACAGCTGAAGAATTCAGGAGTAGAGTTAAAGAGGAGAACTTGTTTTGAATTGATTCTTTCACTTTTGGCTTGAATGGTACATTTATCATCGAAATTGTATACAAATAAATAAATTATATTAATTGGTATATGATTAAAACACACAAGAAATAAAATGGTTGTAGTCAAAGCAGAGACAATATTTTGAATGCAATAACAAAATATTCTTCTATTTTTATTTATATACTTAGTGGTTAAAAAGGTAATCTAGATGATTTTTGCTTTTTAGGTACCAATTCAATGCTACCCAAGCTGGTACACATTTTTGGCACTCCCACTCTGGAATGCAGCGAGCTGATGGGGCCGCTGGACCATTTATCATTAGAAAACCTAAGTCACAGGAACCGCATGGCATCCTCTATGATTACGATAGGTATGTATAAATTAAAAATAAATCTCGTTGTCTGTTTACGAATGTTAGTGTTACAAAAAAAGTATTGTAATAAAATGTTATTTAAAAGCTGGCTTGATTCGATATTATAAATTAAATAAATCCTACTATAAACATGCTCCAAAAAGAGTTATTTTTATTATAACGATTTAGATCTCATGCTCTCTATATGCCCACACAGTTAAATTAGAAATTTACCTAATAAATATACGTGATAGTGTAAACGTCATTAAGACGAATTAGATAAATTTACGTCATAAAATTGTATCCGGGATATATTAATTGAACGAGTTCGTGAACAGTTATGATTTATTATAAAATGTCATTGGCAATCCAAAATTCCATTTTAGCGTCATTTTCATTAAATAAAATATACGCAAACGGGTTTTCTAAGAAAGGCACGCAGTGTTATACGTATTCTTGTGATATCGTAATTTTTCGCTGAAATACTGTTCCGTTATATAAACAGGTTTTTAGGGTAAATATTTTAGTGTAGCTTAATTTTGGGTTACTATACAGTCTAGAAAATAAATAAACAACAGGTTGCTAGTGGTGTTTTATTCCATAAGTACTTAAGTAGACTATGACGCAAGCTTAAAAGTTTAATTGAACGAACTAATCTTAATAACTGGTTCAAGTAGAAAACTAACTTTTAAAATTTAATTAAGTATGTATGATCGAGGTAGGCTTTAGCAGATGCAGACGTAGCAGTAAAAGTGCGAGTCCTAATTTTTTTTTGTGTTTCAATTCTAATTACGTTGAATCCCCAGATTATTTTATTTTCTGTTTTTCTGTGTAAAAATATTAATGCGACTCAGAGAATAGTAACATAAGGGAACTCATTCAATGAAACCATCAGAAAATTGAATATAAATTTAATTTCCGGCTTAGCGTTTCATGTGGATTGTGATGTTTTTAAAACTCATCATGTCTTAGCCACTGCTCATAATTTTGAAGAATTTAGATTAAAAATATATTTGTCGCTTGGTATATTATACATATAAACAAGAAATACTTCTTTAATACTCGTTCAATGCTCAGACTCTTTTGACAATAAAGATTCATTTGGAATTTGACGAATTGTCACGTCTGTTTAAGTGGATGTTTGACGAAGTCGCCTTATACTGAGCCAAAGCGACTCCTTCCTCCGACAGCCAAAGCCTTATACGTTAGCTTATAATTTGGGTTTACCCTGTTTTTGCTTATAATTTGTGATACTTCATTACGTCAGAATCCGGTTGGTAACACCATATTTTTTTTGATTCAATTACAAAAAATAAAACGAAGATGACTTGATTAATACGCAACCGCAATCTTTCCACGTCAAATGAAATTGGTTCTAATTTGCCAATTACAAAAAAATCATCATAATGAAGTGGTTTTTGTAGTCTGTATTTTAGTTTATTAAGATGTATTTCCATATTTAAAGAAATATATATATGTCATAGACACAAATAATCTCTACAGGACATCGCTTAGAGAGTCGTCTGATTTTTTAAAAGATTAGAATTACGGACGTAAGACAACTGTATTATTAATAAGAATATCTTACTTTATATTATGAAATATCGTTATTTTGCTCAATATTATTTGATATTACGCAATAAGCCGCCGTATGGCCGATAGGATCACGTGAATATAACCGGATTATTATTATAACTAGCTCACGTGAGTATTTATTGAGTAATTAGTAGTTTATGTTTTCGCCTCATTCATTGTTTAGTTTTAATCTAATATATAAAATTCTCGTGTCACGGGGTTCGAACTTGAACTCTTCCGATACGGCTTGACCGATTCTCATGAAACTGTGAGCGTATTGAGTAGGTCTGAGAATCGGCCAACATCTAAATCAAACATTTAAAATTGTCATCCCCGTAAATGTTAAGGGTAGTCTACCCCTAAATTGTCATTTTTATTTTTTAAACAAAATTTTTAGTTTCTATTTTTTTATGATACAACATACAAAAATACATACAATCCTAAATTTTCACCCTTCTACGATCAACCCTTACTTTTTAATTATTAGTTGAAAATTGAAATCACATGTATGGCAAAACAACGTTTGCCGGAGCAGCTAGTATTTTATATATATTAATGGTTATGCACCAGATCAGCACCGTTATAATCAAACTATTCATCCATGATATTTCATCGTCGTCGGTTCTGTAAAATAGCATTTATTTGGCAATATACTTAAAATATTTGTATGAATATTATTACAGCCCGCTTGGTAACATGCAAAGCTCAGGTTTTCATATAAAAATCAACATTTTGAGAAAACGTTTCCGTACGGGTCTTTATCCTTTCAATGTTTGCCTTCAAAAGCAACGCAACTAAATATTTTATAACTCCTGTAGAAAATTACAAATACGAAACTCACTTTGGTATGGCTCCCTACTTGAAAAACACTCGACATAAAATACTCCTTTGTGTCCGTACGTAATATTTTAGGTCGGTTATTGATACAATAATATATTTGTTGCGTACATGTTTGTTGTACATCACACTTTCCAGGTGGGGAAAAGTCCGTAATCCAAATAGGGCACAGACTATTCTTTGACTATTTCATTGTTACGAAGATAAAGTAAAGCTAAAGAAGACTCACCATAACATTCTTTCACAGGTTAGACCACGTGATGCTAATTACAGATTGGATACATGACTTATCCACAGCCATGTTTAGTGACCATCATCACTCATCTGGAGACAATAAGCCACCGACTTTGTTGGTCAACGGTGTGGGTAGGTTCAGGATATTCAATGACTCTGACACTACTAAACCAAAGTATATGAAGACTGCAAGATTTAATGTAGAGCAGGTAACATTCTATGACATAACATATTTTGATATTAAGCTTATAGCAGGCGCACTACGAGGTTATTTCTGTAATTTGTAATAGTGTGTCACGTAAAAAATAAAACTATCTTGCTTTTAAAAGTAATGAATTAAATCTAAAGCTAGTAGCTATTTCGTTCTAACCGTTCATTTGAAAGATTCACATTCGAAATTTGAAAATTTTCACTAACGACACGAGATGTAAATATTAAATTCATTTTCAATGAATAACATTTTTAGATTTGTTTACAAAATATTAGTGACTGGGTTAAACTGTTTTTTTGTATAACATTGATTAATTTGTTATTTCTAGGGCTACAAGTACCGTTTTCGTGTGATCAACGCGGAGTTTCTGAATTGTCCTATTGAGATGTCGGTGGATGGGCACAATATTACAATTATCGCCTCTGATGGATACGATCTAGTTCCTATTACTGGTAAGTACATAGCAAAGTTCTTGATGATATTGACATGCGAGATGAAAATTATATATCAATACGTGTTTGACTTTAACTCTCGACTTCGAAAAGAAACTTAATGTGAATAAACAATTCTAATTTTTGAATAAGATTATATTTGGAATTGAAATATTCAACATCTGTGATTTTACATTTGCGAATATCGATTTAAAACTTTTTAGTGTTAAAATACAATTATTTAATGGATGTACATTTAAAAAAAAAACAGACAGTATTTTATTACAAAGTTATTTTGACATTGCCTATGTAAAACCTCCTTGATAATATAAATAATCAAACGAAAGATAAACGAAAACCAAGGCTACACAATGCTATGAACATAGTATAATGAATGGGCGGATTTATGATTATTATCAGTAGAGATCATAATATAAAACATGGTTCCTGCTTATTTTGCTTTCTAGTATATTTTTGGAATTAGAAGCAAACGTAATATTTGTCTAGTACTTAGTACTATTGAATATCACACGACAATCTTATTCAGCTGTCCAACTATTGTTAGCCGTATGCAAATCTGCGCACATTGTCCTCTGTTCCATTGCTACAATTTCGTTTAACAGTATAATTAAAAGTTGCATATTTGAGTGCGAGAAAGAATGAATAATTATTTCTTTCAGCGCGTATAAATGCAGAGCTAACTGAAATAAATAAACGTGTCTACTTATCTGTTACAAAACTTTGGCGTATATTTGTCTATGTTGTTTATATCGCAATTGAAATTGTTTACGTGTTTTATCCCTTTAAGAATAAAAGTGCTTCAGTAATGTTGTAAACTCTCAGGCGTATAAGCGTCAAAGAAAGAATTTTTTGTTTATGACAAAATTTATTTAAAGAATTCATTACGAACGGTGTACACAAGACGTAGAACAAGTTATCATATAATGCATAGGAAATTTATACCAGATATCAGTTCAGTTCGATATGATTTTAATAAAAAAAGAACTTAACTTGCCCTGGAAGTAGGATGTGTTGTTTAAATAACAATATATTGAATACATTATCCAATTTAATTCAATATATGTCGAATGCCATTCATATTCATAATGTGGTTGTATATCATTTTCAGAATTTGTCCCTTCTTAAAGGCACTATAGAATGATGTAATAGTGTTTATACATAGTGTTTATTTTCTTTTTCAAAAGTTACGGTTTCGATTTCTGAACTGAATCCTATAAAACAGTTTTAGTTTTCGTCAAATTCGATTCCGAGAAATATGTCCAGCATTTTTTGTTATTTCGCGTAGTTTCCCACGCTCACGCAAAATTCACCTGTTCACAAAAAATGTATACCATACGTGACGCAATAATATATTCTCAGATTTATTAATACTCGTTGGAGTTTATTTACAATGATTACGAATCCATTCAAAATTTACATTTTTGATTGAACGATTATGTTTACACGGTTAATTCGCTTCGAATTTTTATTCAATTACATAGACTTCCTTTGTGGGTTCTAAACATTGTGGATTTTTTCAGTCTAATTTAAGAAAAAAAACGAAACAAAAGTATTTAAGAGATATAAATATTTGATTTCAATCGAGAAATCTACAATTCATCCAATACGTTATAGATTCGAGAATTTAGGTAATGAGAAATGAAATTAAAGTACCATTTAACCCAACTTGTGAAATTTTGAATCTCCTTTCCTACACAGCAAATTTATAACATTTGAAGTTTCTAAATCTTATAAAAACATCCGAACTAATTCGCATTATAAGATTTCGAATATAGAGCGCCTGCCTAAAATTATGTAGCAAACTATACAGATTTACATCTATGTAGTATCTTTATGAATTACACCACTCAAATGATTCAAAAACAGTATAAATATGTTAAAATATTTATAAATGAAAATGGTGGTTCTTTTATATGATTTAATACGAGTTACTTCGTCAAAGAGATTAGAAAACTATTAATGACTTCGTATAAGGATTTACTCTAGCCATATGCCGCGGGCATTTCAATTACGTGAAATGGAGATAAAAAATTGAGGAATATCTCATCAATGCTACATTTGGATGAATATGCACCTTAAATAAAAATGTTCTGGAAAGCTTTAAGCGGATCTCCGATATTAAAAACTTGAAGTTATATGAAGTAAAGATGTTACACTAGCTTACGTCACGTGATCATTACGAGGACATTGCTTGCATTTAAATAACTTGTAAAATAGCGGGATTGTCCAAAAATCAGCTTTTGCTGGCAAGCATTAAGGCACCGTGGTATGTAGCCCCTAGAACATTTATTTATTATAAGAAACACAACAAACACATATTTTACACAAATACAATACAGTCAAAGGTATATACGCGTTTCACAAATAATTATAGTGAATAATTAACACAACAAGATTTATACATACAAACAAAAGATGAAAAGTACGATTAAATGAAAATTAAAATACTATTTAAGTTTTATAAACAATTCGCACCTGAATGAAGCTTGGGCACGAAAATATGTCTGATATAGACAGAGTCAATATCAAAGAGTCAAATATGTCTGATATGAGCTTATTATTGGTGTTATACATCCTGTGTATTGGAGCACTCAAACCGAAATTTGTCCTAGAGGACGCGACCACACGATAACACCTAGCATAATTAAATTAAAATCGTTTTGATTACATTTCCTTGTTTAGAATAAGGTTATTCATATCTGACTGAATGGAAGTTTATTATCTACTTCATGGAATTCCTTTGCTAAAGGGAATTAGTGATTCTCATTGTGCTTTGTAAATGTTCAAGTATCGAGTAAAAAAGCGAGAAAGTTAATTGAAAACCCTGGGGATGCAAAATAGATTTCATTGGCGTGGGAAATCGGGTTCTAAGTTATAATTAGTCGTTGCCCGCCATTTTGTTTGTTTATGTTTATCACTACATAGTATAAAACAAAGTCGCTTTCTCTGTCCCTTTTTATGCTTAAATCTTAGAAACTACGCAACGGATTTTGATGCGGTTTTTTAATAGATAGGGTGATTCAAGAGGAAGGTTTATATGTATTATAACATCAATTAAATAGTAGAGAGATACTGTTGCATTTTTGAGGTTTCTAATGTGATGTCGTAAATAATTAAATTTTTTCCGCTTACATTGCAAACGCAGGCTGAACCCTACGAGTTTTATCAAAATAATGTACTAAGTATTGTACATATTGAAAAGGTCTACAGAAAAGTCCATGATGATATATGTCTATCTCTTATGGATAACCCACAATAACTTTTTTTGTCATTTACTTTTTACAAGAAATAATGGCTAATTTTCGAAGCGATTTTAACCAATACAGCATTAATCCTTAACCAATTAAATACCTTGAATACATTGTTCATTTAATATAGATCTATATGGCCCTTATACCTTACCTAGGCTTAGCCTTTTACGTATGATTTAAGTGAATATTTTTGAAGATATTACAGATTTAAAAATTGCGGGACGTAGCGTTTGCGGCGGTACCGGCCGCAAGCCGCCCGGTGCGGCAAGAGCGTGCCGATAAAATAGCGCGGTTTTCCCTATAGCACTTTGAATTTAGCAGCGATTGGACGCGTTTATTTTTCTGTAGTTGTATTTAGTATCAGCATTGCACCCGTGCGTCGCTAGTTTATTATAAAAAACATAACAAACACATCATAGTGACACAGGGATGTCTATATACATACCTATAGATGCGTTCTTAAACGAGTTTCACTAATTACTAGAATGAATAATTATAGTTCAAAGTACCCGTGGTTAGAAATTTAACATTCTGGTACGCCTTATCACGTCCTTTAATTGCTTTAGAATACTTATGGTTACCGTTGACATTTACCCTGTTTTAAATTTTTCGTAGACTATAATCAAATATTAAAACTATACAGTTTTTATCTAATTATTTGTGAGGAATAATTCCATTATTTCGTTATTGTTTGTGAGGATGTCATTGCCACATCCAAAATATAATTTGAATATCTCCGAAGAAAACAAAATGGAACTAAATAGCGTAAAATGGTCATGCTCAAGATACGAGTTCAAAGGAAATCTGTCAAAGGATATGTTTCATACAAAGTTGGTTCAACCATTCAGTCGTAGCAAATGTGTTTATGTGGAAATGAAGATTGAGAATTCACATATAGTATATTATTAAGATCCTTACATTAACTTGCAGCGTAATTCGACGTCTTATTCGGTGCTTTGTGTCCATATGATTTATTTGCTTTGGTCCCTCGAACTACATAACTCATAACATCCAACTATGTAAATGAATTAATAGAATATAATAAATAAGCGTTTATTTCCGTTAATTAATTTTTATTACATTTGTGATACTCGTGTAAACAAAACATATCATTTGGGCTCGTTTTAATTAAGCTCTTTTATACGTGTATTTAAAGTCTTTACGTGTAGAACTAGATTTCGTACTGAATGTGCTGTCCTATACAATTGCTTGCATTACATACCTTGCCATTTTCTAGTCATTTATTTCATTAATTAAGGCGAAAAAATGTTAAATAAATAATTCAACGAAGTTTTTACGGCGTCGGGCTAAAATAATTTCCAGGAGCTCTATGAAAACACACTAAACGAATATGCATCAGACCCGTTAGCATTTTCGTACCATCGGCAAACTCTTTGATCTGAATATTCAAATTGAGCCCGACATCCCCGACTACTGGCATTTTAGGAATTTGCCAACCTTACATAACTTTAGATTTTTGGACGAGTAAACCCCTAATAAACGAAGTGGTCGGTCAATGCATGAATAGACTATATTTAAATACAGGTCTTGGTCACTTATGGAAATAAATTATTATACGAATCGTTTTAACTAAAGTTTTTTCACTAAACTCTTTCGTACAGTGTAAACACAATTTCACAGAAAGAGACAAAGCGAAACTTAAGTAAAATTAATGCCACTACAGTGTTTTTGTTTTTACGAATAAGGGGATTAATGTGTACGTTAAAACCATATTTTTAATAAAAATTAAACTAAGCTGCACTCCAGTGACGCAACAACCTCTTAGGATCATGGTATATTTTCTTGGTGAAGTTGTTTAGAGCTAAAAACGTATGGTACATGTTAATGACGGTTCCAGGCGCCGTACGTATGTTAATTGTAATAATATAAATCGGGCACAGCCGCGGCATAAGCGAACAATCATTATGTCGAGCCATAAATGTACGAATTTAAAAAATATCACTCGAATATAATAATATCAGGCTAGCTCATAAGGAAAAGTTGTTTGTGCCTATATTAAATATTAGTATTCGTCTGCATTTTTTCTTGATAGAGAATTAATATGTAATAGGTTTGAAACTTTTGAATTAGTTTTTGTTAAAAATAGATTAATTTAGTAAATTTACTTTAATTAAGCCCTCGTTAGTTTATCTAGTTAGAGGGATTTAGCATGTGTATGGATTTTCTGTGTTGATGAGATTAAAAATAATTATAAATTATTGTAAAATGATTTTATAGTCAATGATTTATATTATTATTAAGTATATTATTTATAGTAATATTTTGAAGGTAAAAATAGCGTCCATGTTAAAATATATAATCTCATTTCAGTGATTGACCCGAGCACTGAATACAAAAAAGTTAAAAAAAATTTAATTACGCTATGCTATTTAATTTGGTATACCCCTATTTATTTAAAAGTCAATATTCAAATTACTATTCTTTAATAATGTAAAATGTAAATGATTGATAAATTATTATTTTCTCAACCTTTGGAACTCATAAAAATTGGTCAGCGAGAAATTAATCTATCATTCGAATAATTCTATAATTTATTTTATACGATACAATATTTTAGACTATTCTGAGCCTGGTGAATGAAATAGCCTTATTTTCTAATATATAGAGTATTGAAAAGATTAAATTAATGAAATTGAATTCGACTGAATTATTAAATTTTCAAAGTACACGGCCAATGAGTCGGCAATATCAGCTCATTAATGATTCAGAAGAATGGATTGAGAAAACTAGGTCAATATTCATTAATTTATGATACGGATATTATTCCTCTCAGGATAATTGTAACAAAACCGCTAAATCTACTAATCTCGAGTATACTAAGCAATTATAAGCACTTTATATGTTGTAATCAAGACGTTTATCATAATTATTTAAAACAATTAAAGCCGATATATCGTGGCATACATAATGCATCGTTCAAGAAGTCACAGAAGAAAGAAAATTATATATAACATCATTTCTTTGTGTATTATGTAAAATATATTGTATGTTTATTTAAAGCAATGTTTATTTAGAGGAGATGCTAATATCAGCATGTCCTCTAAAAATACGTGCGAACATATTTGGTTCAATTTATTGCAGTATTTTTTAGTTCATCCTAAAGTGTGAGTTTGACACTTTTATTTTAAAGTTGCCGTGTATTTTTTGCACTATGCTAAAGTATAGTCGTTGTGCACGAAATATTTTTGTATATTATTAAATGTTCTTAGCTGTGGGGAGCGAGAAACGGGCGTGAGTTTGTGTACTATTTAAAACATTTGCTGTGCACATTGAATAAAATAGACAAAATACAAGAATCTATCGTGCACAGGTGTGCTTTCGAATTTAAGCTTCTAGCCGACAACTTATTTAAGTTAATTAGGCCTTCGTCGATACGCGTATACACTAACTACATAACAATCTAAATTAAAAATCTTTAATTCTAAATACAGATGCAGTTGTGTTTTCATCATTTATTGGGCGGGTTACGGGGAGAAACTAAAATATGTTTCTTTTCTTTCTGTGTTTTTTTTAAAATATATTTTGTTACAGCTACTTCGCTCGTTACCTATGCAGGGGAGCGTTTTGACTTTATACTAGAGGCAAACAATGAAATCGATAATTATTGGATACGATTCCGTGGATTGATGGATTGTGATGAAAGGTATGGCAACTATCGTAAAGTTATCTAGTAATTTTTTTCCCACAATTGGAATACAAATAACGTTAGTTAAATCAATTTTAATACAATTTTTTAAAGTTCTTGACAAACTAAATATTATAAAGTCACGAAAAGGCCGTAAAATACCAATTTTCGCTTAAATATTTTGATATCAACGCAATTAACTCAGGTGGCGATTCTAAAATAACATACACTTTACCGCGTCCTATTGTTTAGATTTACAAAGGCAAAGCAAGTGGCCGTATTGCATTACGAGGGGGCGATGGAGGTGGAACCGAGTGGGGATCCCACCTGGGAGGAGCTCCATAATGAGGGACTCGTAAGTATTTTGTTACATAAATCCACTTAAGTTAAATTGTAGCATTTATTATAAAGTGATCGAAAAGTATCGTTTATGATAAGCCCCAGATTATGAAAGATTTATGAACCCCTGTATAATTTGGGATTCACATTTCATAGATCCCCAGTCCTATGCTCTGCTATTTTTAGTTTGTCTCCAAACATAGCTCGTTTGTCATCTCCACAACTCGCACCGACATCATCCTAATTAAATTTTCATGCATACCTTAATCAGTGCCTACTTGTAATATTTAAAGCATTTCATTTAAAAATATATATAATGTTACAGTTTGTAACATACGAGCTTAATAAAAAAAAGTATTAATGAATAACTAATTCTTAATAACAAATCTTGCAATGTATGTAAATGTCATTTTAACAGAATTACTGATTAATATTATTAAACCTAAAAGAAAGTTTGAAAGAATTGTTCACATAAAGAAAATAGGCCCTTGTTAAAATCTAAGCCAGTGCAAGCTGGCTGTACGCCAAGAAGTCGTTACACCAATAATATGGATGAAAAGATAATTTGCTTTCAACAGAAATCTGATAATTCCCATGGAGAGTGTTTTCTCAAGTTTATTTTCATATACAGTTTTATTCTCTGCACCTTAGTAGAAATTGCTGCAATTCTTTTTATAAAAGTAACCAGTTACATGGCTCGGCGTCTTTTATAGTTTCTTTCTTTTAATTCAAATCCCTTGATGTTATTTTAAGATTTCTAACTAAACACTAAATGAATAGAACGGATAATTCTTTCATTCATGTTTCTTTTCGTTATACAACGTAGAAAAATTATGAATTCTTCGAAGTAAGTACTCAAGCAATAACAGAATCCTTTTTGTGCAGTTTCTTATAACTGTTTGAAGCTTGATTCTTCAAGAAATAATAAATAACTTTATTTTATGTACTTGTTGTAAAGGGTAAAACGATTTAAGAAAACAAAGTTGTTTATACTTTTTTTAAAGACGTTAAAATTAAACGTATATAATATCAACAATAAAAAAGCTAGCCTTAGGGGGAACGTGCATTTGTATCCGAGTCTATGTTAATTATAGTGGGATAAACTTAGGTTTTGACCGAGATATATCAGAGTAATATCAATTCTAAATTGAATGATTATTTTGTGTAAAATTAAAATCTAAAGAGCTTGTGTAAAATTAAATTACCACAGTTTTTAAATGATGTAGTCTTGTAGTCACAAGATTTTTCATTACATCGGTTAAAGTTTTAGTAAATTACTAAATTCAGATACCCTACAATAATACGACAATAATAATGATTTTGTAGCAACTGAACGCCCTTAACAAAGGAGAAGAAGATGAAGAGACAATAAGTGTAGCTGACATGAGATCACTGGAAGGATACGACGATAGCTTGAAGGAGGTTGCTGACTATCAGTTTTACATTGCATATGACTTCTACCCGAAGAACAATTCGCATTACCACAGATCGCCATATTATGGATATTACCAGGGTAATTAATAACCTAATACATAACATGGAGTTACTAAGCAATTGTTTGGAATGTTAAACTATCTTTCAATAGCATAAAGAAATATCCCTAATACTACGTCTGCGCTTGATTATACTCATTTCTCTTAAATAACTGTATTGTCACTTTTCAGTTCCAAATCCCGACAATCGCCTTTACACACCACAACTGAACCACATTAGTATGAAGATGCCATCGAGTCCTCTTATGATCTCTCGACCATCTTCCGATAACTTCTGCAATGCATCAAGTATAGACGAGTCATGTAAAGAAGGGTACTGTGAATGTCACCATGTACTCTCAGTAAAAAAGAACGCGGTGGTGGAACTTATTATAGTCGACGAAGGTGTTACGTTTGACGCTAATCATCCTTTCCATTTACACGGTTATTACTTTAGAGTAGTTGGTATGAGACGTCTGGCCGAGGAAATCACAGTAGATGAAATCAAAGCATACGACAAAGCAGGTCTTATGAAAAGAAATCTGAAAAATGCTCCCCTCAAAGATACGGTGACTGTACCAGATGGTGGGTACACAATTCTAAGGTTCAAAGCCGATAATCCTGGGTATTGGCTGTTCCATTGTCATATTGAATTTCATGTAGAAGTAGGCATGGCTCTGGTGTTCAAAGTTGGTGACGATAAAGATTTCCCTCCTATACCTCGAGATTTTCCAACCTGTGGTAATTATATGCCTGATAATATGGTGGAACACGAAACCACACCGAAACCAAGTAATGATAATCAGTTTATTTCAATAACGCATTGGTGGCCTGTTGTCTATGTAAATAATACGTCAGGTTCTGTTAATGTTACGTCATCGGTGTACGCTATTTTATGTATTTGGGTATTCAGAATATTGTTAACGTAACTTTTGCTTCGGTTAAATGAACAAGTGTGAACTGCTACGAAGTATTTATTGGAATTTTCAATTTTTAAACGTTATCTTTATTATTTGATATTATGTGCAATATTTCAATATACAATTAATTATAAATTGTTCTCAAGCGAACTCTTTGTTCGCTTAACATTTAATACCTGATAATCTGATATACAACATTCTGGTTAATACTTCGAAGTATCAATATTTTGTTATCTGCTGTTCTATCAGTAGGATTTATTTTGTACTTACGTACGTTATTTCTTATATTAAAATCACCACCAGTTTTATTTATTGGACAGTACTTATGTTATATTTATTGAATATCGCCACTTTTCGTTAGTTAACACGCGTTGACCAATGATATTGTAAATATTTTCCAACTGTGATCTAACTAGTAGCCTTGCCAAATACCTAAACATGTAAGAAATGTTTTAGTTTGGGTGTCAGTTGTAATATAAAACGTTTAGTTGATTACATCCGTCGTTGAAACCACAAATACGATAGACCTGTTATAATATAAATATGTTGTGCTAATTCCACGAAGTATTCTAGTTTTTGATCAAGTAATTTAATTTATATGTTTATTATTTTTATTGCGTTACATTTCCGTTAACGTAATATTTCGTATACGTTTGAGCATACGTCTTTCCAAAACTTGTCGTGAATGCGAATTTAATATGTTCGAGCATAGTACTCGCATATCTATTCATAGCTGTAATTATCTTTTTAGAATTTATAAAAAATAATTTTTTGAATGTATATTACAATCAACTGATGCTCAAGTTTTGAAATGGATGTCGCTGATGTTATGTGATATTGAGTAGTTATTAAGTAGCCCTAAGATTTGTATTATACTATTTAATGATTGTGATTAAAGAACAAAACTAAACCCCTTGTTTCATTATATATGTGAATTTTCGAATATTTAGCTAAGCAGTATTCAAAAGAGACGTTCACAAGTTTTCGTTTTCTTTTAATTAATTGAAAGGATTTCGTGAGGAAATTTTGTTCATTGAAAATTCAGGGCACGAAAATGGTATATGTTTCTGTTTCAGATCATTTTGAAATTACGTGCTATATTTTCGTAATTTTGCGCTAATTCGGAGCTTTCCACGCGATGAGATTTTTGCACAAGTATAGAATAACCTAAGCTAAAATGACTTTAAATATTTTTCAAAAATCGAGACGATTAATTGACCCGTATAGGATAATAACAATACAACTATATTAAATAAGAGTAATAAAATTTTAGATTTGGTGCTTACAACCTGACCTCTTTGTTGTCAGTAATGTCCTATTTCCTTGTTCATTACAACCATCATCCCCCACTACATAATTCACTCTATCTAATAATCCTAACTATCCTACAATAAATTAACTCCAAACCTAATTTCCTAAACCAATTATACAAAATTTGTAAAGAATCAACCTTACTATACCTGTTTCCACCCATATGCTAACGAAATGGTTGATATATTTTATTCAAAGTTGAGATTAGTAATAAACATCATGTACCGTTAACTAAAATTACTAATACCTACCCACCTGGTTCTCTAATGGTCTTATTAAGATTTTAAGGGAAAAGGATAAAATCTGGCAGCGTTTTAAAAAATATAAAAATGAAAGAGACGGTTTTGAGCTAACGTTATTAAAAACTAGATGCAAAAAAATTGCTAAAAAGTGCTATAATACTTACATACAAAACTTAGAATCTGATATTGTCTCTAATCCTAAGCTTTTTTGGACATATATAAAAAACAAACGCGGTAGCAGTTCTTATCCGGCCCTTATGTCTAATGGGACTGTTTCGACTTCAGACGGTGGTATAATATGTGAAATATTTTCGGATCATTTTGAAGTAATCAACAATATTCAGAGTAAACCAACAATCTAAATCATACATATTTACTGAGTTGCATATGATTAATACAAACTATACCCTTCCTACTATTACTATAAAACTTCTAAAAAAATTACTAAGCCTAATAAAATAAGTCCCCCATTATACCTTCCTATTTTATTATTTCTTTCAAATATTTATTACCCCCTTATTTATATATACTCATCATTAAAAAACCTATTTCCCTACAATAAACCGCTAAAGTTATTCCATTTTGAAATCTCTAATGCAGAGATTATCCAAATTACCGCCCCATATATTTTGTCGACATTTGGTAAGATTTTTGATCTTTTATCTCTCATACTTCAATTTCATTTTAAACAAATATACTTCATCTCAACATCTTCATCAAAAACGATTACTTAACTAACTTAGCGAATTTTCTAATACATAGGAAACTCTCTTATTCAAATAAACAAGTGGATGCTATTTATCTATTTAACTAAACTTTTACCGGGTTTCCCATAGCCTCTTAATAAAGAAACTATCCTTTATGTTTATTCCTCACTTTTACGTTGGGTGGAATCCTATTTATCTAACCTAGTTTTTTTGTAGTTGTAAATGGATATCAGTCGATGCTTAGATGTGTTAGATCAGCGTACCGCAAGGTTCCATTTAGGGCCGATCCTCTTTATTATATTTATTAACATGTTACTTCCTGTTTTAAACACTCTCACCTCTATTTATATCTGATGATGTTAAATTTTGCCGAACAATTGAAAGTTTAGATGATGTTGTAAAGATACAAAGGATTTGAATAGTTTTCTTCAGTGGTGTGATTCCAATGGTATGGAGATTAATGTTAGAAATGTTTTTTTGTTAGATTTGCTAGGAAAAGTGACTTATCTTGGCTAATATAAAATTAGAGATCATATATTCAGAAAGAAAGTTTTAAAGATTTAGGAGTAATTTTATAATAAATTAACTTCAACAACCTCACCTTATTCACGAGCATCTAAAATGTTAGGTTTTCTTATAAAAACTCCAAATTTCAAAACCAAAATAAAATTTCTTATATAATAGTCTTTTGTAGTATTGTTAATACTGTTCTTAGTTTGAGACCCTATCATACATACATTACGTTGATTCAAAACATTTATGTCCTTGTTTCCTTTACAAGGCTTCCTAAGAAAGAATTTTTGTCTTACATAAAGAATATCTACTTTAAAATGAATCACTTGAAAATAGGCATATAATACTGACTTAACTTTCTTACTTAATTATTAAACATGAAATTGACTTACAAACTTATTAAATAAAATCAATTTCCTATACCACCTAAATTTCAAGAACTAAAATTTCTTTTTTTCCCTCCTTTACTAAGACTGTTCCTTTATTCTCCTTTAGATTTAAAAATCAAACAATACTATGATGTTTTCGACATTTTTCGGAGCCCACAAATTTATTTTAGATCTCCAGCATATATTAATTTATTTTGTTTAAATTTTTCTAAAATTAATTTTGTCTAATTATTGTTTAGTTTAATACTTTTTTTTTACCACACTTTATATCATGTTGTGTCGTCTTTTATTTTACACTAATATAATTTGTAAGGTAGTTTTAAGTTTTGATTTGATGTTATTAATGTACTATGGATGACCTTTTTAAATAAATAAAATAAATAAAATAAAATATGTGACACATAATCATGCCAATACAAATCTTAATCTTATTCATATTTTAACTATAGTTTGATGCTATTGTAGCGATCGATAATTTATTTTATAAAAGTATTAGTCGTAAAAATTATCAGAAAAGATGCACAGAAATCCGCATCTCTACGCAAAGCCAAAGAATCTCTCAGATAAAAGCATTTATATAATATATAACTGTACAAAAACTCACATACGTCTAAATTATTCAATCAATAGCTTATGAAAGTATATCTTTAAATGGCAACTAATGAAATTTGAGCCAAACGTATCACCGATAAGCAAAAATGTATAAGGCTGTTAAAACTTAAGCAATTAAGAGAGTGTGAACGTAAATCAAGTCACAAAGAGCCGGTAATAAATATCGTTGAAAGACGAGTGAGAAAATACCTGGAACTCTTATGGTAATCGATGTCTGACTAACCTTTTTTAGGTCTAAGTTTAAAAGAAAATTCTAAGAAACCCTGGAATCACAAAGACACAGTTGATTATATTTACCTATATAATATTTTTTAAGTCTGCCACGCTTATGCTGTTTATGAATAATATTGATTGAATTTTCTATTAAGTAATATATTATTCACAATAGACAACATCTTTTTAAATACAGTTGAATTTGTTTGTATACTAAAATAGCTGAACTAAATGTTTGCAAAAATGGAATATTTCGACGTTTTATCATTCTAAAGTAATAACAACATTTCCGAACTAAATCCAGCAAAGTGCAGACGTGAAATTAATGCATAACCTTTACGTTAAAAGTTGTTAAACGTTATTAATCAGTAAACTAGGCTATAGTTATTACATTAAGGGTTTTAAATTCTAAATCACGTAATATTTAAAATTTTCTCCTCTAACACAAAATCTGATACCAAAACATTTATTTAAATAATGTATAAACTATGTAAGAGTATTTAATTTGAAACATAAAGTATGCTTACGTAATTTATTCCCTAGTATGAAGTAACCCAATAGCGTTGCCGACTTCATAAATATTATAGTTCCCGTGATGAGCACACAGTTTGCTTTATCGACCTTCAATGTTTGAGTACACCCTGTAATGAAGCGCTAAAAATACAAATGAATTTTCACGTATGTATTTGTATAAAATTTAATGAAGGATAAAATATTCTACTTATATCACATTATATCTATGGAAACTTAAGTCGAGCGGGGTGAATATTCACACGCGAATCAGCCCTTTATTTTGAGGTCGTAATTTTACTGTATAGCTGCTAAAAGACATATAATATGCAGTGTAAAAATCTTTGATTACTGGTTACGAAAAACGAGAGGGTTAAAAGACCCTAGGTCGTTTCTCAACTCGAATATTCTGTACAGCTAGCCCATAGAAGTTGTGAATTCTATCTCAAGTGGCGACGACTCATTCACAGCTTTTAATTATCGTGATGAGCGTACCAACGTCTCGTGTTAGTGCTATGGCCTTAGATCACTTTATGTACACAGGGTTCTTATCTAATTCTATGTACTATCTCTCTAGAAGGCCTAAAGTGTAAGTATATTTTTTATAATATTACCTAACACAGTATAACATATACCATACCATATAACATGACCATAGTCAATTAAAAAGTAATATACCTCCCAAAATAGATAATTTCGTTGGAAACATCAGTAATAATTTTGTACATTTGTCTGTGTTAACCCCCGAGCTCTGTAAATACAAAGATTTGCCATTGTACCTCGTAACTGAACCAAAATGCAGTCGTTATAATAATTGTAGACAATTACAGTCTCTCGTAGTGACCCACGTTATCGCAGAAATAATACTGACCAGACCTCGGTCAAACTTAGGCAGTTACAGGGCTTCGTTGATAATAATTAGCGTAATAAATATTTTCATATTATGTACTTGTGTAGGTTGATTAAAATTATTTAGTGCTCAAAATAACCACGTTTACAGAAAGGAATGCACACTTTAATTATGGTATACATCAAGAGATTTTTGTTGGCTCCGCCATTTTTGATTAGCTCCCCAAAAACGAGGACTCAAAGAAAGAAAAACGCGACAGGAAGGGAAATATGATTTAATTACGTGTGTAGATTATGTGCTAAATGAAAATTTCAACTTACTTTCACAGTTTATAATATACAGCCTAGTGCAACATTGCAAGATAATAGAAAAAAATCTATCAATATTCTATTTTACTACTATCATTTCTGAAATTATGAGTGTGACAGAAAAATAAGATCCTATAAAAGTTTTATAATTAAACGTTTGATATATATTTTTATAACACCCATTTTTAATTAGGACAAAAATAATTAAAATTAAGGGACGTGGCACTTTTCTAAAATGTGACAGTCTACTAATGTCTTTGAGTGCTCTTGTAAAACGATAAAATTCAAAGTTAATTTCGAGTAAATTTTCATTAGACTCCGTAATCAAGACATGGTTTAAGTATCACGAACTTTGTATGGACCGTAATTAAGTTTGAAACGATAAAACGTATGGCTGTAATTCTGTATTATCTTTAAGCCTAATACGCTTTGGTTTTTAGAGTTTATGAGCCAGAATTTCATAAGTAAGTTCGCGTTGGCTTTTACGTGCAACTCTCCTTGAAGTTGTGCGTTCAAAGTTGCTGCCACATGTACTACGTACGCCTACATCAATGAATTCCTTTTTGGTGCTTTAGTGAGATGAAATTTACTAAATAAACGGCATTTTATGGACTCACAAACCGTGAGTCCATAAAATGCGTCTGAGGCATGGCATACTGGTATAATTTTACATAGTTGCCCAATAAGAGAAATGATTAAGAAAACACACACAGAAAACAAAACTAAGGAATTGTAGCGGGAAATTAGACTTCTCGTGCCCTTACAACATGTTCAGAGTGGCTAAAGCTCACCAGACAGTTACTCGTACTTCCGCAGCTTCGCTGCCGTATATAATTTGTGAGCTCATTGGACATACAATTTAATAAACAGCAACAATGTAACACAGACTGACGATCCTCTTATAAAAATTATTTTGCGATTCTAATGAGATAATTTGTGAAGATGCACATGGACATAAGTAATAAATTTGAAACTCGCACACGCGATAAATTGAAAACCATTAAACAAACACTAGAAAGCTAAAACTGACTTGCTAGTTCAAATTAGTCTAGACGTAATGAATCCGTTTCAGCGATTCTTTAGTTTTCATGTTCCATTTTCAATTATCTTCAGACCTTATTAGAAATACTTCCACATAGGTAGAACTTGTCAAACATAATAGATTAATTTAGAGTGTTTTATTTTAAAGTGGACAGCCAAGATGTGCAATCTTTTTTTATAAAGAGTAGATACAGAAAATGGGTTTATAATTTCGTGATAATTATTCTATAATAATTAAGTGTTCTTCAATTGTATTCTATAATAACAATGAGAAGTATAACATATACACATTTATGAATTGATTAAATATTCTTTGAACGTATCCAGCTACTAATATAAAATTAATAAATTAAACGACGACTATGAACATGCAGGCGTAATGAGACGAGATTAACACACGTAAAATATGAAAAAATAATGGATAATAAAAGCCATGCAACAACACTCAATTGAATAAATGTCTGTCAGCAGGTGAGTGAAAAGATTATTTCGGTAAAAGGGGCTATTGAGTCACAGATAAATTGCAGACAATTGCTGGTGCCCAGTCAGCACTTAGGATATTTTCGAATGGACGGGCAGCAGCGGTTACGTCTGACCTTTTGTTGTGTGGTACAAGAATAATTTTCACTAACGGCTTCGTTGACTAGTGTATCAGTTGTAAAAAGTACGAGTAACAGCATTTTTATAACTTTTTTCATTTTTTCATATATGTCAACAAAACGCAACCTTCATTAAATATTTATAGTATCAGAAAATTATTAATTATAAATTATAATACTAATATAATTCAGTTCACGTATATAGTGAAATGGTTTGTATAAAATTGATATATAGTAAACTTTTACTTTTATTATGTTCGATCATATTTGTATGATGCGATTGCTTTACTAAAGCCTTATTGTTACATGTATATTATGTCACCGAGGAATTGTATATACTACTATTAGATTAGCTTGTACGA
Organism: Pontia daplidice; assembly: GCA_963693355.1. Taxonomy (NCBI): domain Eukaryota; kingdom Metazoa; phylum Arthropoda; class Insecta; order Lepidoptera; family Pieridae; genus Pontia; species Pontia daplidice. The sequence continues at coordinate 929,332 of CAVNZL010000014.1, forward strand.
GATGTAAGAAACAAATCCTAAACATACCACTCACGTATATTTTTATGATAGAAATTAAAATTAGTATTTTATATTTATTGTGCTCACTATGTAGCTGATGGGCTATATATGAACATAATCAAGAACAATTAATATTGGAGCATTCATATTCATTCACCAGTAAATAGAATATCAAAATGGCAAATGATGAACTGAATCTTATAACTTAGTACTTCGAAATGCAAGTCATGTCTTTCACCCCTGTGGTGAGGTTCCAAGTGTAAGGCCTCTCTTTGTGTATCGCTTTCTGATGAGTGCCTACACGAACGGAAATTCAGAATAATACTAGTTATGATATTTCACATAACACTAAATTGAAATTTTAAAGGCAGAATTGTATTTTACCCATACCGAAATAAGCCCACCGTAAGTGGAGCGTCAGTATTTTAGTGTCGACCGCGAAATCAACTGTTAAGTAGTATAAAACAATATAGATTTTTCAATCGTCATTATGTATTCATGAACTACTTTTTAATTTTATATTAGGTAATATATGATCTGAATGATTACGGTCCATTTAAAATTTTATTTTACCAATTTTATGACGGGAAACGAGCGGGTTCAGCCGTAGAATTAATAGATTGACAATTCGACAATCCCTCCGCAGAGTTTCTCTCACGTCAGAAGGTTGTTTTTAGGCGCTTTAAAGAAGGTTGTATATAATTAAGATAATTGTGATTATACCAGGTGGTACCCATTGTAAAACTACATTCGTTCTACGAGTAGGCTGTGGAATACTTTTTCGAAATGCTAACACTCTTGTGGTTATATTTAAGATATTTAAATACAAAAAAATGTTGCCATGTCTAAGAGACACGTTATAAGGATCTTATTTGGCAAACAGTTGTGAAAATGTGTGCTGTGAGTGGAAAGTGCAATTTTTTAGTTCAGTTTACGTTAAGAGATGTATACATAGACATACACACCACTATCCCTTTATTTTACTTAACAGGGTTTATTCGAGTTTTAGAGGTTATAATTTAATAATAATATATAATAATAATAATAATAATAATAATAATAATAATAATAATAATAATAATAATAATAATAATAATAATAATAATAATAATAATAATAATAATATATAAGTTCTTATTATAGCACACATACTCGTATAGGAACATCATCATTCAGTATGGAAACACAAAACATCTAGCCCGAATATAGATTATATGAATATTATAAAGCCGAATAGTGTGTCTCTTTCCTTGGGAAGAAGCGCTAACCTTAGTAACTACAGTTTCGAATTCAAAAATTCTTCGCAAAGGTTTACACTAGCTGTAAACCTTTAATCATTAAAAATATAGCATGTACAATAAAGTTTCATTTATATAAAACAAAGTAATGTAATGTAAGATGTATTGAACAAATATTATCAGGCAATCACTTAATGCTTTAAGATTGAAAAGTAAATTCAAAACTCCATCGAGGATTGAAAATGACAATATTCTTCAAAATCTAAAAGAAAGCAGCAACTACGGAAGTCTAGGCAATAAATAGAAAAGTAGAGCTGAAATCAATGAAACTTGGTAGATCTTGCGAAGCGTGGAGTGACGAAGCCTTTGCCCAGTCAAGGCTAAGAGTTGCCGAGTACCTTGATGTGTTTTTGCTGTATAATCTTAGTCGAAAAGGAATTGAAAGTCGCATTTTAATTGAATAATTTTGGTGCACCTTTATGTTTATTTATGATCACATTAATATAATTAAATTTAAAATATGGAACCTATATCAGACTGGTATTTTTCGTTACAGAATTTTGATGCTATATTTGAGGCTGTTTTTATAGTTAAATATGTTAGAATGGTATTTTTATATTGCAACAATCTTATCAAATATATCGGAATTAAACCAAAGAATGTTCAATTGTTTTTTTGCATTGAACATTCTTTATATAATGGATGGATAGTAATAGAAAATAAAAAAATACTAACTCTAACACTATTTCGAGATCTGCATTGCAGAGTTCAATCTTCGTAACGATGCGTTTGTTGGAATTAGCCCAAGGATGAGTTAGTACTATCTCAAGTGCAATAATATTACGGACGCTAAAGTAAGTCTGTCTTAAGAACCAAATTGACCATATTTAAAAGTAATAGGTATTTTCTCCTTAACAAGACACGAGGGAAACCATTTTACACTATTTATCAATTTAAATGTAAATGTAAATCTAGATGAACTCTATTTTTATATTTATATAACTCTATCTTTATGAATAAAATGTTATTTGAATAACATTTTATTCATAAAGTTTTTACATACGCGTACGTAAAGTAGTTTCTGAGTTGGACTTTTCTTTTTGCGGGTCGATAAAAATGTACCAAAGTACCGAGTAGTTATCAGAAATAATGGTATTGAGAAAATCTTGTTATTTCTTGAATACTGTTAAATGGGTAATAGTGATATAGGCAAACAAATATAACGATCGCATTTACTGCATGTATTTCAGTGATCGAAAGGGACTGTAAAACATCACATATTTTTTTTGATATCACATAAAAAAACATTGGCTTATACATTTTATCACGGGTCATAACTTCTGGGCATAAAATTTATAAGGTCAAACAGGCATAAGGTAACAAATGTCTACCTTAATAAATTATTAAACTCCCTTGCCTCTGAGCTTTTATTGCTTTCTTTGTTAGATTTTCACATTGAAGTTATTATCGATCTCTATAAGTAGCTCTTGCTGTTTTTATGTTTGTCGTCAATTTTGCATTAAAAACAGCAAATATACTACACACTTATTCGTATATTTTAGTTTCTACAGTCTCAGTGTATTAGAGACAGGTGTTCCAGGTGTAGGTACAACTACTAATAAAAAAAACAAAAGTGAAATAAGATCAAAATTCAACATTAAACAGTGGTCGATTTAGAGTTCAACTGAAGATCAAACAATCATACTTGACTTTTTTGACTTTTTCCTTTTTTCCACTGTATGTCGTAGATCCGCCGCAAATTTTGGTGACTAAGGTGTCAAACGAAATGGTTTGCTTGAGTAATAGCTCCATAGAAATCCATCTGCTTTATAATGTGATGGATTACAATAATCAATAATTATATAGTACTATTTTGTAAATGCATAAGTCTACCCTGGTACCTGAACAGATAAGATCAGTAAACATTATCATTTTGGGACATCTTTAAATAAAACAATAATAATTAAATAACTGTTTGTGGTGACTTTATGAAATTAGCAGTAAATATTTATGTTATATATGGGCGCAATGGTTCGTGACGCATGGTGCTGCTCTATGTCTGTAAACTTGAACTTGACTTGATGATTATATCTTTAAACATGACGTGGGTGATATAGTGCAGTGTTTGCTGTTGAACAACAAAACTTTAACCGCCATAATTATATTCTACCATTGAAACCTTAATTTGGACCCTAAATTGGCTCTGTAAACTTTTTAATTACAATTAACAAAGGGCACTAACATCCCAAACAAATAAAGCCCGTAATTTTGGAGTGAAAAATGAGGATTTTCAACTCTTTGCATAGAGTTCGCTGAATAGTTTGAGATAAAAATTATGTCTTCAATGCGGGTTTGTAATGTCTTTTTAACGTTATGAGGTCACGTAATTTAGATATAATTTAATTATAGAAGATATATATGAAGTAGGATTAATCTTGAAATTTAAATTAACCCATTAAATAATTTATAGAATCAGGCGTTAGCTTGCAGAAGTCCATAGTACAAATCTCTAATAGACCAATATATTGTATTTTTAAAATATTTAAGTATTGCTTAAATATTGGTCTATTTGGGTTTTGTAACCCATTAAAACATTGTACCTACCTAATAACGAGCTTAAACAGATCACTGATTTTTGTTGAGGCTGTCTTCTAGTGACTTAAGTATAATATTAACACTTATTTGGGCAATCAAAGAAGACTCTATTCTCACAGTCTGATAGTGTGGGGAATGAGTAGCTAAAAGTAACATTTTATTTTATTGTATAAAAACAAGTTAGGAAAATCACCAGATAAAAAAATATAAACCACAACATTTTATGTTAATTGAAGTCCTCGATTTTTGTAGAGATCAAGGATTAAACAAAATTGAGTTCAACTCGAAGAAACTTGTACGAACATTTCAATCTCATAAAACGAAATGACTTTCAATGAGGCCTGAAGTGACATAAAGCCAGTCGTTCACAGGATACTGTAATGTGTTATTCATTTTAATATTTCTATCGATTTCAAGTATTCTATGTAAAATCAGAGTGGTTTCGAACTGCGTTAAGCTTTGCCAAGTGAAACGTTATTTTTTATGTGCTGTGTTAAGTATCTATCTGTGCGATGTTTTAAATTAATTTTGGTTTAAGCCCAAAAATAGGTTTAAAAGACTGTTTTCTCTAAAATACATTTCCCTAAAATCACTTTAATAGCATTTTCCTCCGATGTTTTTGTGACATGAATGTGTCTAGAAAATCGAATAGATTAATTTCCAATTTCGGCGATGCTTTTTTATTATGTATAGCACATTTAATATTTGAAATCGAATCATTGTAATGGAAATAATTTATTTAGCTAGTGAAAAATCGCAGCCGCACTCTACATTCCAAGTCTCCGCGTTCACTGTTTGCATCTGCTCATGTTGTATTTCAAGGCTTAACTTAACAGTTTAAGATAACAAATTGCTTGAGCAATTACTACTATTTAACTAAATAAATTTATATGCGTCTATTCCGTATCAACACGGCAATCCAACTCCATAATAACAAATAGTATGGTTTCGACGGTCTCTCTTATAAAGACATAAAATAAATCATTTTAACGCAGCAAGTAAGCTGCAATCGTCGAGTTTCAAGTTTTTAATTGTTGTTTTAAAGTTTTATATAAATTCTTACCTGAGTTGTGTCTTTTTAAAATACAAGTTTGTATGAATTTCCCGACAAGAGATATTTTCAAACAGATATTTAAAGAATATATCTCTAGTATCTTGTTTGAGTACAAATTAAAATAGTTGAGGATAATAACTATTTAAATGATTTTATTATAAATATAAACTTAAACCTAGATAACCTGAAATGTGCGCAAATAGATTTGGTCTAAATCTGTACTAATGCATACTATGTATATGTCGGACGTACAAGTCGGGGATATGAAACGGGTCCAGGATCCATTAAAACACACACAATAACTTGGCATTTTAATTAAAGACATTTTAAAGAATTTATCTTACAGAATGCAAGAGCGTAGGTTAGTTGCGATTCGTTTTTATATAGACCAACCGCTAGTCCAAAGTTAACTGTTTTAGTAACCTGCAACAACAAAAATTCCTTTACATGAAATTCTACAATTAATTAAACTATAAATTAAATGTTATAAAGGTTAAATAATCAGCAATAATATTATAGTGAATTTTACATTATACAACACCAAATAATTTCCTTTTAACAAATTGTACAGATTTATTCGAATAACTTCAACTAGCCTTAACGCCACTTTACAAACTTCGTCAACAGATGGCGCTAACAATAAGATTATAAAGTGACCAGATATGTTTTTTACAAACAGGGTTACAGGAGTCAATTACATTGTCTTATATTGGATTTTAGAATATAAAAGTTTTAAACCCAATGATCACCAATGGTTGGTATTTAAATTAATAATATTACAT